>WOVY01009445.1:0-353708 GCA_013436015.1 Rhipicephalus annulatus
GGTGTCACCATTTTTCGGAGAGCAGCCTCGAAGTCACCCACTCATAACGGAGTAATCGGCGCCAGTATCCAGGAGTGCAGTGGTCGGTGATTGTCGACAGTTATAGAAATTGCTGCGGAAATTGCTGCGTCACGTTCAGAAAATTTCGTGACAAAAATATCGGCGTGATCAACGTGCCGTTGCGGAGGCTGTTTGTCAGTTTCGGTCAACAGCGGCCCTACCCTCAGAGGTCGCTGGCCTCAGTTTTTCTGGCGTGGGCCAAGACTTGGGGACCTGTTTCGTACACCAGAGAACGTGGCGTAACGACTAGGCGAGCTGAGGCGCCGAGGAGAAGGTGAGCGTGGCCGGCGGCTTTGTGCAGGAGTAAACGGCTGCTGCGCTGCTAGGCATGCTGAATCTCGCAAGGACGCTCCCCGTTGCTGAGTCGACGCACGTTAGTGTGAAACCCCTGAAGGCCCATCCTGCGATATGCACACTGGCGGTACAGATTTGCTTACCACTGCTTCGCAGCAGTGGTGGCAAAGAGGCCTGCTGTCAGAAGTGCGCCATACGTCAGATTTATGGGTGACTTCATGCAAAACGTCATACTGGAAAAAGCTCTCGTAGTTATTTGTAGGTGCGAATTGATGGGGCGATGGCGAGAAAGTAGAGGTTGGCCGGCGTCCCGGTAGAAGGTTGAGGACTCCTTAATGCTTCGGCATAAGACAGAGCAGGAGCCTCTGCATGCATTTGGAGCAATGGTTGGGTCACATTCCTGAGTTCATCGCGAATAATGTCTCCCAGAATCGCCGCACTTGGGTGGGCAGAAGTGGGACGGACTTTTTCGAGCTTCTCCCGGACCACGCTTCGCACAAGCTTGCGGAGCGCTGATAAGTCCTGTCCACAGGTGAAAGGTGACACCGCGGCAATAGAAGCTTGGCGGTCGTACTGTAGAGGTGTTGCTGAAATGACCGTTCCATGGTAGTAGCTTCTGTGATGAACTCATCGACAGTGATTGGGGGCTTGCGTATGAGTCCAGCAAAAAGTTGCTTACTGACACTCCACAGGAGGAGTCCTAACTTTTTTTGTTTTTATCCATCCCTGGGTCGGCGCACTTAAAACAAGCGTGATATGTCTTCGACAAACATAGCCACGTTTTCATTTGGCTTCTGAACCCGGCCTCTGCAGAGCCTGCTCGGCCTTTTCTTTCCTTTCAGAATATCTGAATGCCTGGCATAGCTATCGCTGAAATTCTTGCCAGCTAGTGATAGACGGCTCATGGTTTCTCATACCAGACGCGAGCGTAGTAGCGAAGCTTCTTGGTAGACGTAGATGTAGCGTCTACGTCTACGTCTATAGACGTAGCGAAGCTCTTGGTGTCGTTCCATTCCGTTGGCGGCTGCGACCCGATCGAAGTAGTCTAGCCAGGACATCTACGTCTTCTAATACATCACCATGAAAACGGCTTCGGGGTGCGTGCTGTGTAGACGCTTGGGGTGGATGCGAGTTGGTCTACGTCGCTCTCTTGCGTCTGACTTGCTGTTGTGATGGTCATTCTTGCCGAGCCCAAGGGACCAAATTCAGAAGGTAGTCCTAGCAAACGTCGGCTGAGGCGAAGTGCCAGGTTTTCCTCCGGAATTGTTGAAATGGGTGGCAGAAGCTTGAAGAGGCTTGAGTTAAAACTAGCGAATTGGGATTGTAGCCAGTGCGTTCACCAGTTTGTCACGGTAATAAAAATCAGTGTAAGTAACAGTGTAGCAAACAGCAGAACAGCTTCGATCGAGCAGCGCGAGTTCGTCATCGTCTTTTTCTGCTGACCAAAATCCTTCGACACACACAAGTAATGATGACACTAGCCATGCAACAGCCAGAAACCCACTACCTGCTCGTGTCAATATCTATCGGGAGGATAGTGATATGCATTAGAGCGAGTTGCCAGGCATAAAAGATGAGCTCCTTCAAAATAATGTGACGGCAGCTGACGAAAAAAAGTGTATGGTGTTTCCGTTGCATGTCGTGAGTAGACACATGGAAATACGTTAATGTGCCACTTGTTGAATAGTGACTACGTTGCAGTGAGATTGAAGCCATAGAGAAGAGTCTATCACCTATGAGGGTAATGGCAACTTTAAGAATGAACTGAGTTTCACAACTGTGATTGTTGCTACGCTAAGGGAAGAGGTAGACGAAGGCCAGAATAAGTATGAGGTGCTGTTCCAAGGTTTCATCTAGCGAAACAGCTAGGATAGTTTTAGAACATCTGGCACAAACACAGTGAGGCTGTGGCGGTTACTATGTTTGTTTTTGGGTTTAGAATGTGTTCTTTAAATATGTCGGCTACTAGATAGTGTCTAGGTGACCCATTTTTGGTTTTGTTCATTTCTTGGGCGTTGTACCTTTTTCTAAAGTAGGCATTGTGCAATTGCATAAACAACACACATAGGAGCCTGCGTCATGATAGATGCGTGTAAATGAGCGGGGGCGACGTATGAACTAAGTACGACTGAGCGCAGCGATTCAAAGATATTTATTTTGAGTTTTTTTTCAGGGATCATGCGAAAGTTTCTTTTGTTCATTCAATGTTTTGTTCGCATGTGTCCAGTGTGAAAGAAAAGCTAGTTTGTAAGTTTATGTGTATGCTTTCCGAAAGTAGCAACTGCAAGGGGAAGTAAATTTGAAGTTTTTCCACGCAGAAGCATGTGCGTTTGCGGACGTATAATATGGGTGTTCCAGATGCAGGTGCAGCATGACAGTTGTCTCTTCATCCACTCTGAGGGAACTGACGACTAGCTTTGGCGGCACAAAATTTTGGGGACTAAAGGATAGCGTGAAGCAAAAGGCTTTATTTTATGAGTATGAGGCCCTGCTAGTTTACAGTGGATTACTCACACTTGCACACAGGTATGCCACGGGAACACATCACTTGGCAGTTAATCTTCTTGAAAGCAGTCTAATAGGAAGATAATTCTCGAATTGGGATGGGAGCTATGGCAAAGCTCAGAGAAACGTTCCAATTGCCGCTTTGTTATTGGTAATAACTGCTTAAGGAAGCTTGTTTGGAGAAATTTTTAGAACTCGATGTGTCTCAGTGCGGGCAGGATGCTCTCCCGTTCCTGTGTGGTGTGTATGAATGCTTTTCCCAGAAGATAGCCAACCAAGAACGAGCAGAAAAGAGTCCTTGGCTGGGCGTCATCGGCAGTGGCCAAGAAGACAGCACCACACTACAACACTTCGGGCAACCTGTGCAGCTGGTCACCCTAAGGTCGAATCTCCCGCCGGCGGACAACCTGTTTTGACTGGCGCCAGAGCTGACGAGGGAGCAGCGCTCCTTGAATCCTCAAACAAGTAACCGACTAGCCGGCTGCCTATGACCGCCAGGCATTGTGTCTCCTAGCTAGAGGGTGAGACGTCGTGTTGCCACAACGCTGTAAGTCGTTCGAGAGAGGACAACAAATACAGCATCTTCCTTGAAAGAGACCGGGGCAGCCGCCACAAATCACCCCGTTAATTAAGCGAGCTGTTCGGCGGACCCTTTGAAGTATGCTGTCATGAGCTTGGGACCCCCGGACCACGGCACACACACGACGAGGAAGAACCCCGCTGGCACCACCTTGCACTGCAGAGTCACGCCTCAATATTGGACGTTCACGAGGGCCGTGCATGCTCGTCCCCCTCACCAGTTGTGTGTGATCTGTGATTAGACAGTACCATCTGCACGTGTTCCCCGATCTAGGATCTGGGGAGCACATACCCTTTATAATGATCCACCCGGTTCATTCGGTAGAGCACCATGTAGAGAAACGCCAGATTTGAGAGCTCGCCATGTAAGAAAGAGCTCGTCATGTACGAAAGTTCACCATGTACATAATGTTAATAAACCCTCTTCAAGTCTCCCCTTCCTCCTGCTTCGACAACTTCATCCTGGACCTCCAGTGCCTGCAAATGCCGGTCGTAACAATAAGCAAGTTTTCGGAGGAAGCATCAAGTCCCCTGTACGTCTGCCGTTGAAAGCATACTTTATTGAAAAAAAAAAAACAACAAGAATCGTTGTGTAAGCGAGTCGTTCTTGGTTTTATGTCAAAAGGAAATATCCTTTCTCGAGGCAAAGATTTAGCAATTCTGGCCGCTTTATCTGCTTTTGTTTTTTCTAAGTTTTCTTTATTGGTTACTTTGTTTGGGTGGAGGCGATTCTTGTACAGCTTGTTGAATGCCTTGCATATGCGCATCATTGTTGTTAATTTCTTTTGCGCATTATCCTGCACATACATAGGATGCAATAAACAGTTCGTAGTGTAAAAAAAGAGCACTGCGTGTGGCATATGCTTGTGTGGAAGAGTGTGTGAATGCGTGATTGTTTGTGGGACTTCTAAGTTGCACTAAATTCACTTACATTATGTCCTCTTAGTTTGACATTCATGTATCTGCCACTTTCTCTGATATAAAATTTTCCTCATGCAACTTTTCTGAAGATTTTCTTATGATGTTTTGATACCAACTCACCCAACTTTCAACGCTTGATACACACGCTCCCTTCATTACAATAAAAGGCTAGCAGAAGTGTTCCCTAAAGAGAGAGCTGTGAAAAATAAAAGGTATCCAACTGAATTATTGTACATGATTCACACATATTGTTCATCTTGACTAATGGCAAGAACAAAACACACTAATAGCTGTGCTCCAAATTTCAATTAGGCAGTTTAAGTAATATAGTGATATTTTTTTATTCTCCGATGATGATTAAACAGAGCGAACACTGGAGTGCTTCAGGGGAAAAAATACACTTGAGACAAGTCCTGTTTCTGTAGCTGTTTTGAACAAAGCATTATTCATGGCAACGTGCGAGAGAATAGTGCAATTACAATTAGCAAAGCCAGAAAAGCTTTTGAGATCCCTGTTATGTCAACAAAAAATGGAACAAGAAAACTGCCAGTTAAAGTTGGCTTTTTTTAGTGGCCAAATATCCAGGATGCAACCAGACGCTATCTACAAGGCCAGTGATGCGACTTACAAATCGAGGCTCGGCAATTTTAACAGAAATGGTTTTATACATATTTACATAAACATATTTACATAAACATATTTACAGTATTGCAGGCTGCGTCCATCTACGTAGAACAGCGCCCAACCTCGGGTAGTCTGAGGGCAGGCAACAATCTAGAAACTCAAACCAGACTGACCGACCGCTCTTTTCACAGCCCACTTTGGCCATGTTGTGTGACTGTGCATCCTTGGGGACGAATTCGGAACGCGACCCGGCGTCCATTCAGGTGGGTTGGCAACGCGTTGCGAGCATGTCGCAGCGTCTATTGTCACTGATCTGTGTGCACCGTTACCGCCTGCTCGGTTTTCCTCCCACAACGATGAAGGATTTTCTCTTTCCTGCATGGTTCAGAATACCTAGTCTGCGAGCCTTTCTCGAGCTTGGTGCTCTTGTGGAACGCCTTGGCTTCACTCTCTCTGCTTGGACTGACAAGATACTCTGATGTCATCTACTTACCTCTTCTAGATATCTGCTCTCTTTCTTCCTATCAACTTGCTCTTCACGATCTCTAAAGTGCTGAGCCGTGCCCCAATGACAACTGGCAGAAAATAGCATCCTTTATTTTCTACTACCTTGTTTTTTCTCAAATCACGCTCCCCCCTCCCTAGACCTACTTATATAAGTAGTTCCATGCAAGCACTGCAGAAGGTGAAGGTCTTCTCCACCAACCAAAAGGGCGAGCACATCTAGCGAATCTGATTTTATTTGATTGATATGTGGAGTTTAACGTCGCAAACCACAATATAATTACGAGAGTCCCTGTAGTAGAGGGCTGCGGAAATTTCGACCACCTGGGGGTTTCTTTAACGTGCATCCAAATCTGAGCACACGGGCCTACAACATTTCCGCCTCCGTCGGAAATGTAGCCACCGCAGCCGGGATTCGATCCTGCAACCTGCGGGTCAGCAGCCGAGTACCTTAGCCACTAGACCACCGCGGCAGGGCATCTAGCAAATCTTAATGTATCCTTCCGCACCCTGTCGTCTACAATGGCGAGCACTGCTAGTGGTGAACTTGCACACCGTCGTAATTTCCTTTCTTTAACAGAAATCGTGCATGACTCGGTGTATCGTGCACATCGAAGGTCGCAGTAAACCAGCAGCTATTGGTAATCTCGGCCCCTGCCATCACAAAACAGCATAAGTGACAGCTACATTGGCGAGTCGTGTCATCTGCTTTCAGCTTTCGCATAGTCTGCATCATGCTGTGGGACATCATGCTGTGGGACATCATGCTGTGGGACGGACGGACGGGTGGGTGGGTGGGTGGATGGATGGATGGATGGATGGATGGATGGATGGGTGGGTGGGTGGATGGATGGATGGATGGATGGATGGATGGATGGATGGATCGATGGATGGATGGGTGGGTGGGTGGGTGGGTGGATCCGGCTGTGCTTTTTAGATCAAGTGGTAGCTCACGCCACCTAGCCATAAAGTTAAGTACTATCACTGTGTGTTCAAGGATGAATTTGACTCGCACCTCGATTGTAGTCACCAATCACATAGCCTTCTCCTGGTTATTTCTACCCGTTTAAAGTCTATTTTGCCTTCACTGTCCCTACACCCCAATGTTTTGAAAAATTTGGTGCCATTATCTTCGACTATAGAGTGGAGCTCTTTACAGAACATCAAATGTTCAGCCGTTTTCTCCTCCTCTCCACGGGCACTACATACTACAACTCATTTTATTCGCTGACACTCAGAAAACGCACCGCTGTGTACTATCGCATGCGCGCTGCCGGCCGTCTATCCACACTAGCGCGGTGATAGTGCTTCCCCCTATAGCTCGATCTCAGGGCGAATAAGTGTGGACCATTACATCTATCCACGTCAATGCCATATGCATGGTTCCAGCAGCAAATAGATCCTCAGAAATAGCCTTAGTCTGCCAGGTATTCAAAAAAGCATAATGTAAAATCAAACGGCGCCGGCAATATGGGATTAGATAAAACTTGCAAACGCATAATGTATGCTCTCCAAGATATGGGAAGTGCCCGTCGCCATAGTTCATAGTTTCTTAAAGCTGACTAGAGGGAACTCCAGCACTGCGATCGTTCAGCCACTATAAGAATGAGGGTGCAGTGGATCGTGAGCTTTCAGACACAAAGTCAAGGACAAGAAAACATTCATAGACACTCACACGAGAGAAATACACACACATAGACTTGCTATATACAACTCTCTTCTTCTACGCTCAGTCCTGACAGTTCGTAAGCATACACAAACATCTCCGTGCCCTGTCTAGTACGAAGTCTATGGGTCCGTAGACATCGCTCTCGGTACGGGTGACCATGCAGCTGACGTAAGCTTGCAGCAGGGACGATGCAATTAGTCAGTTGCGAGGACATGAGCAGACCTCGAAGGCATGAGCAGTTGTGAGGGCATGAGCATGAGCTGGCATAGCACCAAGGCCACGCCCTCAACAGGTGGTTGTGATGAGCCCCGAGCCAAGCCAGCACGAAGTCAACGGCTTCAGTAGCTGGTCGCACTCGGAACACCACGCAGACCCAGATCAGGTGCCCGCTTTGGCTCGCACGCTGGAGAAGCAAGACCGGAACACTCGCTTGCCTCAGGGAACCACCAAGCTCATCCCAGCTAGTCTGGTAGCACCAGCTCGGTTCGTTTTGGTCCCCTCAGGCCAAGCGCCATGTGCTGCTCGGTTCGCCAGCCACATTGGCTTCGCTTGTCCGTGTTCTCCAGCTCACATGCTGTACGTTCTCTTCATTTTACATTTTAGGCACACTGTGTCGTCTTCTTCGTTGTACTTTTGGCTGTGGGTAACTCTTATCACAGATGGGTAGTACACAAACTTGCTTTTTTGATTGTGGGCTTTTAATGCACTTGTGGCTTTGTTTCCAGCTGTGTGTTGGTTTCGCTTTGAATAAAAGAACAAACCATTGTAAACTTCATGAGCAGATTTGAATTGGTGAGTCTAAAAAAAGTCACGACTTTGCCACAAAGGCGAAGGAATGAACACGATAGCAGCAAATTGGAAGGTCATGCGCAGAATGGCAAGCAGATAGAAACGTGCTCTGCATTTCTTACACACAAATGACGCACGAAACATACTCGCAGGTACACATGAACGCGCATAAGCGTTTCAGTAGTTACTTCGCTGTGTCTGAAAAGCGCGCCCTTTTTGCAAATGGAGACAGTGCAACATGTGCAGTGATTTTTGTGCGCCTGGTAACTACAACAGAATCGTTCCAGTGAAATCCCAGGGACAGGCAAGACGCACGATCCTCCCCACTGCGAGATAAGGGCACGCGAGCGAGCATCCACCCCCCTTCTCTCTGTGGGGCAAAGTACGCATGAGAGATGAAAGCATGCGCCACTGCGTCATGACAATGTGGCAATGCATGCTCATTGTGCAATCTTGCTGGTAATGCTGAAAACACGATAGTTTCCCCCAAGATGCCCGTCAACAGCGGTAAGTGATATATATAAATAGCTTGCCGTTTGAATATTGAAGCATGTGCCTCTCCATGGCTCATAGGTAAACGCCTCACACTTACGTTTGACTGAGGTCCCAAGTTTGATTCTGCGCGCCCGAGTCATTTCTGTATTATTTTTCTTCCTTGCGTTTTCATATATAAAGATACGTATACCATACATATACAGTGAGTGACGGTGATGCCGATGCCAGCTGCAAAATCTAGCCGAGAGTATCCATATTATTGCTATTGCAATGAAATCTTTAGGTGAAGTGCAACTGCTGAACATGTGCTGATTGTCGCGCGGTGACTAAGCAGCTGCAAGCCACTCGAAGCCATACAGAGCCAAAAGTACAAAGACTTAGAGAATTAAAGTACTACCCATCATACCCATGCTTGCTCAATCAAGCGCCGTGCGTTGCAGCTCCCATAGACACTAGTGCCTGAGTTCTCTCTGGTGTATATATAGAAAACTTTATACATGCACATAGCCCCTCGCTAAGCCTACAACATCGGTTATTTCAGTATGGCTTTCAAAAAGGGTGCCGAATCTATCCGAATACTGTGTTGTCAAAGCTCAAGGTTATGAACCTAAAGCAAATGAAAGAATCAGTTCAGAGTTTACAAGCCATAGTGCACGGCGGCCACTTGAGAGATTCAAGGTGGGCCACAACTGCTTGCGCCAGTATAGCCATGTTCATCGGAACCAATGCTGGTACCTCAAGAATGAAAAACTTTGCCGTTATCCCCTACATACATAAGTTCTCTCACAGGATAGTGAAGATCGTGGAAAAATGTAACACAAACGTAGTTTTTTCAGCACCCAATATATTGGTGAGCATATGCAGAAACACAAGACCAGACAAGCTGACAGTGAAGGTATGCGAAACGGAGCATAGAAGCCAACTTTTTGAATGCATTACATGTATTGTCTACCTGATTTCACTTAGTACTTGTGGAGAGTGCTATATCAGACAGACCGGTAGATGTACAAATGAATGCTTGCACGAGCTCAATAACAATGTAAATAGCATTGTTCCTTACGATTTTTTTTCCCTTCATTGCCATAGATGTAAGTGCACACCTAGATTTAAGGAAACAGTTATTGTGAGTAGAAGTAGGTGCGACATGACAAGGTTGATAATGGAGGCTGACAATAGTTCAGCGCTTGGTGATGCTTGTGTGAGCAGTCCATCAGGGATGTTTACAAATTAGGAGCTTGATAACATGTATTCAAGATAAACCTTTTGTGGTTGCACACTACAAAAAAGAAAATGCGTGCGATACAGTGTTGTTAAGTGTTGATGCATGTGCGTAGGTAACAATTTGATTGTGAGAGCTATGCACATGTGACGTATGACGTTGTGGAGTGCATATACTAGCGGGATCTGCAAGTAATAAACTGTTGTTGAAAGTTGGCGCTGTGTTGTTTTGAATGTGCCTTCTCGTGTCCATGTCCTTTGTCTGCGCTACCATATATTATCAGGCAATGCTGGCTCCTCTGTGACGCTGTGCAGCTGTGTCTGTGCCGGCTACGTATTGTCACGCAATAGAGCCTGTGGAGACAAGAAGACGAGAACATCTGGATAGCAAGACAGTAATGTGTACGTTATTGAAGGGCTAACAACACTCCTCGCCCTTGCCAGCTGCACCAGGTGGCACTATTCCCTCCCTCATTTAATTCCATGCTCACACACAAGTGTCACGGGGTCGTGACGTGAACGAAAAGAGCAGACTCCACGTCAAAGAAAAAACTGTTTATTCGGGCCAAACTTGTGGCCACGCAAAAGAAAAGTAAGACACTGGCACTGATAGCGGTGAACAGAGCGTCGGCCGTCGATCAACTGACAAGCGGCGAAGCTTGTCGGCATTTATACACCTGCTATCGAACATTCTAGCGTCATCGCTAGAGCGACGTAGATTCCAAAGTATTGTGAAAGCTTGACGAAGTGGGCATAACTTTAACAAAACGATCTACTGCAGCCTCGAAGCTTCTCTAACACCGTAGGTGCCATTTGCACTAAACAGTGTAACGGGGCGATAAAAAAACTTGAGGAAAGGAACGTGGCATTGCCCCCCTCTCAGAAAGGCATCGTCGCGATGCTTTAGCAGAAGATGGAAGTTCAAAAAAATAATGCAAGAAAAAATAAGCAATAAATTACGATAGAGCAATAACAACAACAACAACCACAACAAAATACACTGTTTCAGTTCGTAAACGTGCATGAAACGGCTTGAGGCACGCGACATGGACGACTTCAGGCTGCGATCGGCGTCTTAAAGAGTTCGTGATGCCGTCGGGGACAACCTCGTAATCGAGTGAGCCGAGACGTCGAATTACCCTGCATGGTCCAAAATACCGTCGCAGATGTTTTTCACTGAGTCCACGTCAGCGTATCGGCGTCCATACCCAAACACGTTCATCGGGCTGGTATATTCCACGAAGCGTCGTCAAAGATTGTAACGGCAGCAATCCGTCGTCTGTTAGTTCTTGATACGGAGGCGGGTGAGTTGTAGGGCTTTTTCGGCGCGCTGAAGGTACTTGCTCACATCTGATTTTCTTCGTCGGTAACGTTGGGTAACATGCCGTCGAGCACCGTAGCCAGGATCTTTCTGTAGACCAACTTGTACTGCATCATCTGCATCGTTTCTTGTACAGCAGTGTTGCATGCGAACGACGCGAACGGAAGGAGGACATCCCACGTTTTGTGTTTGACGGCGACATACACAGCCAGCATGTTGCCAATGGTCTTGTTTAAGCACTCAGTGAGGCCATTGGTCTGCAGATTGTACGCTGTCGTACGGTGGTGGTTTGTCTGGCTGTATGCCAAAATCGCTTGGGTTAGCTCAGAAGTAAACGACGTACCTCTGTCGATGATGAGAACCTCCGGAGCACCGTGAGACAAGATGATGTTTTCGACGAAAAACTCGGCTACCTCAGATGCTCTACCCTAGGGCAGGGCTTTTGTCTCGACGTAACAAGTAAGGTAGTAGGTAGTAAGGTAGTTGGTACGACGATCCATTAGTTTCTAGAATTTGATGTCAGAAACGGCCCCAGTAGGTCCATGCCGATTTGTTGGAACGGTTGGCGAGGTTTTTGGATCGGCTGAAAAAACCCTGCTAGACTTTTCGGCGGTGTCCTGGGTCGCTGACAGTCTTGGCATGTCCTCACGTAACGAACGACATCGGCTGTAAGGCGTGGCCAGTAGTACCTTTCTTACATCCTCGCGAGCGTGTGGGAAACACCAAGGTGTCCTGCCATCGGGTCATCGTGTAAGGCCTCAAGTACTTCTTGTCTCACTGCTGAAGGAACTACAGGGAGGTGATCAGCTTGAAGAGGCGAGAAGTTCTTCTTTAAGAGAACTGAGTTTTGCAAGAAGAACGACTCCAGTGCTCTCTTGAAAACATTCGGAACGGTCGTGTTGTTACCATCGAGGTATTCCACAAGACTCCTGAATTCCGAGTCACCTCGCTGTTGCTCGGCGAAGTCGTTGGCAGTTATTGTTTCTAAGAATCTGTCCTCATCCAGGCGATCGGGCGGCGATGGTTCGTTGGGGACACGAGAAAAAGCAGTCGGCATCAAAGTGTTTTTTTTCCAGACTTGTAAACGACGGTCACGTCGAATTCTTAAGTGTTAGGCTCCACCATGCGAGGCTACCGGAAGGATCTTTCAAGTTAGCTAGCCAACACAAGGTGTGGTGGTCACTCACAATTTTGAAAGGCCTGTCGTAGAGGTAGGGGTAAAAATGCTGCCGGATGATGGCAAGGCATTCTTTTTCTGTTGTGGAATAGTTGGCTTCGGCCTTGGATAGCGAAGAGCTAGCATAACTGATAACCCCCTGCACAAGGATGGCGCCGAGTCCTATGCTGCTTGCATCGGTGTGTACTTCTGTTTCGGCATGTTCATCGAAATGCGCAAGTATCAGTGGTGTCTACAGGCGTCATTTAGGTTCTTGAAATACTTCCACTTGTGCCACTTCCCACCTAAATTCAACGTTGCTTTTTGTGAGATGAGTTAGCGGCTCGGCGATCTGTGAAAAACGTTTGACGAAACACCTATAATAGGCGCACAATACGAGGAATTGGCGTACAGCCTTCTTGTCAATTGGCAGCAATGATGGCTGTTTTCCGCGGGTCCAGACGGACTCCAGAGTTGCTTATCACGTGTCCCAGAAACAACAGCTCTTCGTATGCAAAGCGGCACTTTTCTGGCTTCAGGATTAGTTCAGAGGTGTCGATAACTTCAAGTACCGGTTCAAGGCACCGGAGATTCTTGTGAAAGCTCGAGGAAAACACGACGGCGTCACCCAAGTATACGAGACAAGTCTGCCATTTCAATCCAGCCAGCATGGTGTCCATAACGTGCTGGAACGTTGCAGGCGCTGAGCAAAGACCAAATGGCATGACCTTGAACTTGAAGAGGCCATCTGGTGTGATAAAGGCCGTCTTCTCTCAATCTCTCTCGTCAATATCAATTTGCCAATAGCCCATTTTGAGGTTCATCGATGAAGAGTATTTCGTGCTGTGGAGTCATTCCAGGGCATCGTCTATACGTGGAAGAAGGTACACGTCCTTCTTTGTGATTTTGTTTAGACGGCGGTAATCAACGCAAAAACGTAGAGTCCTGTCCTTCTTCACTAATACCACGGGTGACGCCCATGGACTCTTGGATGGCTGATTGATGTCGTCGCGCAGCATTTCGTCGACTTGTTTCTTCACGTCGTCGCGTTTGAGCGTCGAGACTCAGTACGGGCTTTGTCGAACTGGTCAGGCACTTTCTTCTGTTATGATGCAATTCTTTGTGACTGGGATTTGTCAAATTCTCAATGATGACCAGAAGCAGTCCTCGAATCACAAGAGCAGTGACTTGAGCTAGTCTTGCTTGCATTTTGAAAGACTCTGGTTGATGCCGAAATTTGGTTCGGGACCTTGATTCGTCGAAGCAGCGTCGGCAGCATCGAAGAAGGCGAATTAATTGCTGGCCTCCACGAATTCATTGATGTAGGCGACCGTCATACCATGGTTAAGGTGCCTGTATTCGTGACTGAAGTTTGTCAGCCCCACCTCTGCTTTGCCGTCACACAGCTCAGCTATGGCTCTTGCAACGCAAATCTGATGATTTAAAAGAAAGCCCTGATAACCCTCGACGACGTCTTCAAGGTTTTCGGCTTTTCGGTGCCAACAGAAATGACGACGCTAGAGAAAGGCGGCACGGTGACCTACTCTTCTAGCACATTCAATGAGTGTTTCCTTGATGTTGTAGGAGCCCATACCATGTTTCCACAGGTTAGTGTGATTGACTCTGATCTCAGGTTGGTAACAGCGCCGTGTTGACTTAGAAAGTCCATCCCGAGTATCACATCCCTGGAGCAATTTTGTAAAACTACAAAGCTCGCAGGATAAGTTTCGTTATTGATGGCGACTCTTGTTGCGCAGACTACAGTTGATGATACTAAGTGACCTCCAGTGGTCCGAATTTCGGGGCTTTGCCATGCAGTCCTCACTTTTTTCAACTTCGTCGTGAAAGGTCTACTGGCGCCGGAATAGTCAGCTCCAGTATCGACGAGAGCATTGACGAGGTGGCCGTGCAATATTATGACGAGGTCACTGGTTCATCATCGTGTGTTGCGTTTGGGTCGTAGAGTCGGATCGTGGCTACACCTATTTGGTTCCATGTTTCCACATTGCTGCATCGTGATGTCTTCATGTTGCGAAGGTTCGACATCAAGACCCTTTTCGTCTTGCGGCGAGTGCTTTCGATTTCGTTGTAGCGACGAAAAGTCTTCGGTAGTTCGTTGTACAGCAATCGCACCTCCATCGATTGCTGCCCTTAGTTTTCCGGGTACGGGTTCGGAGATCGGCCCCAAGCAAGGCCGGTGTAGTGCCCACAGTGCGGTGAGGCGTTGCAGCCTAGCGACGGCGAACGAAAAGGTCGTCAGGGTGTCAACTGCGCTCCCACGAAGTAGTCAGCAATGTCATGTGGTCGTTCGGCACGTTGTGGACAAGGCACATTGATGTCGAAGCCCCGCAGGCCCATCAGTCAGTACTGGCAATGGCAGTAGGTGTGCCCGGTCTTGCCGCTGTGGTAGCAAAGTGGACGGTTGTCAGGTGCGGGCCAAACATCGTTTTTTTTTCGGTGCGCTGTGCTGTCCTGCTGGCGAACGGTAGAACATCTGCGATAGCGGCAGTAGCGTCTGGGGACGGGGCGGCGTCCTGGCATGGATGTGCAGGAGAGGCATGCCGGCAGGCTGCAGTTCTGGAGGCTGAGAAATGCCCAGCGATTGCTGGATCTCCTGGCGTACAATGTCCGTGATGGAGTCCACGCAATGCTGCACTGAAGAAGGCAATTTTCGCAGCTCTTCTTGCACGATCACTTGGATCGTCTCACGCAAGTAGGCGGTTCCTAGCACATAGATGTCGGCGTAGCTTGTAGACAAGAAGCTACGGTTGTATTGCCGCGTCTGCATTTCAAACGTATTCACTGTCGTAGATGTTTCTGAAATGAATTTAGCGAGCGTGTTTGGGGTGTTCCTGATCGGCCCAGCGAAGAGTTTTTGCTTCACTCCTTGCATGAGCAGATGGACCTTCTCCTCGCACATGTTGGGTTCAGCGTGGTGGAAGAGACGGTTCATTTTTTTACGTGAAAATGGTGAAGTTTTCATTGGGCAGTTGCATACAGATCTCCAGCAACACAGCGGCCTTCTTTTTGTGAGCGACGCTTGTGAATGTTTGCAGGAATGCGCCGCAGAAAAGATCTCGCGTTTGAAGCGAGGACTCCCTATTCTCAAACCGCATCCTTGCCACGTCTTCCAGATAAAAGTAGACGTGACGGAGCTTCCCTCTCGCGTCCCAGTGGTTGAGGGCGGCCACTCAGTCGTAGGTCTCTAGCGATGTCTCCGATACATCAAACGATGACCCATGAAAAATCGATGGTTCCCTTGGCTGCTGCATCACGATAGTAGACTGTGGTGCAGCAGTCGTCATCATTGCCGCAGTCGAGGTCGTGGGCTTGGTCTTCTGAGCCTTGTCTTGTAGAGGCCTATACTCCGGAGATAAACCTTGCTGCCTGCGGCTTGTTTGGTGCTCGTGGCTGGCGTTGGTGCCTTCTTCGCGACATGGGCTGGGTTCACGGCTTGACGGGGACGTCCGCTACATGAACAAAGCAGCACCTCCACCAGATGTCACCGGGTCGTGACGTGAACGAAGAGAGCAGACTCGACATCAAATAATAAACTGTTTATTCAAGGCGAACTTGTGGCTACGCAGCAGGAAAATAAAGACACTGGCACTGATAGCGGCGAACAGAGCGGCGGCTGTCGATCAACTGACAAGCAGCGAAGCAAGTTGGCAATGATACACTTGCCATCGAACATTTTAGCATTATCACTAGTGCGACGTAGGTTCCAGAATAATCTGAAAGGTTCACGATGTAGGTGCAACCTTAACAAAACAATCTACTACAACCTCGGAGCTTCTCTAACCCTGTACGTATGGTTTGCGCTAACCATAAAGTAACAGGGGGATAACAAAACTTGAGGAACGGAACGTGACCCAAGGGTACGCTGAAGAGGCCCGTAATAAAAAAAACAATTTTTAAAAAGTAAGCGGTACTTATGGCAGACAGTGAATATGCATGCAAAGATAAAGTGGCCTGTGGTCGGCAAAAAAACAAAACAAACGCAGTTCATTGTTCTTTGGAGAACTAAGCGACAATAACTTTACAGTTGACCTTGTTCATCCGCCGTAACAATTTGTAGGGTCTGAAGTACATGCTCGGGAGTTTCTCACTGCGTGCTCACCTTCTAATAGGAGCCCAAAACTACAAGTGGTCACCAGGTTCATAGGTAACTTGTCGATGGTTGGCATTGTACCTGCGTGCATCTGCACTATACTGCATTCTGATGTGCTTCCTCAACACTCAGAATGTATTCCTCAATGTCAGGAGCTGCTTGTGCTCGTCAATGTCGTAAGGAATGATGGGGTCTCGCATAGCTTGAGCCAATATCAAATTTTAGGCAATGTCAAAGCAAACCTTGTACCTTAAAAACAAAAACTTAATGTATATGAGACACTGTTACAATATTCTTTCCGCCATTTGCACGTTATGACACAAACAAGAAAGAATTTATTCTTTTGTATCATAGAGCAACAAAAATTGTGTTATATGAAAAATGGGGCAAAATAGACAATAAGATTGCAGTTCCAAAGCGCAGAGCAGCCATGAATTAAAAATCAGCTGACGAGACCTCTTATAAAGGTCATGAGGAGACGCAACAGGTTCTGAACAAAGGCACTACATTTCGCTTCTCAAGAATCTGCGCTCAAATATCATGTCACTTTGGCATTGCTGCCCAGAACTCATGAAACAGAGTATGGCGGCCCATTTTTTGTCAGACTCGTTTTTTGTTAGATAGCCACAGGAAGTAAAAGAGTAAAAGTACTGGCGTTAGTTCCACATTCAATTTAATCACAATAAAATATGCCTATTATGATTTAAAGGAAAATTGAAGTAAATGAGAACAGACACCTCGGCGCCAGAGTTATCCGAGCCCACTACCTCCCATTACAAGTAATTTCAGTGCAATTCTTATTACGCTATGGCTAGATGCGTTTCCTATAAAGTTTATGTCATACTTACGTATGTTTGCCTCACAACCCACCGAAGTATTGTACTTTTTGTACACTGACTTTTTTTATGCCACTATTACTTCACGTAAAGAAAATATATTATGCAGCCCACATAACTTCCTCAATTTAGAATGACCATGTGTACATTAAAAATGCACCCACGGTATTTATCTCTGTATTGTTTATTAAGATCATTCAATGCTGTGAGTAGAATCACATATACCTTTTACTATTGTACGAATGTTACCACTTTACTTGATGCAAGTGTGCATTGTAATTTATACATTTTTTAATAACATGCAATATACGACACTTCATTTATGTTGCGGTCCAGGCTGTCAAAGTCGACCAAATAAACGGAAGCCCCAAAACTGGGGCTGACCCTGCAATGGACTACAGCGAAGAACAATCATCAGTCATACAAGGGACGTACCGGACTGTCGTCGCCGTTCCTGATTTTGTACACAGTATTCGTGTATTTCCGTTCCCGCGTGCCGGCACGAGATATCTTCAGTTCGTCCATGTGGTTGGCCACTTCGATGTCATCGTCTCCACCGACGCCCAACTCCGGCTCAATGTAGCATGAACGAGGCATAAGGATGATCAGTTTCTTGACGGCAAGGACCACATCGTTGTCCTGCTCGTATTGTGTCATCCGTTCTAGAAGAGCTGCACAAATGTAACCACAGAGCTACTATGTCTGACATGAAGACAATAGTGAAAGAGGTGGGATTAACCGAGGGTTAATTTTTTTTTGTCCCACACAGCTTAAGAAAGCTAACAGACAATCAAGCTAATGAAAGTGTAGGGGATGTCCTTTGCATGTGTTAACTGTGGCATGGTATTTATGACATAAATAAACAGGAGATAAAGCGGCTAAAAAATAAATTGGCCGCATACTGAAGCTACAACCATTGGGTATTGTTTCCCCATTCATTTGGGAAAATTACTGGTTCTGGGGCAGAGCATAGGACACGTTTCTGCCCATGTCCCTACCCGGGCAAGTTCCTTTTTCATCCCCTTTAGCTCCCTTCCACTTCTGTCATCTTCACCATACCATTGTTGAGACATGCAAGCAACATCCCCTATAACTTCTTTAGCTGGATTGTCGGTTGGTTTCATTGGGAAGACGACAGCGTGACACTATGAAATAACACACTATAAAATCAGATTGCATGCTTTAGAAAGTTTTTTCATACTGAAACAGTGAACATCATTGAGCTAGCTCATGCTTTCTTTTTGCAGAACTTGGTGTGGGTGCTTTCCCTATCATGAACTATGTCATATTGATAGTGGAGCAAGATGTCCAAAATCATGAGACAGCTCTTAAAATTGAAGCCACAAGGTCGGTAGAAAATAAAAACGCTCTTTTTCTACCTGCTCACTCTGACTGTACATAGCACAGATGCAATGATGTAGTTTACGGCTTACCATTAAGTTGCAACACAGATTAAATTGATTATTATCACAGCATGTATGTACAGCACAGACAGGACAGCTTTTGTGGTTGAAAAGGTCTGCGCAGCCACACAATTAAGACCACACTTAATTAAAAAACAAAATCAAAGCATATCCACGGAGTGAATGATGATGAGTGGGGTGAAGTGTCCATTTGTCCATCCGTAGGTGTGTCCATCCATGCATGCGTTCATACATCCGATGGCCGCATGAATGTCACGTATGTGTTCGAGAATGCAGACAGTGCGTGGGTAACACCGACGAGACAGGCCTCAAGGAAGCAAAGCACAAGCGTCTTCAACTTGCCCGCCCCTCTGTTTCCTCCATGCCCCACCAACGAACAGCCACATACTGGGACTATCCAGGAGACTGAGAGAGGAACTCGTTTTTCGCGTATCCTGGCACAGCCCACACAGCAGCCAGTCAGAGAGCAACACCATCTAGAATATCCTTACTCAACTTCAGTTTATATGAATGGATGGATGGATGGATGGATGGATGGATGGATGGATGGATGGATGGATGGATGGATGGATGGATTGACTGATGTGGCTTTACCCCTAAGATCGGGCGGTGGCTAACGCCACCTAGCCGTACTTTTATGAGACAGCGCCATTTATTATACTGTTCGGGAGATAGTGCCTTCTTTTCTTCCTCGTTTATTCTTCTTTAGATTACGCATGACGCATGATAAGGTTAGACTAAAAGGAGCTTCACCCCTAAAAAAACAAACACAATAACCAGGTGGTAAGCCTCAACCCATTTTCTGGTCTGCTACTCAGCATTCCGAAAGCCCGTTAGGAAACTGCCCTTGGGCCAGCACAAAGGCAGTGACTGTTCTTAATTTTAGCAGTACACTGGGAACAAGAACTAAGAAGAAAGAATGTGCACAACACGAACACTTTTTCTTAGTCATCGTCCCCCCTTGCGCTGCTAAAATTAAGATGAATAAACACCAATGTACTGAAGTTTTAATTCTCAAACAATGAACTGGTGTCGCCTGTCTTGCTGGAGAGCCAAGTAGTCATTTCAGCTCTCTTGCTACGAAGTGAACAGTAATTACACTGCAAGACAGTTGTCTACGAAGGTGATTTTGAAAAGTTACAGCCATGGTACGGCTTTGTTGCATGAGAAGCGATGGAGTTTAACGGTACGAAAGGTGCACGCATCACAAGTGCTCCTGCAGTTGTTGTCAAAGTTGGGGCAAGAGCATCATGCATCATGCCGGAAAGCATGATATGCTCCATGGTGGTTTAGATGCATTTTTTATTGACCTGGTTAATAAGCTGTTCAGATTTTTTATGAATACACTTCTCTATTTGAGCCGCACAGTATCCTTGTCGCTGCTTGAGTCCTTTGACTATCGTTGATGCGGGAGGACGTGAATGGCCAATGGTAAGCGGAAGCCCTGTTGACTGAGTTACGTCCCTTCGAGGATGCTTTGCTCCTCCATCCGGAGCATGGGACGCCAGTGTTGAGCTTGAGGGACGTGGTATAACAGTTAGCTTGGTTAGCTACATCGGTGAAGATGGTGCTCCCGCTGTCTTTTGACTGTGCAGTCAGGGGTGCGGGTGGTCCGGCATAAAAACACTGCCATGTTAGTTTGAGCATGGGTCTCCGAAAACCTTGTTTCGAGAAAGAGCGGTGCTGATGCTCCTGCATGTTCCCTTTCTTGCGTTGTTTTTTGGCAGCCGGCTTGCGCTTTTGTTTAATTTTCTTCTCTCCTTCTCGTCTTTTTGGACAGTTTGTGGATATACCAGCTTAGATTCATGACAGCTGTGGCACTTCTAATCTGTGTTTGGGCGTTGCGAGCACTATTTGTGCTGCCGCAAACCACATGTCAAACATCTCGCTGCCGAAATATTGGAGCATTGTTCCTTGTGATGCCATGTTATATACTACAAACGGCCACTCGTGCACGATACAGAATAACACGAATCGTAAATGACTGCAAGCCAACCTTATAGTGTAAGTTCTTACCTTCAATTAAAACCATGGCAGTGCCTTTGTCACTAAGGGGGCGTGCCTGCAGGATTTTGCACTAGTGGCAGTGCAATGAGTTCACGAGTTCCTCAGAAGTAATGCATTCAGTGTTTTGAATAAAGCCTCTGATTTGATTCTAATTAATCACTTTGTATACTTGTAAAGGCACTTCCCTTCCACCGATGAGGAGAGACGCTATCACGAGAAGGGTGTTGCACACCTCTGCTTAAGCCGCATCGACTGCGAACTGGTTGCTATGGCCTAAATAGTGAGCCCTGAACTGCGGTGAGTTGGCTATCCAGTCGTATGAACTGCTCATCCATGATGCGGCAGAGTTACTTAGGCCGAAGAATGACAGTGTGCTGATAAATGTGCGCGGCACCTAAGCTCAGCGTCACCACGACCACAACATGGTTTTATTTTTTTTGGCGACAGCTGACGGATATCCAACCATCCTCTTGGTCTAGGTAACAAGAGGAAGCAGGGAGTGTGTGACGTAGACTTCTCGCGTGGGTGTAATCCTATAGGCATGCTATAGTGTGCTGTCATTCGAGTGTCGGCAAGAGCGAGCCTCACGCATGTTTTTCTCCATTCGGTGCGCCAGAAATTATGCGAGCTTGATGAAAAGTATTGCCAGACTTGCTTTCAATCTTATTCTGTTCTTCGAGCTCCCGAAGTGGGGCGAATGATTTGCTATCTGTCAGCAGCAGCATTAGCAGCTTTGAAGGCATAGTAACGGCAGGCGAGCTCTTTGTTGAAGTCGCCGATGTCACCGAGGCAGTCAAGTTGTCTGAAGCCTGTAGGTCTGTATCCTCAGGTTGCAGCACATCTGTTAGGTGATGTGGTGATGGCTTGACAGCTGTGGTGATGGCTTGACCGCTAAGCGCCGGCCAAGTGATGGTTATCGTTCAAGCGCACTCAGAACACGTGCGACCACTCGAATCAGACGCTAGTGAGCGAAGCCCCCCAGTACACTGTAATCCTCACCGGTGTAAGCCAAAAATCTAGATGCGAAATGGAGGCCATCAAATGGCTGCCGTGCAAACATAGGCTCACCCACCTTTGTAGTACACGCAGATGATGGTTGGATGTTTTTTCATCATCAGCCAAACGGCGGGACAAGTGGATGGCGGCCAGCGTTCTGCGAAAGCGTCGATGAGCGTGCCTCCATTCTTCAGCTGACCAAGCTGTTTTCTCAACGCATGTGCTGTTTTCTGCCAGCCGTGGTTGAATTTGCATGTGCACAGCGCTTACTGCGCACCTCTATCGAGCACCCTGACATCACTGGAAAAGTGCCGACTTGCCCGGTTTTTGTACTTAAAAGTAGCAGTAGTAGCAATGGTCTTCAGTGGACACGGCGGCAAGGCCGTGCAAACGATGGCTCACGCACCTTTGTACATGCGGGTTAGTGAAAAGAAATATGATATTCGTAGTGATTACCTTTGCCTTGTCATGCTGCCGTGTCCACATACAATTGTGAAATGTATTGGAGAGTGTTTTTCTTTTGCGGAGATTTCCTTGCTTATATTGGGAGATGGTGAAAGATAACCAGGGCCTACTCAAGCGGAGATGATTAGGGAACTTCTTGACACACAGAAGGTAATCTTGAGTGAACATTTGGAGATTTAGGAAAAACAGTCCTCTTCTGAAGCTAGCTTGGTTCAAATGAATATCAGATTATCAATCATTGAGGAAAGTTCGAAGAAAATTGAAAGTATGAAAAACATACTAACCAACGTTGAGGCCAATCTGTACGAAAGAGACAGGAATATAGATTCCCTCAATCGAAAAATTGATAACTTAGAAAATATATCTGGGTGTAACAACCTAATAATAAGAGGTATTAGAGAAGATGGATACGAAAATGATGACATTTTGATAAAAGAGATGAATAAGGATGTGTTTAGCAACGTACTGAAACTTAAAATAAATTCAATTGAAAGAGTACAATGCCTAATTAAAGAAAACTGGAGGTAGAGACCGTCCCATAATTATAAAGTTAGCTGACTTCCGAGATTAAAACTAAAATTTTGATTCACTGTTCTATGCTTAGAGGAACCAACCATAAGCACAAACAAGAATTATTCTAAGAGGTTTGCTGAAATAAGGAAATACATTTGGGAGTCATCACAGAAGGAACAGACAAAAGAAACAAAAGTTGGACTTCTTCATGACAAAATTGAAATTAATAATGCTCTTTACGCGTGGAACGAAAACATGAATGAGCTCTATGAATGCCAAGCTTGCCAACAGAATGATTCTGCATGAATTTTGAAAAAGGATTGCTTCAAGATATTGAATGTGAATGCTAGACGCATGTTAAACAAAGACAAGGATGTTGAAGCACTAGTTTTAGTACATGATACGCACATTCGGATGATTACGGGGACATGGCTTTATAGAGATGAATCAGACAGCGAGACAACTCTCAAATCTTAGGCCATAGTTAGGAAAGACCAGAATAGTAGAGGATGGGTGTTGCTTTGTCATGACAACATTGAACTGACTGTACTTTCTCTTTCTTATGACACTAAAGCAGTGTGAATTAGGGCAGTTTTTAAGAATCGCGTCATCCAAATAGGTGGTATATATAGAGGCCACCAAATTCGCCAGTCCGAATTCTTCCGAATCCCCAGTGTTTCATGGATCACAATATGCGACATGGCGACAATAATATATTTTTGGGCGATTTCCACCTACCTGGAATAAATTCGACCGACTACTCTCCTGGAGCAATTGAAATTTTGAATTGTGAACAGCTACTCAAACTTGTTTTTTGTGTCAGTTTAAGCCAGATAGTGAATGACAATACAAGTGTGTGTATGCGTTCCTCATCTGTCCTTTAGCTTGTTTTTTTGTCCAATCAGCTGTTGCCTTTTCAATGGCCTGTGAGACCAGCGATGGTATCTCTGATAATAAACTTGTCGTGCGCTCTTTGAGTCTTTCGTCCACTGATGTCAACCTTGCAACAGAATATGTTTTAAACTTTGCTAGAGCTGATGATGTCGGAGTTTCGGAATTGTTAGAGGGCTCCTATGAGAGTTACTGCAGGTATTGCAAGCATAACCACAGCCCCGACTATTTGTGGGGATATTACTTTAACTTGGTGAAGTATTGTACAGAACTCTTTATACCAAAGCGTATTAGGAAAACTAGTAATAGAACTTAAAAGGCACTGAGTTAGGGCTAGTTAGTACCGACCTATAGCTTAAGTAAGTGCTAAAGGCATGTAGCTCAAGCGAGGGAAAGACAATGGACAAGCGATACTTTAAACTGAAATTTTATTGGGAGAGAACGCCAAAAATATAGGTGTAGCATCCAGAATGAAAAAGCATGAAAACAAAACAGAAAAAAAGAACAATAAAAAAAGATGATGCTGTCGCTATGTAAAGTTCGTTCGCACCAACACGTGTCCAGAGAGTATGCGCCGGAATGGATCTAGGTGATGACTTAGTTAGATATCATGCCGATAGGCTCTGCATAAGTGCCTAAGAGTGCTTTATGTGACTGTCTCATGGGCACACTCCAAAAAGTGCAGTTCCTTCTTTGTCAATGCAATTAAAGGAGCACTAACCAGAATCTAATCACCCCTCGTCATTTCAGCGGCCTCAACAATTAGTCTAGAGTCAACATCCGAGTCCCTATATAACACCACGGTATTATTGAAAAAGGTTTCGCACCCACATTCTCAACAGTGATGCACGAGATACCTATTCACTCCTTTGCATACCTCATTGCAATGCTCACTTAGACGGACATTGATACAGTGATCCGTCTGCCCTACGTAGACTTCGCCACAGGTTCGTCTCACGTACATAGGCTCATTTAACGTACGTGCCTTTAGCGCTAACATAAGTTATAGTAATAAAAGCCCTTAGATAACAAGAGAAATAACACACTTAAAGAAACAATTAAAACAAAAGCACAAAAAAATATAAAAACAATTCTAGTTCTCAGTTTTAATCAGTCACTCAGCATCTTGGTTAAGAGCTTAAAGTACTTGTGAAGGAATCTAACCAAAGTTCTTCCGCATCTCAGTCCCAAAATTTATAAGGGAGGCCTCAGATAAGTTTTGCAGAAGCATCAATCCATCAACGAAAACTCACCAATTGACTCAGTCTTCGGGGGGTCCTACCGCTGAGGTTACTTTATATACTTCGCATCTGTATTGACAGATGATAATGACATTTTGCCAAACATTGAATCACCATTAGACAAAACACCTATGACTGATGTCGAAACTTCTGAACAGAGTGCCTTCAACCTTTTGCTAAAATTGAACGTGAATAAAAGCACTGAGTTATTAGACCAATCATAAAATACACTAAAGTTGTCTGGGATCCCTTTTCAGTTACAAACATCTCAAAATGAAAATATTCAGCATCTAGCAGTCTGATTAATATACAATTATTATAGGTAAACGGATTCATCATCTCAGCTGTGTACACTAGTAGGGTTACCCAAAATTCAGGCTTGAACAAAATATGAGAAACTTAAATATCTTTACTTGGTTAATAATCACCGTGTCCATATAGCGTAGGCTGACTATTTTGATATTCTAAGTGGGGAAACTACTAGACATCGTCATTCAATATTCATTTGTACTCCTGCTATTTTCACTGATTGCCATAAGTATAGCTTCTTCCCAAGAGCTATCAATGAATAGAGTTCCTTGACCCAGGATGCAGTTTCAAGCTCATCCATAGATTTATTTTTAAAACACATTGCTCATATTCTCATTTGTAGCCAACTAAGCTTTATATTGTCTGCTATGATCTTGAGCATTTATTTTATAATCTGGTTGTGTTTTCTGAGTTCTACTTCATAGTGATCCCTTTTCAGTAAGTTTTAATTATACTTGCCAATTTCGTTATGATTTTAGAATGATTATGTTTTTATGTTTTTGTTTTTTACTCCTGTAATAGCCCTGTGTAAGGGCTGACCGCATCTGTAAATAAAGGAAAAAATAAAAAAATTTCTTTTTCATGCTTTGTAGTAACTGAGATTATTTTTTTTTTATGGCTACATCTGTTCGAGGTTAAATGAAATAGTACAGAAAGGAAAATAAAACACATTAGTTATCTCAGTTCTGATGGTACGCCCCGATCTCTTCTAGGGTTACCTTTATCCAATTATGGGCTTGAATTCCACCCGCAAAAGGAGGAGAAGGAGGAGGAAAGGAAAGGTAAAAGATAAAAGAAAGGAAAGATAAAAGGAAGGAAAAGTAAAAGCCTCAACTTTAGGGAATGCAGCTGATGCTGGTGAGCAGCTAGGTGGCAGGATATGACTAAATTTGCATAAAGTACAATTTTATTGGATGCGTGAAATAATGTAGTGTCATACTTTCAACGAAGCATATTAAGACTACATGCTAGGTCTAGCTCACATAACACAGCATTAACATCGTTTAATATACTAGACCCCAGACGGCATACCAAGCCTACTATAATATCTGTTAGTGAACTTGGATGGATCCCCATTCAAGTAAATTTGATACAAAAAGCTCGTAACATTAACTTCTAAGGTGTGTTTCACAAGTTAGGTCAACAGGTGCATGGAAAAAGTTAAGACGGTACGCAAGATACAGTAACTGAAGCTATGTTTCAGTGTCTGCCAACACAGGCAGTAAAAAGCCAGCAAGAAGTATCAGTCCAAGAAATGTAGTAACAGCTACTGTTACTATTTGCTCATGCTTACAAGCTTTCTCCAAACTTTTTTTCAAGAGTGTACCACTTGACAAGCTTGGTTCAGCTGCATTTAACCAAAACACTTCTTTTCTTTTTTTTCAGTATTCTGCATGATGTCTGCAAAAGAGCCTGTTCCTGTTTAACATGTGCGAATGGCAAACACTTGTACAAACAAGCAAGTGCATGAACGCTTATGGTCGACAAATCTGGGTGAACTGACTCAATATTCACGAGAGAAACTGAACAAGATGTGTGGCATTGACATATGGCATGCCCTAAGTGAATGCAGATCTAAGCTAGGAGGCTTACTTCCTTGCGCCATCATGAGCAGGCAGGTAGATATCAAATTAGGTGCCTGTAAGAAATTGAGTAATGTTTTCGGTCACGCTACATTAGTAACATAATTTCAACATTCTCATTGGCGAAAACACAGCAATTAAGATGCCACTGGCTTCGTCGCATTTTTTTTGTGTGACCAATGGTACAAGGCACACGCCTTTCAATGTGCTTGTGAACGTGTCTCAAATTGCCGCAGTATTGTTCTGAGCCATATATAGAGCATATCTGAATATTTTTTTCACAATCCGTCAAACTCTGTAATAACCAAGGGATGGTTAATGAACTTTTGAAATAGCAAGCCCAGCTAAAAAATTGGTGTGATTTGTACTATAGCCACAATGACAAAGAGCCGGCGAAACTGGTGGGCACTTCGGTAGCCCTGGCTGTTGCTGTTTTGCGAAGTTTTACAAAATTTTATCGTTTTTCCTTCCTCTACTTCCTTCTTTTTTTCTTCCTTCTTTGTGTGTGCTTTCTACCTTATCTATATTTATTAGTTTTTTTCTCTTTCTTGATCTTTTTATTTCTCTCCTTCGTTTCTCTCTATCTCTATCACTGTTTGTTTCTCCTTTTTTCATTTTTTTGCACTTTTTGTTTGTTTTTTGTTCTCTTTATTTTTGTCTATCTTTCTATGCTAAGCTTTACTCTCTCTCTCCTCCTTACACTCACTTTTATTTCCTACCCCCTTGCTACACTAAACTATTCAAGGCTATGCTATGCTCTGCTAGCGTACCTGAATTTTATTGATTGATATGTGAGATTTAACCTCCCAAAACCACCATATGATTATGAGAGATGTTGTAGTGGAAGGCTCCGGTAATTTCGACCACCTGGCGTTCTTTAACGTGCACCCAAACCTGAGCACACAGGCCTACAACATTTCCGCCTCCACAGAAAATCCCACGACCTGGGGGTCAGCAGCCGAGCACCTTAGCCAATAGACCTCCGCGGCGGGGCCTGGATAGCCAAGTGGTTAGAGTGCTCGCCTTTGGTAACGAGGATAGGCACACTCGAATCCCACCACGTGAAGAATTTTTTTCCCCTCAGAATTTGTCATAACTATTTATATTTGTTCTTTTTCTCTCAATCAAAATCGATCACAATTATTGCATTCCATGCCCAGAGCAATCGGCAAACATATGATGACAGTGAAACAGAAGATGAAGATGACAAGGATGAACAAGAAGCCCAAGGGAGCGCGTGCCGGTCTTGCGACATCGAAGTGGCATTAGTGGTTGTCAGACAACGCGAAGTGCTCTGGAGGGAATTTCAGCACACGCCAACGTCTTTACAGTCGGCTTAAACAGCTTTGATGCTACAAGGCTTCAGTACAAAGTTCCTGTGCTCATTACGAAACATGATTTTTCAATTCATATTATGGTGACTCTACTGATTTTTTTATTCAGCATTTTTTTTAGGTGGGGAAATTTTGAAAAATACCAAGTGAGTGTTGATTCACGGTGACACATTTCACAGCGCACAAACATGGAAAAAAATGAGGCACTGCGGAAAATAGCGCTGAAGGGCTTCTTTATATTCTGTCTCTTTTTTTTATGTTCGTGCGCTGTGAAATTTGCCATCATGAACCCAGACCAACTAGCCCAACCTTCTACACTTGTAGACTGCAGGTTTTGTATGACAATTTTAGTGCCATCAAATTAGACTCACTGTGTAGCATATGTACAGAAACTCTACATCAAATGTAAGTTGAATCAATTATCAGTGGCTGCTCTACTTATCGAGGTCGACTGAACAAGCTATTGGTGAATGTGGTATGGATGCATGTTAAAGGATGAAAGGAGCGTGCCATTTTAGGAAAAAAAGAACTTGTTCAAAGCTCTTTACTGGACTCCATTTTGTCTTAGCAACAAGACATTTACGACACATGCAAACTGTCTCAAAACTGCTGTTTCCAATCACAGCCTCAAGCAGGGCTTTCGTCGAAAGCTCCAAAGCTCTGCTGCCATTCCCGCCTGTGTCCTTGCACCCGTACACAAAAGTCCGTATTCATACATTTGGTGTTCAACTGTCCCGATGGACAACATAGTTTTCAAAGGTAGAAAACCTCAGGTGATAGCCGTGGACATAATAAAGGGTCTTCTCACAGCAATATATTACACTGCTTTTCACCTGCACCTGAGATATTAGTGTCCAGTGACCCACAAAAAAAACTCGTCACAGGTTATGTGCTGATCATGCTCTGCCAGTAAATTTATTTGTCGGTGGCAAACGATTTTTCAGAGACACATACAACTGTATATAAAACTATCCTACTCTGTCTGTGATAAATAGCACATCATACTAATGCGACAGGGCGATGTAGAGCTGCCCCAAAAAGGCAGCGCCCTAGTCTCGATAAAGCGAGTTAAGCAGTCCTCTTCCAGTATTCGACCCAGGAAAACAAAGAAAGGAGGAAGAGGCAGCTCAGAGGGGCCACTGACAAGGTGGCTTCAAATAAATGTGCCAACTTTTTCTTTTTGTCCAACTTTGGCAAGTGGCACTTGAAGTGTAAGCAAGTCAAGACTTGGTAAAAATTCAATTGTCCACTTTTTTCTCACCACGGTAAAAATAAAACCATCATTTCAAATGAATCCACATTCAAAAACTAACAGTTAGCAAAAAATAATTTACCTTGGATTTGCAGCAATATATAGCACCCAGATACGTTTTAAAGTGTGATCAGTATGTTCAGGCATATGGCTGCTGGCTCAAAATTCTGCTTTGTGCTACGGCCAGATGAGTGCGTAAGGAAATCTGGTGCATTTTGGAACCAAACATATGCATGTATTGTACGACGACACACAGAGAATGCATATCTACTCACAGCAACGAAGTCAAGCTTCAGTAGCAAGCAGTTTCCTTGTCTGGCTGAGATGTATCGTTTGCTTGTTTTTATCTTTTTATTTCACTTGTGCTATCGAATTCTCTGTTAGATTTGAAAATTGTTAGAATAACATCACTTGCCTTTCTATTTGTTCTTGAGTGCACATGTGTGAAGAAATTCACATGATCATTACCCATTGTAAGTTTTCTGTCCTGTGCACCTATTATGTACCACACTGCCAAGATCTTGTAAAAAGATTGCATTATTTATAAATAAATAAACAAATCAATAAGTAAATGTCTGCATGCAACTTTTGTGCACACTTGCTGAGTATTCACCTCCATGGCTGCAATCTAAAAACATAAAAGTGTTTTTTTTTATGCAGTAGTAGACTAGAGCTCAACCAGCAATTTGTAACAACTCACTCAGACACAGTGGTCTGTAGTAAGTGAAGAAGACACTGTATGCCAAGCCAGCTGCTGGGCCGCTGCTAGTTGTTGCCAAGGTCCAGCCTAATTGTGTGCGGCGCTGCACAAACATCCGTAAACTATGCTTCAATTCAATGAGGCCAAAAATAAACACCGCAGTACATAGCTTTTGTGCAAGCGCTCATTTAGTTGTCTAACAGTTCAAGCAAAACGTAAAAAACCCATGACCGTATTGACTGAATAAAAAATAATGTGGAGGAATTCAAGAACGAAAGTGGCACAAATTAACAACTTGTAGTATACTCAGAAAAATAAAAGTTCTTAGTAGTTTTTATGCGCAGTGATGAAAGTGAATTTTTACTTTCTGGAACCTACTTTGGAGCAGGAAAAGTACGTCCTTGAAACAGCCATAAGTGTTTTCGAAGCGGGAAAAATGTTAGTTTGGAGCAGCTATTGGTGTTTTAGGAGCAGATATTAAATATGCCCAACATTAATCGGAGTTCAAAGCAATGCCATAGAATCTCATAAATATTAATATTTCTTGTGAAATATATTCAACAGACAACAATCAATGTAAATTTCATGAGGCAAACAATGGCAGGTTGTCAAAAAAGTGCTGTGAAATTAGCTACAAACTAAAATACTAGTATTTGTAGCAGAAATCAAATAAAAGCAGAAAAGCTGGGCACGACATTTTAGACATAACCACAGTCCTATATAACCATTGACAAATAAGTTGCAAATAATCAGTATGAGATAAAATCAATGCTGCTCATTTTCGCACTTCACCGCACTAGCCTGCATATCTAGCTGTGAAAAAGAAACAGCCAAATGAGTGATATCCTTAATATGCCAGTTCTTGTTGCATAAATGAGATCAGAGCCGATAATGCTGCACACTGGTAGCACTCTAGGATGATAGTACACAGATCCTTTCAGTTTTTTTAGGACTTCTGAATCGATTAAACAGTAAAAGTTTGTCATTTTCATTCTCTTGGTGTCATTTCAAAGCAGGTTTGGAGCAATTACTAACAAAAATTACTGTCTGGAGCAGCATTTCTGTTTTGGAGCATTTGGAGCAGCACTTACATCACCGTATGCAGCACTATGGCCCTACTTTTCCGTGTTAATGTTATGAAGTGTATGACAGTTTTTTTACCAACTGAAAGTCATGTTTAATAGTAGTAAAGACCAGTGCATTAGTCAAATTCAACATATTTCTGTGATTTAACATTTTCCCAGAAGACCTTGTTGAACTTAGCAAAGCAGTAATCCAAAGTACTTCAGATTATTCCTGATCAGTTTGGGCACTGATCAGCTGATGTGGCTGCTTCAGTGCAATGGGTCTCAAATTTGTGTCGTTATTATCCTATTCAGGTAAGAACAATTGAAAAATGTGATTGTTGTCTCGATACCTTATTCTCAGCTGACCACATCAGTCACCTAGTGTAACCTCTATGATGTCTGCGGCTATAGTGAAGGCAAGAGTATATCAGTCTATTTTAGCATCATAGTCAGAGCTTTTGTACAAGATTTCACACACATGGCACTGCTAATAAATTAGAACTGCTGTATATATGCAAGACCACAAGTAGGCCCTAATTCCCCAACATGCCATTCAATGCTTTGAAAGCCAGCAATTTTTGCGATTTCAGGCATTGCACTTGTGCTTGAGTAACTTTTTGACATACAAGAATATCCAGAAAGGCAAGGTGCGTAAGCAGAAAGAAAGATATGGTTTTAGCATTGTATGACTATAGAATATTGACAAAATTAGCCTGCTTAATTGTGGCATAGTGTTTCACAGGTGGCTACAATGCAGTTTTCAAGCAGGCATTCAGTGACTGACTTAGAACAGACTTTCTTCAATCAGGGTCAGCTCTAACAGATAGTTAACACCTGCAGGCAACACCTGCAGTTAACACCCTGAAATCATAATAGGATTATGAGGCATGCCATATTGGGGGGGCTCTGGAACTGTTTGACTGTCTGGTGTTCTTTACGTGCACTGACATTGCACAGCACTCGAGCGTCTAGCATTTTGCTTCCATCGAAATGCAACCGCTGTGGCTGGAATCGAACCCACAAGCTGGACCTCAGCAGCCGAGCACTGTAGTCTGTAACCACTACACCACTGAGGCAGACAATGGAAAAATTGCCAATGGACAATCAGTCACATGAATTCGAATAGACAGTATCGGAGATGGCCCACAGGAAGAGCTTTCTGACAATAATGTTTTAACCTATGCCGGCCGTGTGATACGAACTCGTGGTACACAGTTCGTGAGCTCCTTCATTGTGTTAAAATGAAAGAGCAATTGATGTGCTTCAGACAATATCTCTGCGTGTCTTGCATCGATAGTGACAATTATATTTATTAATGTCCCTTTCAGGAAGAAATGGCGACTGGTAGAAGCCTCGCCTCATGAAACACTCACAGTAGAAGACACAAAAACTCGCAGCGAGAACACTTGTGTCTCATCCTACAGAATACTGTGGCTTTCAAGACACAAACTTCAGAAATCCCCTTGTGATGTTCTCAGATACAAGGGCAGTGCAGCCTGTATAAGTGGGAGCATGCATGTATAGTTTGACATTCGTGCGCCAAAGCTAACATCAATATCCTTCAAAAACATCATGTTAGGTTAAACCTAGAGACCTTCTTCTGCACTTTGTTTTTTATTTGGTCAATTATTCTATCATAAAATGAACATTTATAAATTCTTAATTCCGTCTAATAGAGCTTAAGTACACGACTAACTTGGGGACCTATAGTAATTGATTGATTTGTGGGGTTTAACGTCCCAAAACCACCATTTGATTATGAGAGACGCCGTAGTGGAGGGCTCCGGAAATTTTGACCACCTGGGGTTCTTTAACGTGCACCCAAATCTGAGTACACGGGCCTACAACATTTCCGCCTCCATCGGAAATGCAGCCGCCGCAGCCGGGAATCGAACCCGCGACCTGCGGGTCAGCAGCCGAGTACCTTAGCCACTAGACCACCACGGCGGGGCAGGGGACCTATAGTAAGTCCTCTGTGTTCTATGCACATTTGGTCATTTTATGGTATCATTTTTTCTCAGTGACAAGAAGGAATATTCACATAGTGCATGTATTATTTTCTTCCAAATTTGCCGCTCTTCTAACTGAAGAAGTAAACTTATTTAAACCTCACTAATATAAAAATTTTGATGAACTGTATCGCCACTAGCGCCTAATTTTTCAGTCTTTGAAAATTAATAGCACAAATCTAGTATAGGACGTAGCTGGTATAGTAGTTGCATGCATCTTTGCATAATAAAAGAAAAAATAGTCAACCAGTTGATGCAAGCACCTTGCACTAGTGGTGCCAAGCCTGAAAGGCAGAGTTTCTTTCTTTTCTCCTCTCTTTCTTTTTCTTGTTTCCATTTTTTTTCTCTTCATTTCTATTTATTTCAATATTATTCAGGGCAATCGATGAACAATGAGAAGGATATACTTCTCGCTGGTGAGAGCACTCTCTCAAATGGCTATGCTACATGTGGTTTTGCCAACTTTGCTGGCAAAACCACATAATATAGCTTATCATAGCCATTTGAGCCGAGGCATTTGAATGGCATATGCAATTACTTGTGGCAGGAATCTTAACTGAGATTAAAACGAATAGGGGTAGAGATGAGGACACCAACATACAGAAGTAAAGATAACATAGAGAAAGATGAAGACACGGTCGAAGGAGTCCGAGGATGGGGTACCACTTAGCGAGAGCTTCACAGCGTCAAAGACATGGCAGAGCGAGTCAGTCAGCCAGAGCTGCGCTGTCGTCGGAGATTGTGAAGGACAACCGTTCAGCACTGAATCCAGCGAGCGAATCTCTTACGACACACTTCTGACACCTCAACGGTGTGCGTGAAGAAGGAAAAGAAGAAAAGGAAAGGAAAGGCTGGGGCAAAATGTTTGCTCTCGCTCAAATGCCGATATGGGATGTGCCTGCACTACGCTTCTCCCTTTTCCATCCCTGCCACGTAAAGACGCTTCTCCTTTCAATGCCGCACGTGGGAAGTGAGGGGAAAAAAAGCTGGCACGGAGTGGTGGTGGTGGTGGTAAATCACAGGGGCTTTAGGTGGTGGTAGTAGTGGTTAGAAGAGAAAGGCGCCTAATTACTGTAGCCGGGTAAGGGAGCACGGCGCAGCACCTACGCGGAGTGTTGGCGCTCTCTCAAATGCTGATCAGCGACGCTCCAGTGCCACGCCTCCTTCGTTACCGTCTCTGATATGTAGAGACCCTTCTCCTATCAACGCCGCGCACGAAGAGAGCAAAAAAAAAAAGCTGCCGTGGAGTGCTGGTGATCTTTCAAACACCGATCTGCTTCTTTTTGCGTGAAAACACTCCTCCTTTCTCGTCACGTGCTGGCCACGCTGCGGCTGCAGCCCTGAGGGTAGCAGCAGAGACACAGTCGTCGTCTTAAAATCTAGTATATAGCTGTACTGTGGTTTCGGCGCTGGACATAACTGCTCGTAACTTCTCTTGTCAGGAGAATACTGAATGAAGGAAAAAATGCTTTGCAAGCTACGTGCAAAATTGACTGACTCTCTGCAAGGCAAAATTATGCATACGCACATCACCAATTACTTCAATTGATGGCAGATTTCCTGTGATTTGTCAATAAATTTAACTCTTCTGAAACTTTAATTAACTTAATTACCTAGTGGTTCGACTGAAGTTAACTTACCTACCTAGTGGTTCGACTGAAGGTCGAACCACTAGGTTCGACCTTCATGAAATCTACATGATGGTGGCATGGAATTCTATCATCAAATTTCACTGAAGCGGAACGGCAGAAAAAGGTGTTCGTTGCGGTGAGAATATTTATCCCCTGACTCCTATGGACTACTGACGAGAAACCTAGAATTTTTTTTTTCGTTGTAGCAGAAAGTGTTTGTTCTTCCAAAAATATTTATGCATTGACTCCTAAGGACTGCTGATGTAGAACCTACAATTTTTTGTTGAAGTGGGGTTCGACTGTCCACATACATACATATGTACATACATACACAGGACATGACAGTGATAAGAACAGCTAACACCAAGTGGCAGCATCCATACAGTTGCTATCAAAATAAACAATTAAGGCAGCTTTTCAATAAGGGTGCCAAGCCTGAAGGAAGTGCAGAACTAGACAGCCTTCTCTTTCTCTTTCCTCTTCCCCTCTTTCCTTCCTTTTGTGTCTTTTTCTCTCTTTCTTACTCTCCCTTTACCTATCTATTCCTTGCACCTTCTATTTTTGTTTAAATGATTTTCCCTGTTGTTCTCTTTCTATTTCTAGCTTGCTTCCTCTGTTTTTCTATTTTTATAAGTGGCTTTGCCTGCGTTTTGCCACGCAACAACTAAATACAACAGCTTTGTCCGCTAAAGTGATCTGCACTTATCACCATCGAGGCGCTCAAAAAACAAGAGACTTCTGGCCACGAGCATGCACTCTATCTGCTACAGATGCCTGTTCTATTCCTAATTTTGGCGGCTTTACACCAAGCTATATCAGCCTACGATGAGAGCATACGATTGCCCGGGCCCCTGAGTGCTCCACACTTAAATGTGTGCGCCAAAGTTCTGCAGCCCTCATGCAATAAACACAGCAATCGTCACTCACAACACAAGGAACGGTCGTGGACTCTGCTGCATGGGTCAGTGAGTACAGTAAGATAGTTGAAAGCACAGGCCCAGGCAAGGTTCTCGCCCACATGTAAGGACCCCAGGTGGCCGAGCTCATACTGTTGCTCCATCTGCGATGGTTCCTATGAGGCAAGCCAAACCGAAATGTCTCCATCTGGTCCTCTCTCCAGTTGTTGTACTTACTACTACACAATTAAATTTAACAGCAAAATGAAACAGGTCCAAACAATGAATAAAATCCAATCCATTAAGAACCACCTTTAAGAAAAGAAGTTTGGTGATGAAGTTTGGCGTCTATTTTTTTTTAGAATGAAAAGTGCAAGAATACTAATCATGCAGCCGATCCCGCGCAATGTGAGAATCAATGTAATGCAAGAAGCTTAATACTTGGAATTGTTTGACTGAGACAAATCAAGGCATTACGTCAAGATATGTTGTTCACTATTGCATGTTAGTCATGCATGTGTGCATGTGCATTCTGGCATTTACCATATACAAAAAAGAAACTTATATTCTGGTAAATATTGTGCATCTCCTGTTATTTAGGTTTGTCATATTCATGGCAAGCCAATTTAGGTACACATGAAGGCAATGAAATTAAGGCGATAGCACTAATATCATTTCATGAAAATACTCCCATGACATGGATGACAAGATTTCCATTCTACCTATGAAGGAGCACATAAACTCACATTTATATACACATAAGGAAGACCCAAACACAAGCAATGTACCAAGCAATGTGACCAGTTCGAGAGGCGGTATTTTCTTTCAAATTGAGAAGCCTAAGACCCTGGCCTCGCTTGATTTTGCTGCAATCAGGGCGACTGTGTTGTTCGGGTCTTCAGGAGAACATATTGCCGCGAACCATGTATTGGGTTTGTTTATTTGTGTTTTGTTTTTTCGGCCTGGCTGCGCCGGCCTGTGCTATCACTGTTTTTACAGCGTTTCGAACAAACGCTATCACAGCGTTTCGAACAAACGCTATCGAACAAGGTTTCGAGCGTTCCGAACAAACAGCGTTTCGAACAAACGCTATCACAGCGTTCTCGATACAATTCGACTATTCGAGAAACCCTCCCGCCGAGGGATATAAATTTCCGCACAGCCGATGACGCGACATTCGATCGCCGACGCTCACTAGCGTGCACGTCGTTTTGCCGACCGCTGCTTCGCCGCCTCTGTATTCTTTCACTTGTTAGTGGAGCACAAGTTCGCTCCAATAAACTTGTTTTCCTTATAGACAACTGCGTCATCCTTTGCTGCGTGACATCTGGTGGAAGTGCGGGGTACATGAACCCTAAGCCATTGCGAAGCCGACAAGCAAGCCCAACACGACAAGCACGCCCAACTCGAGTCAGCCGCCAACAGCAAGGCCTTCAGCCAGAGTTTGGACTGCTCCCGGATAAAAGGAGGAAAGAAGACGTAAAAACGACGATGATCAACGCAGGCACCATGACCAGCACTACCAACCCTCCCGTCGTTCTGCAACAACCTCGTGAGCCCCCATCATTCCGAGGATCTCCTGGTGAAGACCCGGAAGAGTGGCTGAAGAAGCTGGAGCGCGTCCGCATCTTTAACAGGTGGGATGACGAAGAAACGTTTCGTCATGTCTTCTTCTATTTGGAGGATGCAGCTAGAACGTGGTTTGAGAACCATGAAGGCTCCCTAACCGACTGGAATGTCTTTAAGAGCGAATTCCTCAAAACATTCACTACGGTTGTGCGGAAAGAACGAGCCGCCCTTTTGTTGGAGACGCGAATGCAACACCCTAACAAAGGTGTTGTACTGTTCGCTGAGGAGATGAAGATGCTGTTCCGGAGAGCTGACCCCGAAATGGCAGAAGAGAAGAAGGTGCGCTTTCTGATGCGGAGAGTTAAACAAGAGCTCTTTGCTGGACTCATCCGCAACCCCCCTAAGACCGTCGCTGAGTTCGTCACCGAGGCTTCGATGATCGAGAGGACCTTGGATATGCGTTCGCGACAATACGATAGACCACTCAACACCCTTTCGGTGAACCCAGTAAACGCCCCTGGATTGGCGACGGAAGACTTCCGGGAGACCATCCACGCTGTCGTTCGCGAGGAACTGAGGAAATCGTTCCCAGCAACGCCGCAGCCCCAAGTCGCCTCCCTCACTGACGTCGTCCGCGAGGAGGTTCAGCAAGCACTGGGGAATTCTACACCGTCGGAAGCATCTTACGAACCACAAGCAATGACCTACTCCGCTGCTGCTCGTCGACCCCGACCCGTCCCAACCCGTTATCAAGAGGCCCCGCCGTACCGCCGCCCAATGTCGCCCGCCCGACCCCCTGTAAACCGAAACCAGGCGCCCAGGAAGACCGAGGTGTGGCGAACGCCAGATAATCGTCCACTGTGCTACCACTGCGGAGAGGCCGACCACGTCTACCGCCGCTGCCCGTACAAGAGGCTGGGTTTGCGTGGGTTCTCCGTCGACGCCCCCGCCCATGAGCCGGCCAGCGGCCATTTGAGATCGAAGAATACCTGTCGAACACCAGCCGTGGACCATCCCGTTTCAACCGTTCGCCGTCGCCCTACCCGTACCAATCCCCCAACCGTCGCAGCAATGCTGACTTCGCCAGTGGAAGGTCCCCCAGCCCACGAGGGGGAAACTAAAAGCAGCAACTTCTGGAGGTGAAGCTGCACAACGACGAAAAAATAAAAACCCTCCAACGACGCAAGATCGTGATTCACGACATGCCCTCATCCCGACGACTCGACGACACCCTGATGAGACCCTAGAAAATGACGACAGCTACGCTGCGCAAGGCGTACCCGAAATGACGAAGCCTGCCGCTGAGAAGACCACGATGACGACGCATAGTGCCCGACCATCAACACGTGCAAGCCGCGATACGACGCCCCGACACACCCGAAATTCGAGGAAAGCGGCATTCGACGTCCAGTTGTGCATCGACGGCCTTGACATAGTCGCCCTTATCGACACGGGAGCCGACTACTCGGTCATGAGCGGGTCATTCGCGTCCAAGCTAAGGAAAGTTACGACCAGATGGGACGGTCCGCACATACGCACAGCAGGAGGCCACCTCGTGACCCCAAGTGGAATGCGCATCACCATAGACGGCACTACGTACCCTGCGGAGTTCGTCATTTTGCCTAACTGCTCCCGCGACGTAATTCTCGGAATGAACTTTTTGACGGACAATGGCGCAATAATTGATCTGCAGACCAGGTCGATAACGTTTTCTTCCGATCACTCCACGACCCCGCAGTCGAACCTCGGACACCGTGCTGCTGTAAGGATCGCCGACGATCACGTCACCCTGCCACCCCGCGCAAGCTTGATGATCGCCGTCTATTGTGAAGGTGCTGCTCCTGATGTCGACGCTATCGTGGAGACTGACCAAAGGTTGCTTCTAGACTGCGGTGTGTCTGTCGCAAGAGGCATTGCGCGGTTTAAGCAACGCAGATCCCACGTTTTGGTCACCAATTTCACCGAGGAGTACCAGCATCTAAACAAGGACGCAGCAATCGCGTTCCACGAAGAAACGCAAGAAGCGAGTCAAGTGATTGCGGTCGCCACCTTTGAACGCGCACGCGCAGATGCTTCCAAGCTGCCACATCCTTTCGACGTGAACCCGGCGCTGTCACAAGAAAATCGGGACAAATTACTGGAGTTGCTCCGTCGCTACAGCGAGTGTTTTTCCTCGAACTCGAAGTTACGTCAGACACCTTTGGCGAAGCACCGGATAATAACCGAAGATGGAGCCCGACCTACCAGACAGCCACCGTACTGCGTTTCTTCACACGAGCGCGAAGCCATCCGGACTCAAGTAGATGACATGCTCAGTGACGACAAAATACAGCCGTCGAAAAGTCCGTGGGCTGCGCCGGTTGTACTCGTGAAGAAAAAAGATGGCACTTTAAGATTCTGTGTTGACTACCGGAGACTAAACAAAATCACCAAAAAGGACGTGTACCCCCTGCCACGAACCGACAACGCCCTCGACCACCTCTGCCACGCCAAGTACTTCTCATCCATGGATCTGAAGACCGGCTACTGGCAAATTGAAGTGGACGAGAGAGACCGAGAGAAGACTGCATTTATAACCCCGGACGGTCTATACGAGTTCAAGGTGATGCCGTTTGGGCTGTGCACGGCGCTCGCAACGTTTCAGAGAGTCATGGACACTGTGCTCGCAGGCCTGAAGTGGCACACTTGCCTCGTATACCTCGACGACGTTGTCGTATTCGCCCGGACTTTCGACGAACACCTCACAAGGTTGGAATTTGTACTCGAGGCCATTCGTACGTCGGGGTTAACGCTGAAGCCTGAAAAGTGCCGTTTCGCGTACGAGGAACTCAAGTTCTTGGGTCACGTCGTGAACGCCGCGGGAGTTCTACTTGACCCGGCAAAAACATCAGCCATTGCGAACTTCCCAAGGCCGAAAGATAAGAAGGGTGTGCGAAGGTTTCTCGGACTGTGCACATACTACCGGCGCTTCGTCGCAAACTTCGCACGCATTGCAGAGCCACTCACGTGCCTGACGAAAGAAAGCACCCCTTTCAGCTGGGAAAACGACCAAGAAAAGGCATTCTGCGAGCTGCAACAACGCCTGCAAAACCCGCCCGTGCTCGCTCATTTCGACGAAAACGCCGAAACGGAAATGCACACGGACGCCAGTGATATCGGTTTGGGTGCCGTCCTCGTCCAAAGGCAAAGCGGTTACGAAAAGGTAATCGCCTATGCAAGCCGTGGTCTGTCGAAGGGGGAGAGAAACTACTCTGCCTCCGAGAAAGAGTGCCTGGCTATCATATGGGCCATTTCAAAATTTCGCCCATACGTCTATGGTAGACCGTTTAAGGTTGTGACAGACCATCATGCGCTGTGTTGGCTCGCCAATTTGAAGGACCCCTCTGGCCGTCTTGGGCGGTGGAGCTTGCGCCTGCGAGATTTCGACGTTACAATATTCTACAAACCCAGCAGGAAACACTCCGGCGCCGACTGCCTGTCCCGCGCCCCCGTCGACCCACCACCACAGGACTCCGATGAAGACAGCGCGTTCTTCGGAGTCGTGACAGAGAGCGACCTAGCCGCCCAGCAGCGTGCCGACCCTGACCTCCGCGCCATGATCGACTACCTTGAAGGACGCAACGTCGCCGTGCCTAGGGCGTTCAAGCCCAACTTACCAGCGTTCAGCCTCAAAAACTCCATCCTAGTGAAGAAGAATTTCAACCCCGGAACGAGAACGAATTATCTACTTGTCATCCCCGCAGACCTTCGTGACGAAATTTTGGAAGCGTGCCACGACGACCCGTCTTCCGGACATCTCGGAACAGCTCGCACGATTACAAAAATCAAGGCGAAATACTTCTGGCCCCGCCTTACATCCGATGTCACCCACTACGTCCGGAGCTGCCGTGACTGCCAGCGACGAAAAAGACCACCGACGAGACCCGCCGGACTTCTGCAACCGATCGCCATCCCAACGAGGCCCTTCCAACAGATCGGAATGGACCTTCTGGGCCCGTTCCCTACATCCCGATCCGCGAACAAATGGATTGTCGTAGCGACAGACTACATGACGCGCTACGCAGAGACCACCACTCTTCCAAGGGGAACTGCACAAGAAGTCGCAAAGTTCTTTATTAACCAAGTTGTGCTGCGACATGGAGCCCCTGAGGTCCTAATCACGGACCGCGGAACGACCTTCACTGCGGAGCTCATGCAAGGAATCTTACGCTACAGCAACACGGATCACCGAAGAACGACGGCGTACCACCCCCAAACGAACGAACTAACGGAACGGCTGAATAAGACAATCGCGGATATGCTGTCTATGTACGTCGACGTTGAACATGAGACGTTGGACGAAGTCCTCCCGTACGTCACGTTTGCGTACAACACGGCTACCCGAGAAACCACGCAGATGACACCGTTCGAGCTTGTCTACGGAAGACGGCCGACTACGATGCTCGACGCCATGCTTCCACACGTAGAAGACGACGACCTCAACACCGACGTCCAAGGATACCTCCAACGTGCGGAGGAGGCCCGCCAGCTCGCTCGAGTTCGTATAACGGACCAGCAGCTGGTGGATGCCGGACGCTACAATCTCTGACGTCGAGACGCCGAGTACCATCCTGGAGATCATGTGTGGGTTTGGACTCCCATTCGACGATGTGGACTCAGTGAGAAACTTCTACGACGCTATTTCGGACCCTACCGGATTCTACGACGTGTTGGCGAACTAACGTACGAAGTGATCCCCGATGGTGACTCCCGTACATCACGACGACGCACGCGGCCCGAAGTCGTCCATGTGGTTCGCTTAAAACCTTTCTACGGACGATGACGAACTTTTATTTTAATTTGTTTGGACTGTCCCTTATGTTAGCATCGGGTCGATGCACCCTTAGAGGGGGGGTAATGCCGCGAACCATGCATTGGGTTTGTTTATTTGTGTTTTGTTTTTTCGGCCTGGCTGCGCCGGCCTGTGCTATCACTGTTTTCACAGCGTTTTGAACAAACGCTATCGAACAACGCTTTGAGCGTTCCGAACAAACGCTATCACAGCGTTCTCGATACAATTCGACTATTCGAGAAACCCTCGCGCCGAGGGATATAAATTCCCGCACAGCCGATGCCGCGACATTCGATCGCCGACGCTCAGTAGCGTGCACGTCGTTTTGCCAACTGCTGCTTCGCCGCCTGTGTATTCTTTCAGTTGTTAGGGGAGCACAAGTTCGCTCCAATAAACTTGTTTTCCTTATAGACAACTGCGTCGTCCTTTTCTGCGTGACAATATAGAGCATGAACAACTAGAAATGAATGTACTTGATATATGCAAATGGGCTAGCTGAACAGTCATGATATTCATGCATGTTACAACATATCATTCATGTTTGTAATATACTCATGTCAGAATATACTAATTAATGAAAGAACCAAGGCAAGACCAAATATATTTCTTGTTAACTATGTATTTAAAATGAGATACATTTTATTATCTTCATGTTACAACCTATAAATTATGCTCATTATATGCTCATGTCATGTCAATATTACATTAATCATAAGTGACCGAAATGGCTGGAGGAGCACGAAGCAATAAATAGGCAGCTGGATAGGTAAATGGATAGGCGAGCGGGCGGGTGGGCAGGTAGGTAGGTAAGTAGGAACAAACAGACGGACAGATGGATGGATGGATGTGTTCCGAGGTGGTTCGATTTCACTAAGAAATGTTTTGCACTTAATAATATCATGGCATGTCATCACTAACGTTAATGAAGGCTTTTCCCTTTGTTTGTGCAAAAATCTATGACAAAATGTGACAAATATTATGTTTATCATTGAAGTGGTCATTGTGATATACTGACCATGATGAAGAGTATTCAGGTCCCTAAAGTCCCATTACTACTATTTAGATGGACTGCTCATATGAGGTGTCTCTGACAGTGAGATTTTTAATGATAATTAGGAAGCATTCAACTCGAAGCATTACTAACAACTGTGGCACAAGCAACACTAATAATAGCACACAAACATGGCGGCCAATGAAAACATCGACAAAAGAGCCCTTAGCTCACTACACCATAATTCAAGGTATACAGTGATCAATGCTAACTGCACTAGGTCAAATCTTCCTGGATGATTTCATCATAAATGTCAAGCAGATGTCAAGCATGAGAATGATTAACACTTTAAGTTCAATACTCTCCAGGCCGCCATACAGGTCTCATTATTTAATTGAAGATTCAAGTACTTCACGCTGAATTTTAGCAGACGTCAGGTGACAGGTTTTAACACAATAGCATTAAAAAGCCTGTGTAGCAGGAAATGTGGTGTCGATGTTAGCGGCTTTGTTTGTAATAAAAGAAAAAATTCGATAGATGCAGAGAGTAACATCCGGGTTTGAGAAGAAATCGGAACTAGGCATTATGTCTGGCAGAGAAAGGTTCTCCCACAAATCCACACCAGTGCTTGAAGATTTTTCGTTAAAAAAATCGCAGCATATCCACAGAGTGAATGATGATGAGTAGGCGCCACTCCGAAGGTACATCAGTCAACTGTGAAGCCTCCGCAAATCTTGCAAATCGATCGTCATGTAAAGATATTACAAACACTTTGTGTACATTTGACCACCACTTCGTGGGCTCTCTGCTCAGAATCCTCTTGCCGGTGCTTCCGTGCAGCTTCGGCTTTGCCGGCTCTCACTGTAGCACCTACTGCTGCCACTTTCTGCGCTCTCCGCACCGCCGTTTTCGTCACTCATACTCGAAGCACACAGACTGCCAAGGAAAAAGGAAGCGCTCCAAGAGCGAAAGCATTTCACAGCTGCGCCTCTAGCAGTCTGTTATCACACCAGAGCACGTATCGAAAAGGAGCAAGCACCGCAGCACTCTCTAGTGAGTAAGCCAAGTACTAGCGGTGCAAGGGCCACAGCGACATCGCCATCACTATAGAGCGATGGCTACTACAATTACTACGACGCCGGACAAGCCTACACTTTAAGAAGCTACACTTGTCGAAAAATTCACAGCATATCCGCGAAGTGGATGATGATGAGTGGGGCAAAGCGTCCATCCGTGCATGCGTCCATGCGTTCAATCGCATTCGAGAATGCAGACGACACGCGGATGACACCGGCGAGGTGCGAACCAAAGAAGCCAAGCGCAACTGTCTTCCACGCACGAGCCGCTCTGCTTCGTCCATGCCCCGCCAATGATCCGTCACGTACGGCGACTATCCAGGAGACAAAAGGAGGCACTCTTTTCTCGTGCACCCAGGCACAATCTGCGCAGCAGCCAATCGGAGAGTAGCGGTACAGCGCCATCTAAAATATCCTCACTTGACTGCAGTTTGTATGTATTTTTATGAGACAGCGCCGTCTATTATACTATTTGAGAGATACTGCTTTCCTTTTTCTCTCGTCTCTTATTCTTTCGGTTTCTCGTCTCTTCTTCTCTTGGTTACGCCACCCGCAGGATAAGGTTAGACTAAGAGGAGGTTCGCCCCTAAAACCCTTTTATGTCATGTTGGGTGAGGATTCGTGTGGTATCGCACCAGGTGGCGTCGTACCAGGTGCCATGTCATAGAATAGCGTAACGAATGAATTGTTCACAGCTGTATGATCATTACAAAGGAATCAGGCAAGTTTCACTAACTAACTGCAGAGCATGTTCACTAACTTCTAACTGCAGAGCATGTTGCACTAGGAATAAAGTGCAATGGGCATGCACCTGAGTGCACTGTAATTAATAGGCCGTCGATTCGATAAAGACGATGATGGCCACTAGAACCACCATCATCATCCACAGCATCAACAATGTATGCAGCTACATAAGTAGCGGGTACATAACGAAGAAGTTAATAATGGTGCAGTGCGAATCAAAAGCTGTAATTGCAGCAAGTGCCCCATGAGAGTTTACAACAGCCAATGTCATGCATAGCAACGTTCCCTCCATCACGGGTGCACAGCTGATGTGTCAACCAAGAACTTGTGATGTGTGGCAGGCCAATGAGAAGGCAGTGCAGAGAGGGCCCGATAATGCTCTTGAAGAGACACTAAAAAAAGGCAACTTTTCTAGTACTTGCAAACTAGCAAAGTTAAGCCCAGATATAACGAAATTGATAAATTCCCAAAGAATTCATTAAAGAAGAATTTCGTTTATGCATGCTTGGTACGAAAATTCAGAAAATAAACACACAAATTAAAATAAAACGGCAGACTGAATGCAGAGCTAACCCAAAACTCTTATTTAGCGATAAAAAACTGTGCTATTCTTGCGATAGCAATCATATGGACCATTTCAGTGGGTTTTCGCCGTTGCTGCCAAGTTCCGTAACAATTCCAAGTTGATAACATGCCCCGGCGCATTGTAACTTTCACAAGCCGCAAGCGCTGCTGAAGCAGAGATCAAATGAGTAGGCCCATCTCTATGGTCTAGAAAGTGCATAAGATAACATCCCCCACATGTTCGAACTGCTGTCAAATGCTAAAATAAACAGAAAACCACCCATCTTGAACGAGCACAAAAAAACGCAGAAGTGGGGGGACTTCTCAGCCACGGTGAGCTTTGATTTTAAGGAAGGTCACGATCGCTGGCACGCTTGCCATCTTGGCAAGTATCAGTGCGATTTCAATGCAAATGAACTATGTGTGTTTTTCAAGGAGCAGCAGTCTTTGCTCATAGCAGTGTTTTGTAGGAGTTCCGCAATATCAGATCCAAAGGAGTTGGCTGCCAGCCTTACTTTGTATAACATTACAAATTTTTTGCTATCGCGTTCACTGCATTGCATTCAGCGCAACGTCGTATTATTGCCAAAACAAATTGGCTATTCGCGAAAGCTGCGAGCCGGGGAACTCTCGGCGCGGAGCAAGAGGGATGCACGTGACGAGTCGACTTTCGAAGATCCGTCGTCACCGTGGTCTCACAAAGTTTCCATCAGCGCTTAATATGACATCCCCTCGATGGTGATGACACTTTTTCGCATTAAAAAAAGTTAAAAGCAAAAAAAGCAAAGCTTAACATTGTCGGGGGCCGCAACATGCCCACGGCGTTGAAAACGAAGAGCGAACGACACAGACACGGATACCGCCGAAAACTATTCGGCGAGGCGCTCTCCATATGCAGTGTGATTCCACATATGTGACGCTAGCTAAAAGCATGGCGCAGCCAACACAGAAGTAGTCCTTTCTTTGTTGTTTTTGGTTTGAAGAGAGAAGGAGCACATGTGCGCATGCGTCCGCAGCAGTAAGAACGGCGGCAGCACCACCTCGTGGGGTACAGGCTCGCCTGCTCGGCCGGGCTCACCTGCGTGCAAATAACCTCCTTGATGCGCAATCATGAGCACTCGCTCTTGGCTGTTGCGCGGTGCACGCTGCTGCTTCACGCTTCATGGGTGGCGGGGCACCCGCGGAAAATGCATGCTCGTACCAATATATGGGGCAAAATTTTTAGGTTGTCCGTGGGGAAAATTCGTTGCCGGTATATCAAGGTTCCTTTGTTACATAGAGGTAACAAATATATCTCCTTCTACGGAGCAAAAGTGGAGAATATAAAAACTTCGTTATATTGAGAAATCCGTTATATAGAGCAGCCTCACTCTTGCAAAAGGACTTCCTTTAGGGCAAGCTGGCACCTAGATAGATGCTTGTGTATGCTCAATTGTGGCATGAAACAGGGTTCGTGAAAAGAGGCAAGAACAGGAAAGTGAACACCAACTGTCCGCTTTTAATGACACTGCTGAAAACATGCAGGAAAAAAAAAGAAAGACACCTTCCGCATGTGCTATAACGAGCCAACGTATGACGTGGAATGACATGGTGAAGATAACACACAACGAAGAAAGTGCATTTCCGAAGAAAACTATGTTATAGATGTATCAATGACACAGTTAAAACCTTTTCATTCTGATATAGAATCCTTTTCATAGCTTTCTGGCGATTAGTTTATTACTTTTACTGACAATCAGCCCTGTGAAAAGCACGATACACAGCACCAGGCATTACCATGCACTGAAAGATATGTGTTACGACTCTTACTATATTTATTCGAATCTACGCCGACAGTTTCTTTTTTTTTTTTCAAATTTCTTTACAACAAACTCCAGGGTCGGCTAGATTCGAGGATATTGAAAAATGCACTATTCTTTATTGAGAAAAGTGGTGCACAACTAGCGCCACATAGACAGTATTATAGCTGATCGTAGGTAAGCCAACACATGGCTTAAGTTACAGTGTACTACAATTCTAGTAGTACACTCCACTTAAATACACACGAAACGGCCATTTCGATCTGTTAAGGCGAGCTTTTTGTCATTTCGAGTCATGCTTCGAGTGGTGTGTGTGTGGCGTAGCTCAATGGTGCCAAACAGGCAGTGTCATTATAGTGCCACACGTAAAAGGAAAGCCCTCCTAGTCGCAGAGTCATCGTCCAGCGTTCAAGCCGGGCGTGACTTTGGAGTGCAAAAAAAAAATATGCATCATTCCAAGGGCTGCAGCATGGAAGAACAATCAGGGAACTTTATTTGTGTGTTCTTTTAAGAAGTGCGGCATATCCAATGCCCCTGATGGCACCGAGGATTGCGAACTGTTTGAAGACAGCGACAAAGAAGTCAGGAAAGAGGGAAGCAGCGACGACAACTTGGAATGAGTGCGGCATCAACAAGCGCAGCATATTTAGGATGCAAATAACTAGAAACAGGTGAAAAAAATGATGACAAAGAAACACAACAACAGGATTATTGGCTGTATGTTTCTCGAGTTATTTGCATCATGAACCAACTGCTTCGGTTCATCTTCATATTCTGTAAATGTTTTCTCTTTGTGAACGCTGTCTTCGTTGTATGGTTCGGCCTACATTCAAGGCAAGTTTTTTTTTTCTGGGCTTCAGACTTTAGGGGGTTGACTTAGAATCGGGGTCAGCCTGAATTCGAGTAAATGCAACCACAAGCTTTGATTGTACAGTTGTGAGTACATTGTACAGTTGTGAAGTTTTAAACATACTTGTGAATGCAAGTATGGTTAAAAACAAACATGTATGGTTCTAAAAGACATTTTTACATTCAAGTACCGCAGCTTAGATACTGTTCGAAGGAACGTCAGAAGTTAGAACCAAACATGTATTCTAAGACTAAAACATATAAAGGATTTTATCGAGTAGAAGTTACTGTTGGTTGTTTTTGCTGATTTGGTGAAGAATTAAGAAGTCAAAAATAAACCAGGAGTGTTTCATGCTTTATTTTTTTTGTGAGTGTGTGTGCGCATTCGTCTTACCTTGTGGCATCGTTTCAGTAGTATGAATAAACCAAGACACCTTTAGGAGATGATTTAGACTCCAACCAAAAGTTTTGAAGAAACCGACGTTTCGAAACCGACTTGGTTTCTTCCTCAGGTGTGACTGTGGGACCACGTAGCAGTGGCGTCTTCAAAGCACTTGCAGGGCGAATAATGACCCACCCTCTCTCTCTCTCGTTTTATCGTGGAGCGCAGTCCATGTGTAGACACTGGGGGAAGGGTTCCGAGAGAGTGGTTGATGCTATGGGCTGTCCTCTGTATGTGCCACGACTCGAGTAATAAGCTTCTTCTCCAGTTTGGCTCGCTTTCAAAGATGGCCGTCACTCCGAAATTTATCCAGTGATTCAACGTTTCAGCATGTTCGACGATTGCGCTGCGCTCTTTGTAGAGCTTCCGCACGTCGTTGGCGTGTTGCTTCAGTCGTTCTGGTAGGTTTGAAGCAACACGCCAACGAACATATTGAGCAAGAATGTTCCAACAAGACGTTGTCATGTGTCTTGCCAAGTGGCAACGACCCTGAATGGGTTTCCTTCATTGTCAGTTTTCAGGAGGAAAACATAGAGAGGCTCAGAAATTGTGTTGCTTTTACAAACCCGTCAACCTGACTTTTCTACACAGCCTGGAATCCAGCTGTGACTTGCTTTTACTGAATTGACAATGGCAAGGACTTCGCCACTTAACAGGGCTCATGTGCATATGTCTTGACTGACTACCATCATAGCTAGTGCTTAGATGGCACTGTTGCAGACAACGTTGATGTTACAGAGCTACAGAAATTACTGTGACAACGAAGTCTAATGTATACTTAACATGACTGGGTGATTTGGAGAGTTGAGCTGGGTCCTGTTTCAGGTAGCACTTTTGGCTATTTGCCAATGACCAACTTGTAGATCACTCTATAAAGCAGCTATGAAGTGACTTAAACAAGTTCATAATGAAAAAATTGGAAGTGCAAACCAACAGGACACAAGAGAAGAGACAAACAAGCGCAGACTGAAACTCAGTTTATTCAGAGAAGAAATTATATACCAGAAAGAAGAGAAAGAGAAAAAACTGGAGAGAAGGTTCCACCATGATCAGGTGTCGTCCAGAAACGAGATTTCACAATCTAACAGTTTCTGGACGACACCTGATCATGATGGAACCTTCTCTCCAGTTTTTTCCCTTTCTCTTCTTTCTGGTATATAATTTCTTCTCTGAATAAACTGAGTTTTAGTCTGCGCTTGTTTCTCTCTTGTGTCCCGTTGGTTTGCGCTTCCAATTTTTTCATTATGAATTTGTACAAACTAGCCCGCCTGTCAACACTTTTGCAACTTAAACAAGGATCCTCACCTAGATTTACCATATTTACTCGCATAATCAGTGCACTCGCATATTAGGCGCACCTCTAGTTTGGTCGCGGAAAGTTCCATTTTTTTAATTCCCCACATAATAGGAGCACCCCGAACTTGGCCGTGATCGGAAACGATTCTACCCCCCAGCGGTACAGTTGGAACACGGTCCCTGTACCCTGAAGAAAAAAAAGAAGGCAAAACGATGAGCAAATAAAAAAATTCAAACTGCAATGACTTAACCAACGTGTTTGTCAAAATAAAACTTAAAAAAAAGCCTCCATGAGTGAAAAAAAAAAAAAAAACGGCCGTTGTATCAATTACTGATACCCGCCAAATTGCCGCGCTTCTTGAACGTCACGTGTACAATGCTGGGGGCTCGATCGCCATCACCACTATCAGAGGAAAAAAAATAAATGCCATTTTGCAAGCGCTATGCGTATGCTGTGGTCGTGTATTTAACTTTGGTTCCACCGTGGGGAAGTACACAAGCTACACGGCTAGATTTAAACTTGTGGTGTACACGTCTCCCGAAGGAGTACGGCCACCAGCGTGGGTCCGGTCTTAGCGAGCCGCAGGGCACGCGTTAACCGTCGCCGTGGCGGGAAACACGATACTGCTCAAGTCGCAACACTTTATTGTGGCAACACCAAACGCAGTAAGTACAGCACGCAGCCCGTTGCAAAAAGGCGCGGCGGGAAAGCAAGTAGGCTTATCCACGCCACGGGCACAAAGTACTACACAGGGTGCCACGAGCACGTCTCCGCGGTAAAGGTGATCCACGGAGACACCGGAACAAAGGCCCGGTTGCTCGAGCGAGGGCAAAGGCGCTCGCGTTGGCTTCGAAGGGAGACGGGTCGGCGTAGCTAGGCCACGCACTAGGACACCGTACCGCCCTTCGGCCGTGCGTACGCAGTGGGGCAACAAAAGGTGAGCGTTTGCCTCGGGCGCGAGGCGCCGTCAGCGAAGTCCGACGAGCCCCCGAGCGACGGGAGTCGACGGACGGAAAAGATCGCGTGGCTCACCGTTTGCTGTCCCGGAGAGTACTGCCTGCCCCTGACGCAGCGCGTGAAAACCTCTCGGGAGGCTCCCCGCGCAGCGCCACAGTCCACATCCGCTACCGGGTAAGGGAGTTAAACGTCACTCCGCCCTTCCCAGCGCGGCAGCCAGCAAAGGAGGGCAGACATGTCGGGACATGAGAACGGTAAAAAGCGGGAAAGCCCGCGCAAAGGCAGCGGGTCAGCCTCAATTCCCACATCCCCCACTCCTAAATTTGCCCTTTACCGGTCTGCAAAAAGGCAGCCGAACGTCACCCATGCAGTTCAAATGACACTGCTATGAGCGACAGCTAACCTCAGTCCAGCTCTGCTACAGCTGCTAAAGAAAAAATGGTTACAAAGGAAAAACAAAAACATAAATAACAAAATAAACACATGACACTATGAAAATAACTGCGGAAGAGAGCACAAAATGTGGCACTAGTGTTCGTGGTGCTGAAGGGGGATAGCGTCCACTGCGCGGAGGGGCGGAAAAGGGCGTGACAGTGTCCGCTGGTTGCGATGCCCGAGTGCGAGGTCAGACGTGCGGGAGGGGGCTCACTGATGGCTTGTTGCTGCTCTTGATAAGCCGCGAGTCCGACGAAAGCCGCTTCGGTTGTTCGGAGGCCCCGCATTTCTGGCTCGATGACGGAGCTGGACGTTGCGGGAAGCCGGGCCTCTCCGGTGGTTAGGGAGGCCGAACCAAAATTGGCTGCGAGGCGCCCTGGCGTTGGCCGGCAGCATATAGCTGCTTTCAGCTGGCCTCCCGCAGGAGCCATGGTGGGAAAAGGCAGCAGGGCTTCTTCGGTGACACCCGAGAGCAGAGCACAGCCAGATGGTCTGACGTCAGTGTGTCAATGCCCCCCAGCACCTCCAGTGCCCGCGTCGATGGGGGGAAGCCATGATGCACTCTTCGCGGGTTCGCACTGAAGTGTCACGCACTTACACACGCACACACACACCGCCGACTGCTGCGCGAGCGTAGGCGCAAAGCGTCCTTCGTCTCTCTCCCGGCAAGCACCGACACTCAAGGTCACACACAGCTCCCTTCGCGGTAGACGAAACGAACACAAAAAAAGTAAAAACAGAGCAAAACGACACTCAACATCTGGCAAAAACATAAAATGCAAATAACACTTAATATTAGACAAAAGAAACATAAAATACACATGAACACTTAAAAAAACTGGCAGCAGACAGGGCGGGGTTAACTTCTTTACGAGAAAAGGCCGTAAAGAAGCTAACCTATACTGAGGCTAGACAGTAAACTGAGGGCCTTCGGTTGCGGAGAAGTCCGCCGTCCGGCGCGAAATCACAAAGGTGCCCGCTTCCTCAGATTATACCGGTGCGGGGTCCGAATGCGGTCCGTCGCTCCGGGTGTGCCCGTTGCTTGCACGAAGTGCCGCAGGGCACTGGCGCGAGCTCGTCAGACCGTGACAAAGGGCTTCAGGTCTGCGATGTGGACATGGCTGAGTTTTCCCAAAGGGGATCTTTCAGCTAGTACGCGCCACAGACGCTCACTGACAATCGGTTCATAAGACCGGGCGGCTTTCCAACCCTTGGCTCAACCGTTTGTCAGACGTGACAGGCACGGAATAGCGATAAAAGCCACGCTTCGTGCTGGGCCAGGTCACAACATGGCTCAGTTTTGCAAAACCTTTCGAGCCACTCAGGTGACCGGCCATGGGTTCGTCGTGAGAGGATCGCAACAGTGCGGCTCTCCGACTTTTGGGCATAACCACCTCAAACGGGTCGATGGACTCGTCGTCAGTGGCTATATAAGGCCCGTGTACAAGGACGCGACGGGGGCGGGCTGAGTTGAGTGGCGGGTTCAGCCTACCTCGACGCGCCCGAGTTTATATGAACTCGCACGGACGAGTTGAGGTGAGCGGTGATCGCAGCGACGCTTTGCGTCGAGGCGAGCCGAAAGCCCGTCTTCAGGTACCGGTTTCCGCTTCTCCAAGCCTGCGCTCTCGCCGCTGTGGGTTGCGGTTGTTTACGCAGTTGTCGCTCCGCCACCGCGATGGCTGTCTTGGTATTTTTTCTCAGTTTGCACCAGCTGTACTTTATGGTTGTGTTGGTGTCTTGGCTAACACTGCACAACGCGATGGCAGCAGTGATTCTGTTGCGGCACAGCGCTCGCCGCGGGCGTATCCGCAGCCTGACGCACCGTCCCCTGTTCACCCCTGGCTGATCTCTCCAGGAATTCGCCGTGATTCATGGTTTGTAACGCCTTTCATTTGTGTACCTGATGCTGTGGAAAATCCTTTGAAGCCCTACATGCGAGTCATTGTTTTGCAATAGTTGTGGTTTGTTGCTAATACGAATTAAGCGGTGCCCTAAACCTCGTTGAAAATTTTTAATTGAAAACAATAAGCAGTTTTTAAATGAAAATGACTAAAGACCCTCATCAATTGTTGGAACAAAGTGTACAGTTCCACCACAATTAAGTGCACCGTGTTCCTCTTGCTTCATACGCTCACCCTGTTTGGCGAATCTGATTTCTGTGGCTTTTGGACTGAACAGTGAGATCCTTACACGATGAATTTTTAATCTGAGGGCTTGTAATTTCAATTGGAATGCAATATACATTTTTGAGTAAAATTGCTATCGGCTTACATAAAAATTCATATGGCTGCATACCATTTTGCCGTAATTTTACACCTCTATTTCTATTGTGCCTCGTTTATGCTAAAAATGAAAGTAATTTGCTATTTTTTATATTTCCTTGCAGGATTGGAGCAAATCACTCACTTTTTGTCGTTGACTAAAGCTAGCAACGTTGTTATTTCATCATCTGTCCACATGGTGCGTGGAGCCCGCGAGGATGTCATCGTGCCTAGCGCGCGCGTACCGGCCGACAGAGAAAGAGCAACGTCAGAGTGGTGGGGAAGCGGAGACCGCGACGGGCGGGAGAGGTCACGAGCCGTCAACTCAGCGCGACCGGTTATACATGCCCTTTATGAGCGCGGCGAGTTCGGTGAACCTACCCCCTGTCTCCGGGTCGACGGGACTCGCCGCGACGACTCTCCGCCCCGACGCGTACGCTTATACATGGAAAGGGCGAGTCCAGAAAACCTGTTTATTTCGACTTAACGCGCCCTCGTCGGGTCAATGTAAACGGGCCTATAGTTCAGCAGGAGCCCGTCATAGTCCAGCAAAATGAATCCGCCGGGGACTCAGCGACACACGCTGGTTCAGCCCCCTAATCACGCCCGCCGCAGAAGAAGCAGCGTAACGGCGCTCCGCGCCTCTCAAGACGGTTTAACGGCGCCCGCCGCAAAGCAAGCAGCGTATACGGCGCTCCGTCCTTCCGAGACTCGAAACGGATCACTTTGCTGAGTCTTCAGTAGCTCTTCGCTGCTGAAAGCGATTCCCATTCTCCCAAATGGGGGAGTCTGGTATCGCGCCCACTCAGGACCGCAGCAACCACCGCGTGCACGGCGTCACGGGTTCGCTCTCGGCACGGTGGCCTTCGGAAAGTTCCCCCGCTCGGCCGCTACGCAGTGCGCTGCTTACCTGGATAGCAGCCAAGGTCGTCCTCATGGGACTCCCCCTTTTCGCCGCTGTTTCGCCCCCGACGCTTGCATGTGCTAAGGCACCGCGAGCGGCCGTCGCACCGAAATCCAGGTTCTCGGCAGACAACAGGGGGCACGAGATAGCGCGTCAGCTACCACGTAGGAGTGTATTCACCACAAAAAGGTGTGACGACACAGGCGAGCCCCGAAGGGCGCCCGTCGATAGAGGCGGTGGCCTCTTTGTGCAACGCGGCATGCCACGGAGCAGACATGTTGCGACGAGCCCGAATCGCGCAGGCGAACTGACTCGCTAAGAGCAGTCAAAAGCTAGAGCTTTTTGATACCCCGTTGGGCGCCAGTGTGGTGTACACGTATCCCGAAGGAGTACGGCCACCAGCGTGCGTCCGGTCTTAGCGAGCCGCAGGGCACGCGTTAAGCGTCGCCGTGGCGGGAAACACGATACTGCTCAAGTCGCAACACTTTATTGTGGCAACACCAAACGCAGTACAGCACGCAGCCCGTTGCAAAAAGGCGCGGCGGGAAAGCAAGTAGGCTTATCCACGCCACGGGCACAAAGGGCACACAGGGTGCCACGAGCACGTCTCCGCGGTAAAGGTGATCCACGGAGACACCGGAACAAAGGCCCGGTTGTTCGAGCGAGGGCAAAGGCGCTCGCGTTGGCTTCGAAGGGAGACGGGTCGGCGTAGCTAGGCCACGCACTAGGACACCGTACCGCCCTTCGGCCGTGCGTACGCAGCGGGGAAACAAAAGGTGAGCGTTCGCCTCGGGCGCGAGGCGCCGTCAGCGAAGTCCGACGAGCCCCCGAGCGACGGGAGTCGACGGACGGAAAAGATCGCGTGGCTCACCGTTTGCTGTCCCGGAGAGTACTGCCTGCCCCTGACGCAGCGCGCGAAAACCTCTCGGGAGGCTCCCCGCGCAGCGCCACAGTCAACATCCGCTACCGGGTAAGAGAGTTAAACGTCACTCCGCCCTTCCCAGCGGGGCAGCCAGCAAAGGAGGGCAGACATGTTGGGACATGAGAACGGCAAAAAGGCGGGAAAGCCCGCGCAAAGGCAGCGGGTCAGCCTCAATTCCCACAAACTGAAGGCAGTGCAGTACGTGCTGTAGCACGGCGACCGGGCTGCAAGCAAGCATTTCGGTGTTGGAGAAACCAGTATTCAGCACTGGAGGAATCAAGAAGAAAAACTTCAGGCGACGAAGAAGACACGATGGGCTTTCTCTGGTGCCAAGACCAACAGGTATTCATACGTTGAAGGGCAACTGGTCCGGCATATACGGGAACTACGACAAGACGGCTATGCTGTGTCATTAGATATTGTGCAGACATAGGCGAGCGGAATAGCCCGAGTGCAGCGCATCGAAGCAAAAGAGTTTAAAACCAGCTCCAGATGGACAACTCGTTTCATGCGGCGTCATGGCCTCGCACAGCGAAGGCGGACCACCTTGTACCAGCGCTTGCCCGCAGCATATGGGGACAAAGTGGTGGACTTCCACCGTTTCGTTATAAAGCTTCGACAGGAGAAAGACCTCATTTTGTCTAAGATCGGCAGTGCTGATCAGACCCCCCTTTGCTTTGATATGCCACGAAACACGACAGTGGAGGAGAAAAATGCACGGAGCGTCATCATCAGAACGTCTGGCGCTGATAAACAACGACGCATCGTAATGCTCGCGGTGACACCAGATCGGTGCAAGCTAATGCATTACGTTATTTTTAAGCGTAAGATGCTCCCAAATGCAACGTTACCTCAAGTCATCTACGTAAGAGTCCAGAAAAAAGGCTGGATGAGCGGGGCTCATAGTGAATTGGGTGAAAACAGTCTGGGGTCGGTGGCTGGGTGGTCTGTTCCCGTCCATGCTTGTTGTGAACAATTTTCGTGGGCACCTAATAGACCACATACGAGCTGAGCTAAAGGAGCTATGCACAGATCTGGAAGTGATTTCCAGCGGCCTCACATCGATACTCCAGCCTTTGGACGTGTCCTTGAATGAGCCTTTCAAGAACAATGTTCAAAGGCTGTACACCACCTGGATGGCTGGAAGGCAACATCAGTCGACTCCAGGTGGTAAGATTAAGAGGCCGCCTGTGGAAATACTGTGCATTTGGATCGTGGAAGCATGGCAGGCAATCTCCGACGAAGTTGTCAGGAAAAGCTTCAAAAAGACGGGTATCTTGAACACACTAGATGCAGTACGTGCTGTACTGTACTGACATGTCGTGAGGTGCGGTTGATTTGGACACCGAAAACGAATTCCCGCTCGGCGAGGATGAATGTGTACTCTCCGACTCGGACTGTGAATAGGGAAAAGGAGGAACACCCACGAATTCTGGGTAAATAAATTTTACATGTGTGTGTGCAGTTGACGGCTCTCGCTTGTTCATTGAAAGGTACATGGGTATGTTTGTTTTATGTGGAATTAATTCGTAAATGATAAAGTAGCCTTTGAATTGACAAATGTGCGGATTTAAAGCGTGAGAACAGAGTATGAAAAATTTTCAAAAATTTTACCCCGCGTAATTGGCACACCCCTAACGTCGAGCCAAACTTTCTGAAAAAAAAAAGTGCACTTATTATGGGAGTAAATACAGTAATTTGTAATGAAGCGTCGAAAAGCTTCACATTAATGCTTACCCTACTGAGCATTTAGGTTGAAAATGGTGCAAGAATACAGTTTTCTTTATTTGCCTATTTGACTCTAGTATGACTGTTCAAACAACTAAAAAAAATCATTCACAGGCACTTCATTAAAAAAATAAAAGCAAAATATTTTTTCTGAAAACATGCAGAGGATTGACTTCACTGTGCCACGGAACAGAAAGTGCCCTAACCTCTTTAATCTTCAATGCAGAGAAAGTCAGAAATTCAAAACATATATTTGTGGTGAAAGGGGTCGGCGCTGGTTCTGCGCCTGCGCGTCGCGGCGATGCCTCCAAACACAAGCGCCGGCGATAAGAACACTCTCGCCCGAAAGAAGCAAGAAAACTGTGTGTGTGCCCCGATTCAGCGGCAGTCGTTGTAGAACCTTCAGTGCGGAAACATTAAAGTTATGTTATCCCACATCTGGTGACCTGGGAAACGAGCGTACCGCACCGCCATGGCTGACGAGGAAACCCTTGCTACCCTTCAACAACAAGTACAGCAACTGCAACAACTGCAGGCCCAGCAGCAAGTGATCCAGAATCAAGAGCAGCAACTCTGGGAGCAGCAGCTCTGGGAACAGCAGCAACGCAATGAAAATAAAGCACTCTTGTCCAACGACCGTGCACCACCCCACTTGGGTCACGCCCCCCAAAACTTCGCTCCAGCGGTCCCTGCCACCTCGGGCGCCTCCATTGCTGCGGCCGCCACCAACACGGACGTTTGTCGCGTCGCCGTCAAACTTCCGCCGTTTTGGGCAGAGGCACCTAACGTGTGGTTCGCTCAAGTCGAGGCGCAATTTTCCACGGCACGCATCACCCAGGACGAACGTGCTATGACTACATCGTCGCCCATCTAGACTCTCGCGATGCGGCTGAGGTTCGCGATATACTTGCGAATCCCCCGGCTAATGACCGTTACCTACACCTGAAGAGGGAACTGATCCGCCGGCTCTCGCCTTTACAAGACGAGAAGGTGCGTCACTTACTTCAGCACGAAGAACTCGGTGACCGCAAGCCATTGCAGCTCCTGCGTTACATGCGTGACCTCTTGGGCAGCACCCCGGTCCACGACTCCCTCCTCCGTATCATCTGGCTTCAGCGTCTACCCTCACATGCGCAGGCCATCCTCCAGGTGCAGCCGAATCTGCCGCTGGACCAGATCTCTCACATCGTTGATCAAGTCGTCGAGATTTCGTTGCCAGCATCGCCTCTCACCGTCAATGTCGTTGACACCCGACAGTCCAGCAGCGAGCTCGCGCGCCGTGTCGACGAAATCACAAGTCAGCTGGACTCAATTCAAAGGCGCCTGGATCAAAGCCCGAAGCTGCGTCCACAAAAACCCTCTCAAAGCCAAGACAACAACGCCGCTCCATCGCACGGAAACGATAACGGCCCCTGCTACTACCACCGCAGCTTCGGGGACAAAGCGCGGAAATGTCAACCACCTTGCTCAGCTGGACGTCAGGGAAACTTCAACGGCAGCTCGTAGAGACGGCCGCGAGCTGCCAACTTAGAGACCGTCGCATACTCGTCACCGACCAAGTCACAAAGCGGCGGTTCTTCATCGACTGTGGCTCCGACATCTGTTGCTTTCCCCGAACCTTCCTGTGTAACAGGCGTCCTTGCACGTCCTTTGAGCTCAACACGGCAAACCATTCGACCACCAAGACCTGCGGCTCGCTCCGCCTTAACATCAACCTCAAAAACCTGTGTCGAGATTTTCCACGGAATTTCGTCATCGCCGATGTGGCAGAGCCGATCATCGGCCTGCGACATCTCGCCTCACCGCTTCATCTGGTACCAAAGAAGACCAATGACTGGCGCCTTTGCGGAGATTATCACGCCCTCAACGCCCGCACCGTCCCCCACAGGTACCTCGTCCGTCATATACAGGACTTTGCACACCGCTTAGAAGGCAGCACTATCTTCTCAGTGGTGGACCTCGTAAAGGCCTACACACAAATTCCTGTAAACCCGGATGACGTTCCAAAGACTGCAATTATCACGCCTTTCAGCCTATTCGAATTCCCTTTCATGAGTTTTGGTCTCGGCAACGCCGGGCAAGCCTTTCAACGCTTCATCGACGACGACGTCCACGGCCTGGACTTCTGTTTCGTCTACCTAGACGACATCTTGATTTTCTCCCGCAACGAAACGGAACGTCGCCAACACCTTCCTCAACTGTTCCAGCACCTCGACGAACACCGCTTACTCATAAACGTTCAGAAGAGCACGCTCGGCGCCCTTGTCGTCACGTTTCTTGGCCATGAAATCTCTGCAGAAGGAACTAGACCCTTGCCTGGCCGCATCCTGGCCCTGCAAAATTACGCGCTGCCTGCCACAGCGAAGGACCTCCGCCGTTTCCTGGGCATGTCCAACTTTTACAGGCGCTTCGTGCCTAAAGCAGCCACATATCACGCCCCTCTCTATGATGCGTTGGCCGGCCAACGCGGCAACCATCCTGTCACTTGGTCCCCAGCCTTAACACAAGCATTCGAAGACTCCAAAACTGCCCTCTGCAACGCTACGCTGCTCTCCCATCCCAAGCCAGAGGCGTCCCTGGGCCTTTTCACAGACGCCTCTAACACCGCCGTCGGAGCCTCTCTCATGCAGCGTATGGGAAACAACTGGCACCCCTTGGCGTTCCTCTCGAAGAAACTTTTTTCCCCGAAGCCACCCTCGCCTTCCGGCAGCATCGGCGATGCCACCCCGCCCCCTGCCGAGACGACCTGGCCAGCGTACTACAGAGAGCTCCTCACCATCTACGAAGCAGTCCAACACTTTCGCCACATCCTCGAGGCACAGCACTGCACCATATACACCGACCATAAGCCTATCACTTACGCCTTCTCCCAATGCCGCGAAAAACTTCCACCGGTCCAGCAGAACCAGCTGTCCTTCATCGCTCAATTCACCACAGATATCCACCACATCAGCGGAAAGGAAAACGTGGTCGCCGACGCACTCTCTCGCGTCTCGGCTGTCGAGCTACCAACCGTTACAACCGACACCCTCGCCGAAGCTCAAAAAACAGACACCGAACTCCAGCAGCTCCTCGAGAATGGCTCTTCCCTTCAACTTCAAAAAGTTACCATCCCTGGGTCAACGGACGCTCTCTACTGTGACATATTGTTGCGGTTGAATTAAAGGGTAGGTGGATTTATTTACAGGGTGAGGATGAAGTTTGACCGTCGTGGTAAAGATGGAGTCCTCAGGCCGCACCAGACAATGTCGTCTTCCTCTTCTACCTACCCGGCACATACTACAGCTCGGCTGATACCGTAGCAATCCCCGGTTCACAGACGAAGCCCGCTGGACGAGTTTATGTCACTGGAGGGATGAAACTTCTTGAGGCGAGCCACGTGCACCAACTGCATTCGATTTGACCGACGAGAAGGTGTCGTCAAGCGTGCCACAACGTACGTCAAGTCAGTCAAGCGATCTACAATGACGTAGGAACCTGTGTACTGCGGTTAAAACCTCTTACATAAACCAGGTTTTCGTTGGGGGGTCCACAACCACACGAATTCACCTTTGCGGAATGAAATGGCATCATGGCATTGATCGTATCATTGCTTGGAGCGATCTTGTGGTGCCAGTGTGCGCAAGCGAGCAATTTGGCGGACTTCTTCAGCCCCGCACAATGTTTCGGCCACGGACTTATCGGTATGGAGCTTAAAAGGGAGGATTGTATCAAGGGAGCTGCGTGGTGATCGAGCGTAGAGCAGGTAGAAGGGCGTGAAGTCCGTGGTCTCGTGCTTCGCTGCATTATATGCATAAGTAATAAATGGTAAGATCTCATCCCAGTTTTTGTGAGTGAACGCGACGTACATTGCGAGCATGTTAGTAACAGTTCGATTAATACGTTCTACAAGACCATTCGTCTGGGGATGGTATGGTGTCGAATGTCTGAACTGTGAAGCGCAGAGGCGAAGCAATTCTTCCACAGCGTCCGCGATGAATTGGCGACCATGGTCATTAATGATTACTTGGGGTGGACCATGTGTCACAGAACGAGCGCTAAAAATGGGCGCGCCGCCAAATTCTTTTGGTAACGCGCGGAAGAGACGCCGGGAGGTCAAAAGAAAAAAAGAAGAAAACAAACATCCAAGGCTCCCCGGGCGCGCGCTCTCCCCTTGGAAGCGTGGCTTCGCCGACGAACCTCCTCACCCCACATCGGCGGCCGAGATAGCCCGCGATATTTCTAGAACGAAGGAGGCGTGGCCACGCCGAGTTGAGTCATCGGCCGGGGAGGGCATTCCAACCGTCTCGCCCTCTTCCCAGCCTTCGCTGTGTATCGCGCCGACGAAATGACGAGAACCGTCTGGAATGTCGCGCGCAAGGTATTTAACCGAGCAGCCGAGATGAGAGATCAGGAGGAGACGGAAGTGAGCGCCAGAGCGCGTAGGAATTCCGCCGTGTAGTCGGCGAAGGTTTTGGTCCGTAGGGACGAAGCCGGAGATGAAGAGGATTTCCACCTGAGGGGTGAAGGCTCGAGCTACAGGCAAGAGCGTGTGTTTACCGCTATCGAGCGAAGACGCGTGGCAATAGCTGCGGGTGTGAAGCCGACGTGTTCCGGCGAAGAAGTTTGAAGCTTGGAGAGTGGCCTATTGAAGACGGGAGGTTTCCTGGAAGAGAAACTCCGGCGAGGTTTCCTGGAAGAGAAACTTCGAGGGCTGCGGAACGACAACAACGCTGGACTTTGAGTGAGTGATTATCGGAAGAGTATCATCTAGACTTTGGTTCCAAGGACTTTGGACTGAATAGGTTTTCCATCTCTTTAGTCTTTAAGTGTCTTGGTTGTTCAATGCATGCGACTGCATTGTAGTGTGTATTGTTGTCTGTGTCCGTTGTTTCGAGTGTGGCTGATTGTACTGTGTAGTACGTTGTTTGATTGGTGACATACTGTCCGCATCTATTGTGGAGTGAGCATATTTGTGTATTGTTTTTCGATCTGCCATTATTGAGAATATAATTGTGTTTTGTTTTTCAACTCTCGGCTCTGACTTGTTCTTTGGGCCACAGCCGGCGTCTGCTGGCGCACCAATAAGGACCACTTCTAAATTGTCCACGCTTTCGTGGTGCAGTTCGGGGGGCCGATACTTCGGCTCTTGGAATTAGCCCGGCGATCGCCTCCCTAATTAACGGGACCGGTGTGACAATTAATCTGGCGTCCGCGACAGGACCTTTTGGTGCACAGTGTGTACAAAGTAGTGAGAAAGAGCCTCGAGTTGTTGATAGTGCTATCGGAACGATTCTGTGTGTTGTTCTGTGTTCTCGTTAACGAGTGCGGGGGAGTCTTCCGATAGACTGATTTAGGCAGATACTTTTTACACGCGGCAAGACTTTATTTGCGAGACACCATGGATCTCGAAAAGTTAGTTACTCTTGGTGAGAAGATGGGTCTTTCTGGCGCCGAACTACGGAAATGGGTAAGCCAGAAGGAGAAAGAGGCGGTGGAGAGAGAGAGGTTGGCAGCTGAGAGAGCCAAGGAAGAAAAAGCAGCTGAGTTGGAGAGAGAAAGGCTGGCCGCTGAAAGGGCGTAAGAAGAAAGAGAGCAAGAATTGAAGTTGGAACTGGAGAGAGAGAAGTTGGCAGCCGAAAGGGCGAGAGAAGAAAGAGAAGCGAGGGAGCGACAGCTGAAGGAGGAAAGAGAAGCGAGGGAGCGACAGCTGAAGGAGGAAAGAGAAGCGAGGGAGCGACAGCTGAAAGCAGAAAGAGAAGCGGAGATGGCTGAAAGGGAACGGCAGCGGCAGCACGAGATGGAACTCGAGCGGCTCTGTTTGCAACAGCGAAGTGAAACTCCCGTCCAAGCTAGAGTTGAAAGCAGCGAACGGGAAGATCATGGCTTCCGCTTGAACCCAAGCAAGCTGCTCGTGGAGTTTGATGAAAGGAAGGACGACCTTGACGCGTACCTTCATCGATTTGAGACGATTGCGAAGAGCCAAAATTGGCCGGAACATCAATGGGCAACTGCTTTGAGTACTTGCTTGAGTGGTGAAGCGCTCAGTGTGTACGGCAGGCTGACGCCGACCGATGCAGCCAACTACGCAAAGGTGAAAGCTGCTTTGCTGAAGAGATTTAGATTTACTGTAGAAGGTTTCCGGGACAGATTTCGGACAGGAAAACCAGCTGATGGTGAGACGGCTACGCAGTACGCCGCCCGACTTAGCCATTATTTCGACAGATGAATTGAACTTTCAGGGACAGCGCAGGAGTACGATGAGCTTAGAGAGTTCCTAATTAGAGAACAATTTCTTACTAGTTGCCACCCAAGCTTGTCGCTGTACTTGAACAAGAGGAAGGCTGAGTCACTTGAAGGAATGCTTGAATTGGCTGATCAATTCTTGGAAGCGCAAGGTGGAACTAATTTGGCCAAGGTCAAGAAGGAGTGTCCCGACGATTCGAAGAAATTGGTTCCCGAAGAAAAGAAGCGTGCACCAGAGAGCATTCCGCGATGTTTTCTGTGTAACCGAGTGGGTCATCGCGCGAAAAACTGTCGAACGATCTTTACGAACCTTACGGTAGTAAAATGTTTTAAGTGTGGTCAGACTGGGCACAAAGCAGATGCATGTCGAAACGGAGCGAGTCAAACTCACCAGGTATCCTGTGTGCAAGCGGCACCGAAATCTGATAATAATGCCGTCACTGATGGATTCGTAGAGTTGAAAAATGGGGACAAAAATTCCTATTGTGGGTGCTGTAATGTCAAAACAGCCAACCGGTGTCACGAAGGGAATGCCAGCACTGCCTGGAAAAGTTGCGGGCAGGAAGGTTACGGTTCTAAGAGACACCGGTAGCTCCACTGTTATCGTGCGGGAAAATTTGGTACGGGAAAGTGAGTTGACAGGCAGAACGAAACCGGTTTGCCTAATTGACCGTACAGTTCGGATGCTTGCCGAAGCAGAGATTGAGGTGGAAACCCCGTACTTCAGCGGGAAGGTTACTGCTTTATGCATGAGGACCCCTCTTTGCGACCTTGTCATCGGAAACATCGCCGTGGCGCGAGGACCGAATGATCCGGAATGTTTGGGAGAAGACACTAAGATAGCGCCCTCGCCAATCCAGCGACCGCGAGATACAGTGGAGGAGCAGCCCGTGACGGATCTCACTAGAGCCCAAGGTGAAGCCGCGGCCCAAGAGACAGCGAATGAGAAGATGATCGTGTTGAATGAGTTCACGGGCCGAGCAACTGGACTTACGTTGGCACGACCTCAACCGACCGACAGTGTAAAGGAGACGGAGTTGGCCAGCCGGGCAAAATGTAGAGGCAGGATCAAGCGGGTAAATAAACAGACCGGACCCGTCGAATGTAATGACGCGTTAACGGTGTCGGAAGTGACAACGATGGCTGAGACGACGCCTCAGATATCATCGTTGGAAAGGGCTCGCCGAAAAAGAACGTGGAAACACAAGAAGAGATCGAGCGAGCACCGTAAGAAAGGGCGCAAGCGCCGCTCGGAATGCACCGGATAGGTGTCGAGGTCAAATCTGAATGTGTTTGGCAGTGCTGAGTGTCATATATTGTGTTAATGTTGTGGTATCCTGTGTCACGAGTGTCGAAGTGTTGTGCTGTGATGTGATGTATAGTATTGTACCATTGTTGTAATGAGAGAACTTTGTACATTTGTATTATTAGGAATGTGTGGTGGAGTGTTGTACTCATGTGCTTGTGGTTGTGTTTTCACGTGTTGTGTAATTGAATTACAATGTACAATTGTATTAAGTGATCTATTGTTAATGTGACGTGTCATGAGCGACGGACTATGTTACAGTCTGAGAGAGTGTGTGGTGACTGTTCGCGCTCGTTTGTGTGGGTTTGAATATTATGAGACAATATTCTTAAAGTGGGGGGCAGTGTCACAGAACGAGCGCTAAAAATGGGCGCGCCGCCAACTTCTTGCGGTAACGCGCGGAAGAGACGCCGGGAGGTCAAAAGAAAAAAAAAGAAGAAAGCAAACATCCAAGGCTCCCCGGGCGCGCGCTCTCCCCTTGGAAGCGTGGCTTCGCCCACGAACCTCCTCACCCCACATCGGCGGCCGAGATAGCCCGCGATATTTCTAGAACGAAGGAGGCGTGGCCACGCCGAGTTGAGTCATCGGCCGGGGAGGGCATTCCAACCGTCTCGCCCTCTTCCCAGCCTTCGCTGTGTATCGCGCCGACGAAATGACGAGAACCGTCTGGAATGTCGCGCGCAAGGTATTTAACCGAGCAGCCGAGATGAGAGATCAGGAGGAGACGGAAGTGAGCGCCAGAGCGCGTAGGGATTCCGCCGTGTAGTCGGCGAAGGTTTTGGTCCGTAGGGACGAAGCCGGAGATGAAGAGGATTTCCACCTGAGGGGTGAAGGCTCGAGCTACAGGCAAGAGCGTGTGTTTACCGCTATCGAGCGAAGACGCGTGGCAACAGCTGCGGGTGTGAAGCCGACGTGTTCCGGCGAAGAAGTTTGAAGCTTGGAGAGTGGCCTATTGAAGACGGGAGGTTTCCTGGAAGAGAAACTCCGGCGAGGTTTCCTGGAAGAGAAACTTCGAGGGCTGCGGAACGACAACAACGCTGGACTTTGAGTGAGTGATTCTCGGAAGAGTATCATCTAGACTTTAGTTCCAAGGACTTTGGACTGAATAGGTTTTCCATCTCTTTAGTCTTTAAGTGTCTTGGTTGTTGAATGCATGCGACTGCATTGTAGTGTGTATTGTTGTCTGTGTCCGTTGTTTCGAGTGTGGCTGATTGTACTGTGTAGTACGTTGTTTGATTGGTGACATACTGTCCGCATCTATTGTGGAGTGAGCATATTTGTGTATTGTTTTTCGATCTGCCATTATTGAGAATATAATTGTGTTTTGTTTTTCAACTCTCGGCTCTGACTTGTTCTTTGGGCCACAGCCGGCGTCTGCTGGCGCACCAATAAGGACCACTTCTAAATTGTCCACGCTTTCGTGGTGTGGTTCGGGGGGCCGATACTTCGGCTCTTGGAATTAGCCCGGCGATCGCCTCCCTAATTAACGGGACCGGTGTGACACCATGGCGAAGAACAACGGAGCGTAACAAAAAGGCAGCGACGCCATCAGCTGTAGAAGATGGTGTCGCAGCGCTTTCGGCGTATCTGGTAAGGTGGTCAACGCACACTATTATCCAGTGGTTATTGTTCGAAGATAGAGAAAACGGGCCCAATAGGTCAATGCCCACTTGCTCGAAAGGCGTAGTAGGCGGTTCTACGGGATGAAGAAGGCCGTGCGGTGCACTGGTAGGTCGTTTGTGGCACTGGCAATTCTCGCAACTCGAGACGTATTGTTTCGTAAAATGTCGCATTCGGGGCCAGTAAAAACGCTGCTGCACTCAATGCAGGGTGCAAATAAACCAAGGTGTCCTGACGTTGGATCATCGTGCATAGTACGGAGAACGTCGCATCGAAGACTTTGAGGTACAATCAGTAAATATCGTGTACCGGTTGCTGAGTAATTCGTTTTGCACAACAGTCCATCACGAATGCGAAAGCGACCACTGCCTTTGAGATTCGGAGCGTCAACGAACAAAGGGTCTAAAGATAAATCATTCAATTGTTCTCGTTTGAAGATATTGGCGTCCAGAAACGTGTGAGAGACTGCAGCAAAACAGATGTCAAAGGTATGTGCACTGTCCTTCGTCGTGGTCATAGGTAGGCGAGAAAGGCAATCAGCGTCTGAATGACGTCGTCCACTTCTGTACGAAATGCTGAAGTCAAATTTTTGAAGGCGTAAAGCCCATCGAGCAAGGCGGCCAGAAGGGTCTCGGAGGGTAACAAGCCAACATAATAAATGATGGTCTGTCACAATCGTGAATGGATGACCGTAGAGGTAACATCGAAACTTCTGAATGGCGAATACAGCCGCTAAACATTCTTGCTCTGTCATCGTATAATTCATTTCAGCATTGATTAGAGATCGACTCGTATAAGCAATAACATGCTCTGCATTATCATGGTACTGAACAAGCACACCTCTGATGCCAATTCCACTTGCGTCACTGTGCACTTCTATAGGAGCAGAAGGATCAAAATGATGAAGAATAGGCTCACATGTTAGTAGAAATTTCAGTTCAGAAAACCCGGCATCACAATCAGGTGTCCATTCGAATGGGCTGTCCTTTCGCAACAAGCTCGTCAGTCGGTGTACTACGTCAGCGAATCGGGGCACAAAGTGGCGAAAGTAGGAACATAGGCCCAAGAAGCTGCGAAGTTCCTTCAGTGTCTGGGGTGGTTTGAATGTGCCGACTGCTTCGATTTTGCGGGGATCCGGCCTGACACTATTTTTGTCAACTAGGTGACCGAGGATTAAAGCTTGTTGTTCACCAAACCGGCACTTCTTAGAGTTCAAAATCAAGCCAGCCTTTCCGACACAGTCTAAAACAAAGCTTAAACAGACGTGCTCTTCGAAGGTACGCCCAAAAATGACGACGTCATCCAGGAAGCATAAGCACACCTCCCATTTAAGACCACGAAGGACAGAGTCCATAAACCTTTCAAAAGTGGCGGGGGCATTGCAAAGCCCAAACGGCATCACATTGAATTGGTACAGTCCATCAGGCGTCACGAATGCGGTCTTCTCCTTGTCTGAAGGGTGCATAGGTATCTGCCAATATCCTGATTGTAGGTCTATTGATGAAAAGTACGAAGCCGAGTGTAAGCAGTCAATAACATGGTCAATCCTAGGCAGCGGATATACAACTTTTTTTGCTCACGGCGTTGAGTCTTCTGTAATCAACGCAAAACCGCCAGGCACCATCTTTCTTCTTAACCAAGATGACCGGTGCTACCCACGGGCTACAGGACTCTTCCATAACACCCTTCTTCAGCATTTTCTGAACCTGGTCAGCAATAACTTTTCGTTCTGATGACGACACTCGGTAAGGCTTTTGTCGGATCGGATGGGCAGTGCTGGTGTCAATCCTATAGTGAGCGCGAGAACATGGTAAAGGTAGTGGCTTCTCCTCTTGGCAAAAGTCAAACACAGAAGCAGGTCGCCTCAACAGATGGCGTAACGTCTGCTGCTCCTGTGATCGCAAAGTGGCGCTAATCATGCCTAGGATCTGCGACCCATAAGAGCAACTGCGCTTGCCAGAGACTGTACCTTTCTCGCTTTCATCGTTGTTAACGACCGCTACACAACCTTCAGTATTGCTATGGTATGAGCCGGGCTGTAGTATGTGCCGGGTAGGTAGAAGAGGAAGACGACGTTGTCTGGTGCGGCCTGAGGACTCCATCTTTACCGCGACGGCCGAACTTCATCCTCACCCTGTAAATAAATCCACCTACCCTTTAAGTCAACCGCAACAGGTTTGTGGTGGAGGCCCTGGGTAATCAACCAAGCAACACGACGCTTCAAGCGCCTGATCTACGACGAAGCCGCCGCCTTGCTAGACTGCCCCTGTTACCACTGGCAGCTGAGATGTCTCACGGCGAAGAAGGAAACCGGATCCCCGCAGCTGCAGACCTTCTACCAGTCCCAGCTGCACTGCTAGAACCAGGTTCGCGTGCGGCTGGTCCCTGGTTGAGTCAGGATCTGATAGTGTCTCGCACATTCAGTGGTGAATCTGGTGAGCACGTGGATGCCTGGCTCACACACTACAAACGGGTGAGCAAATACTACCAGTGGGACGCGGCGACCCAGTTGACGAATGTAGTATTTTTCTTAACGGACACAGCACTCACGTGGTACGAGAACCACGAAAATGCCCTCACGTCATGGGATCGCTTCGTTTCCCAAATAAGAGCGTGCTTCAGAGACTCCATAGCTAAGAGAAAGCAGGCGGAAAAAACGTTACTGCAGAGAGCTCAGATCCCAGGAGAGACGTGCACGACCTATGTCGAGGCAATCTTGAAGCTCTGCAAGATTGTCAACCCTTCTATGTCAGAGGAAGACAAAGTTGGCCACCTGCTGAAGGACATTGCCTAGGATGTGTATCAGTTCCTCATCAGCAAAGACAGCCTTGCTATGGTAACCGACGTCATAAGCCACTGTCGCACATTCGAGACCCTGAAGATGCGACGTATCACCCCCAAGTTCGGTCACCTACCAAATGTAACCACCGTGGCAAGTGTTGACAAATACACACCGCTTGATCTCGCGTCATTGATTGATTTGTGGGGTTTAACGTCCCAAAACCACCATATGATTATGAGAGACGCCGTAGTGGAGGGCTCCGGAAATTTCGACCACCTGGGGTTCTTTTTAACGTGCACCCAAATATGAGTACACGGGCCTACAACATTTCCGCCTCCATCGGAAATGCAGCCGCCGTAGCCGGGAATCGAACCCGCGACCTGCGGGTCAGCAGCCGAGTACCTTAGCCACTTGACCACCGCGGCGGGGCTGATCTCGCGTCAAAAATATGCCAGATCGTTCGAGAACAGCTCACTCGACACGCTCGTGCGACGCCGTACGAAGTTACACCCACACCGCCTCCCTCTCGCCCTTCCGTGTCAATTGCCGCAGCAGGCAACGATGACTGCAACTACAGGCCACCCTCACCACTGAGGTCACAGCGCAATAACTACCCGCTACCGAGGTACGAAGACCGCTTCAGTTACCCCCATCAGCCAGCCAACACCTATTACGATCTGAACGAAGATGTACCCGTACCACCACCACGTCAGCGCAATGTCTTCCAGGAGTACAATGCATACCACCAAGCCGCTGTGTGCTACCGCTGCGGTATCGCCGGGCATATAGCTCGGTTCTGTCGTCGACAGAGAGAGCCGACATCCCGATATCGTTCCCCATCAGAGTTTCCGCCAGCGGGCACTGGTCACAACATCGGTCATTGGCCCGCCTATTCCAGGAGTACCTCACGGCGGGGAAATCACCGTGGCAGTTCTCCCGCTTCTGACCGTAGTTTGACGCCTCCATCTGGCCGACTGCATCGTTCCCTTTCGCCGGGACGATGCATGTCATCACCGCCGCCACCGGGAAACTAGGCAGCGCGACCGATGGAGGCGAGGTCGCACAACAGAATTTGCTCAGATGCCTCCGCCAGTTATAATATCCAAGAACAAGATACGTGTGGAAATAGATGGCTTTTGTACAAGCGCGTTGGTGGACACTGGTGCTACGATATCAGTTATGAGTCTTTCTTTCAAAAGTCGCATTGACCGCAAAGTTGTTTTCTTGGGGCGAATCAACAAGGTTTCGTGGTGTTGGTGGGGAAGAACTTCATCCAGTCGGAGTTTGTGCCGTCAATGTCTTATTGGCAGGAAAGGTGTTCCCAACAGAGTTTCTTGTGCTGCAACGTTGTACCCACGATGTGATTCTTGCTTCGTCTTGACTTTCTCCAAGGATGTGGCGCTTTCGTCGACTGTAGAAGGGGTGAACTTTCCGTCACGGTAAAGATGGAGTCCTCAGGCCGCACCAGACAACGTCGTCTTCCTCTTCTATCTACCCGGCACATACTACAGCCCGGCTCATACCGTAGCAATATCAATAGGATGAGTGAGACCATACGTCCCTTCTTTGCATCGCCAAAGCCTCTTCAACCAGTTACACAACCTCAGTCATCCCGGCATCCGAGCTTCTACACGCCTCGTGACTGACCGGTACGCGTGACCCTCAATGCGATAGGACTGCCGCACCTGGGCACGCACATGCATTCAATGCCAGCGCGCTAAAATCACACGGCACGTCACGTCACCACTCGGAGAATTCCCCCTCCCGACGGACCGGTTACAGCACGTCCACATCGACATCATTGGCCCTCTCCCGCCAACCAGCCTTTACCGCTATTGCCTCACCGCCATCGATCGTTACACTCGTTGGCCCGAGGTGTGGCCACTCGAAAAGATCACCGCAGAAGACGTCGCATCAGCCTTCTTCTCCAGCTGGGTTTCACGCTTTGGCACTCCTCGTCGAGTCACCACCGATCAAGGAAGGCAATTCGAATCTCAACTCTTCAGGCTCCTCGGGCTCTCCACCGGGTTCAAGCGCTCACGGACAACTAGCTACCACCCTTGCGCTAACGGGATGATTGAACGGTTTCACCGGCAGTTCAAGGCAGCCATCATGTGCCACCCTCACTCAACTTGGCTCAAAGCCCTCCCCGCCGTCGCTCTCAGTCTGCGTGCAACTTTCAAGCCACGCCCGCGGAACTCGTCTACGGGGAGCCGCTTCGCCTACCTGGAGAACTCCTCTCCGCTCCGGCCTCTGATGTAACCAGCTCAGACCCGGTAGACTTCGTCGCTCGACTCCGTCGCACAATGGCCGCGCTGTGCCCCTCACCAGCGGCTCGCCACACCAAGCGGACCCTGTTCGTGTTTAAGGACCTGGCAACATGCTCGCATGCCTTCCTCCGCGACGACACCGTACGCGCACCTTTCCAGCCGTCTTACTCCGGACCTTACAAAGTCATCTGTCGCGACGACAAAACATTCACCCTGCAAATCAGTGGAAATGATGGGCGCGTTTCCAACGACCGCCTAAAGCCATCATACATACTTTCCCAGGAGCCTACCAACCCCTGCACGCCTCCCATAATTCGCCGACAACAGCCCGCAACGCCTAGGCTCGCACCCTACACCACCCGCCTTGGACGCCAGGTGCGGGTCCCCAAACGTCTTCAACCCTAACCGCTCCTATCTGCGTGGGGAGGGGGGTGATGTGGCGAAACGGGTCGGCGCCACTTCTGCGCCTGCGCGTCGCAGCGATGCCTCCAAACACGGGCGCCGGCGATAAAAACAATCTCGCCCGAAAGAAACAAGAAAACTGTGTGTGTGACCCGATTCAGAGGCAGTTGTAAAACCTTCAGTGCGGAAACATTAAAGTTATGTTATCCGACATATTTCAGAGATAAGCATTGTGGGGGAGCACGTGCATTCAGCGACCCTTTCCTTTTTACGGCAGCACGGCAGCCTAGTTGCGACGAGATGTCTGTAGCTTTGAGAAACGAGTCAATGAAAGCCTCTTCCGAAGGTACTAGTCACATCGCAGCCAGCGCGCGTTATTCCCCTTTCCCAGCTCACAGAACGAGTTTTCCTCTCTCAGCAAAGGAACAAACCCTCGTCAGGGAGGGGGAAACCAGGCCGGTAGATAAATTGAGCTTGCCGACGGCCGGACGCTCTTTCTGCCATCGGCGACCATGCAGAATGGACGACCCCCCGGAACTTACTGCAAGCGAAGAATGTCCACGACTAAGGCGTAAGCGTCTACCCTATGTTATCTGCCTAGAGTGGAAGTCCCTCTATGCGACATTTACGCGTTATTGCTAACAAAGCAATAAAGTGTTGTTTTGTTGAGCTACAAAAAGGAGACCTTAATTGTGCAGGGTACAACTGTGTGCAGCTAGAACATTACCTAGGCTTCTGTGTCAGCCGTACATAGGACAGACCCCCTTCATCGTATCCATAAAAACGAACCCTAGAAGTGACCTTGAAGGCATGGTTGCATCTAACAGCGTCCGCTGCCAATATACTGATACACAGTCATCTTCTGCATCCGGTGATTTAGAGAAAATATGCTGCTTTGTGTAGTCGCTGCCACAATTGCAGGAAAATTCTAATTTTGTTTCATTTAATTAAGCTTGCCAAACAAGCACTTTTTTTATTGAAGCTATTTCTGGCATGCGCGTGCTATAGGGAAGACAGGCTCGAAATTGCGCAGTGCCGTATGCTGCCCTAGAGTGAAAAGAAGAAACCTACAGTCGCTTGTATGGGCCGCACTTGCTTGCATTGCCAATTGCGTGCACGAAAAGCATGTTTTTTGAGGCTTTTATCTTGCATTTCGCGTGCTATGGGTGCCACTTTTTCGTCATCCTAGAAAGCAAGCATGCACTTCTGCTGCATTGGGAGCTGCTACAAAAGTTTAAAAATGACAAAGAGCTGAAAACTGCCCGTCAAGTTCTACAGTGCGAGGAGCAAAGGCGACAAGAGTGGATTATGGCAGTTTGCTGATACTTTCCATGGTCTTGTCACTTTGCAGAATTTTTCAATGTGTGAAGTATTACTAACTAATAAATGAAAAAAATGCGATGGCCAGGCTCATATAAAAAGAAAGTGATATTGCAAACTGAAGCTACAGCAAATAAAAAACTACTGTATATTTCGAGATAGCACATTGGCTTTCTGAAATAACCATTCCTAATGCAACAGTAGCAGAGCTTGTTAGCTTAATCCACCATGATTAGAATACCGTACTGTGAGCCTAGCAAGTGTTTTATTCAGCTGATAGCGGTAGACTTCTCATCGCTGCTCAGTGTAAATATAGATTTAAACTGCGTGTTCGCGCTGAGCGCTTATACATATAGATTTTGAAAGCAACACCCACCGATTAGTCAACAGGCTGAAGTGTTGTGATGCTAGGATCGAAGTCATGAGTTCGGTTCCTACATACGGCAGCTGAATTTCCACGGCAGCGACATGTAGGAACACTGGTGGGCTTATATCAAGTGTAAGAATGGCACAGAGGGCGGTGTGTTGGTTTAGCATATTTGAAGCGTAAGGTGGGATGACGCTCAATGTGAACAAAAGTGACACTCGGTGTGTGTGCACCCTCAGGCCGTTGTTGTCTTCGCGCCTTACACTTGAAATAGATTTAGGTGCACATTAAAAAACCCTAGGTGGCCAGAATTATTATAAAGTTTCACACCACGATACGCCTCTTAATGATACCATGATTTTGGCGTGTAAAATACATTCTTACATGCACCTGAGCCGCGAGCAATATACAGCTGCCACTTTCAAAACGAGCTGAAAAAAGAGCCAAGGTGGCAATAAAATTTTCAGTAGCTTTGCGAAATCCGGCATAGTTATCGAGGGCAAATCTTGGCTTAACGTTAAATATGCTCGATTCTAATTGGTATTGTATAGAATGATGAAGGCCAAGCGAACTGTCAAAACAACCAAAGCAACATTCGAATCGGCAAACATGCAGCGTGGTCAGGCATGGATATTACCCGAAATAAAACATGTGCCGCAGAAAACATGCATAGTCGAAGTGGGCATACAATAATTTTTTTTGCACATCATTATGCTTTTAAAGGGACCTGTAAAACCATTCCAAGGCGGCAGTGAACTTATGGTATAACGCTGTTATCATCCGACGGAAACCTTGACAAAAGCGAAACTCTTATGAAACTGAACACTGCACATTCCAATGGTGCCAGCGACTCAACAGGGTAGACATAAGTTTAGGCTTTTCGCACTGACCTCCTAATAAATTTAAAGCCGCAAAACAAACTTGGCATATAAGCAATCGAAATCCGAGCGCTCCTGTATAAACAAATGCATACAAAAGCGTGGCGGTGGTTTGTCGACAACTCCGGCAAGACATGACAACCGCAGTGAAGACATGTTTTACCGGTAACATACATTTAGATTTTGCACCACAACCCAACTTTTAATGTCAGACTGTTCACCATCGACACGCACATAGCACTTGCTCAGACGCACTGTCTTTGACGACATAATTGCTCGGTTCTGCAAAGGTTGTCAACGAATCACTCTCGGATCTAGTAACATTGCAATAGTGAAAGCGTTTTTCTATATCTCAAAAATCTTTTTAAACATTCGGAGCGAGTCACAGGTGAGGCTGCACGTATATGGTTACCAGAGGACAGTACGTACAGAGCGCTTGAATGTGCTGAGAGAGCACAGTCCGAAGGCGGGAGCGGGATGTTGAGCGATTGGTTTTTGCTAAAAAGGTGGTGAAGATCGCGCGCCTGGCTGAGGTTGGGAGGCCTATTGTGGAATGACAATTCCATTTTGAGTCTTTTCTAGATGAAAATATTGCATGCTTTGAGTGTTTTAAATTTTTCTATTGGGTCATCTCTTTAAGTCAAAGAGAAAACAGCAGCAAGGTGAATCAGGGTATGTCCGCTGCAACACCCCCAAATGCTTGTTCCAGAGTGGACAAGCCTAGCTCATGTTCAGTAGGATTGGTACAAACAGAGTGGACGAGCTCAGCTCGTTTTCGACAGAAAAAGGGTTATCAAAACACCCAAGACACTTCCATTGCAAATGGACATTTAGTTTGCAAATTGGCCTATCAAATATAACCTCAATAATATGGAATCTTTGTCAGATTACATGCATGATGTGGAATAAGGAAGCATAAATAAACAATGACATTTCCAAAGTCCTACTCAACATGAAACTTGCACTTCACATGGGCAAGTCATAAAAGCAGCCTATATTTCTGTGACTCGCTTTCAGTCATTATTATTCTCACATACAACTGTAGAAACCTCAATCAGACGCACACCATTAATTCTGCATCAAAATAAAACAAACATGAAGATATGTTACCTTTCCTACTAGCAAAACACTCCTATCTAACACCAGTTTCATAAGAACTCTATCATTGTTCGACTTTGGTATGGAAAAGAAAGGAAATTTGAGAAGCACTCACCCAGACGCAGAGCATAGTGATAAAGGCCACCAGGAAATGCACATGGCCCTGTCTCTTGAGTGTGGCTGACAGCTCGTTGGGATCTTCATAGACAGTCTATGACGAAGGAGATGGGAGATATGGTACACGTGAGTCTGCTTTGCATGTTGCAAAAACGTTTTTGGGGCACTAATTCTCTCCTATCTCATACAAAAACAATCTGTTCTTTCATTTTTCAATGGCACGTGACTGTTCTTTCATTTTTCAATGGCACGTGACCGTTGCTTGCTGACACACCAGGTACATGTGTTATCTTTGTTTGTACAGCCTAATCCACTTATATTGTCCCAGATATAACGATCTCTCGGTTATAACAATGGTATTTCGGTGCACTTACAGTTTTCCTATCCTACTCTTTGCAACTGAGTCCAACTACAGTGAACATTTCTTAAAGTTTCCTACTTTTATATCGAACACTTTCAACGCACTTGGGGTACAAAATATGGTGTGTACGAAGCGTGAAAAATGTTGAAACAGACATTCTAAAGCTTGATATAGTCACTCGTTCACGTGCGCCCCGCTGCTGTTTACCTGCGACGAAGCTATCCTAGACCAATATCTTCCACCGCACGTAGACTTTGGATGTTGCAAGCTAGGTCCTTCACTTGCCAGACTTCTCTTCGCCAGCAGCACGGAAGTGAGAGGGAAAAAAAACAAAAAGAAATAGAAGGCAGCATGAAGACTTGCGATCAGCTTCCCCACAGCAAACTTTTTTGACACCATTCTTAGCATCTACGACCGCCAGCGGTTCACCAACCGTGCCTTTGAACGCAAGAAGCCATAAATGCAAGAAGCCATCACTGCAACGCTCAATTCTCTGGCACCACAATGTGCCACAAAAGGTATTCCGCCTTTCGGTAGCGGCAGAGATCGGTCAATTAGTGATAACTTCCAAACGGTTGCGGCGGTGCCTTAACAGGTAAGCATCAGAAAAGAACGATGGCGAGGTGGGGATGGCGATGAACGTGACACTTTGACTAATCACCGGCAACCTTAGTGCGGTCATCTGCAGATGCTGCACACTCGGCGGAGTGACGCCGGTGCAAGCAAGTCATGTTGCTGTTCACAAGTCCGCCACCGCTGCATCGTTCGAAGCCACTTGCATGCATTGATCGCACCTGAGCACCATCCCGAGTGAAGCATGCATGAAGAAAGCACAAGCGCACGCAAATATACTGCTAGCTTTAGTGGAACGGCATAAGTTCATAGCGAATGTTGAATTCACTCTGGAACAAATGGAGGTCGTTTAACATGCGAGGACTAACTTGACAGTGGAGGGGTTGTTCACACTCTTGAATAAAAATATTCGGAAAAAAAATGATTCGGCCACTAAGTGGACATTTTCATGGGCGACTCCATATACAAAGAACTACTGATATGACAACCATTTATCGCAGCACTTTCGAGTTCGTTACATATAGGTGCGACTGCATTAAGTCTTTATTATAAACGTTTACCATAGGTTTTGTTAACAGTTCTATGTTTTTCTTCTTCTAGCACTACAAGCTTGAAAAGAAGTAAACTCCTCTAGTAACGATTGGAGTATTTCCTTGCTTCTTTCTGCATTCCTCAATTTTAGGGCTTATGTTTGTCTACATGACAAAAATTCAAGGGTTTTCAAGGACTTTGAAGGTTATGTGTGCAAATTTTCAAGGACCTCACCGTCCTTTGGAAACCGAATTAAAGCATGCTTAGGGGAGGATAAAGGTTTGAAATAACTTAAATTTACTGAAAAAAAGAGAAGTCTCTACCAGGCACTCAATTTCCTTTTTTGGGGAAATTTAGAATATGTGCCAATGACCGAGCAAACCCCCCCCCCCCCCCTTTTCTGTTATATTTCTTCAACCTGTTGTACATTTGCACGTCTTAATTTTTTTTTTTTTTTTGCAGTGTAGTACCTAGGGGTTGCATTCTCAGTCGCAAGAAATTGTTGGAACATTTACAGACCTTTTTCTCCTTGCCTTAACACGTGAATTTATACACTAGGATTTACTACAATTTGGTAAAAATGATAAATGCATGCTTACTCAATCACTAGAGAAGACGTTAAAAACGAGGCCCCAATGACATGTCCTTTCTAGACAACTTTCAATCATAGTTTCTTAAATTCGCGTGGGTAATCACTTTCAGCATGACACAAGTTGCAAAAATTTATTCGGATAGGAATAACTAAGGAAACGTTATTACACAATGCCTTGTTGCTTTTTTAGAGGCGAAGCTCCTAAAGGCGTGGGTCTGTCCATCTCTTGTATGTATGTACGTGACTGCCTATTGTTCCATCTTTGCAAACTGCCCACTACTTCATCCTTGCGAAGATCCCACTATGCCTCCGAACCAATCCACCCCTTCACTGACCACAAAGCCATTATAATGAAGGGGAAACGAAAGTGATGTATAGCTACACTTATGAATAATAAAATTTCTTGTATAAATACACACAGTATCTGCCACATCTTTGATGATGTAGAGGGGGATATTCGCGGATGGTTTATGGTTTCGCGATAAAACCCTTCAGCGCTTCACACCACTCATTATCATTCATTCCGTGGATATGCTGTGTTTTTTGTTTTTTTTTTTAATTTTCGTATCAGTATCGACCATCTTCTGGTGCTTGGTCTAGGCTGTCTTCCTGAAGCTGTCTGACTTTATGATGCACATCAGGTCGCTAATTGTCTCTGCCTTTTCCACATATGAGTGCTGTTAATACCTTAACAGTGGAATTCTAGTTTCTTTTTCTTTTTAAATGAGAAGCATTTCTTAGCAAACTTCGGCGACTTTGAGCGTATCTATCTATCTATCTATATAGCCGCCTACGACTTTTAGCTCTCCTGGCCGTTCCAATAATGGTATTGATACTAAACTTGGTATGGCATAACATGACTTTATGAAGAACATATTTGACTAGTCATAAATTGAAAGTAATGATGTGTATGTCATGAATGTCACGACTTACATATCATGCTCCTGCTGTTCTTGCGGTGGTTTCGTTCACATGACATGTTGCAAAACTGGTATGGTATGACATGATTGCATGGTGAACACAAACGACAGATCCTAAAATGAAAATCACGACTTACGTGTCATGTAACAACATGACTACATGCCACTCTTATCATGCGCTCGCGACCGTTTCGCTAGTGTTACATATACCAAACTTGGTACTACGGCACGTGAATGGATGACGAAGGTATGTGACTGGTGCAAACATGATAATCATGAGATGCGTTTCATGTAACATTATGACTACACGCCATGCTCATGATGCGCTGGCGGCCTTTTGCTAGCTTCACTTATACCAAATTTAGTATTACGGGACATGAATAAATGACGAAGGTATGAAACTGGTGCAAACAGGATAAACGTGAAATGCATGTCACGTAACAACATGACTACATGCCACAATCATGGTGCGCTTGCAGCCATTTCACTAGCTTCACATATGACAAGTTCGGTATTACGTGATGTAAATTTATAATGAAGGTATGTGACTGGTGCAAACATGATAATCGTGGTATGCATGTCATGTGAGAACATGACTACAAGCCACAGTCAAGGTGCCGATACATTTCGACGTGACGCAATGCGCGTGCTCGCTGGCATTCATTTCATCGCGTCACGCCGGCGTTGCCACGCTAGGCGCCGGTTCTGCAATATACTTGCAGGCGTGCGCCGTGCTGCGTTGCTCTGACGGGTGCGCGTATCAGCACGTCCGGCATCCCTCTGTCACGAAAAGAGGGAGGCGCAGTGTTGTCTGGATAATGCATCGGGGCGAATTTCGCGCCGGTTGCCGTCGGGCCGCGCCGACGGACGCTGGTCGGACCGGTCGCGCCTGGTGTGACACTATAGAGTGTTCACGTTTTGCTACGCAGCGTCACTGTGCCCAGCGTCCACGCGCGTCAACGCTACATTGGAGTATATTGGCCCCTTCATGATGCGCTTGCGGCTGTTTTGCTAGCTCCACATATACAAAATTTGGTGTTACGTGACGTGAACAGATGACGGAATATATAATTGGCGCAAACATGATAATCCTGACACGCTCGTCATGTAATGACATGACAACATACTACGCTCTTAGCTTGCTCGTGGCCAATTTACTAGCTCCACATATACTAAATCTGGTATCACGTGACGTGAATAGATAACGAAGGTAAACGATACATCCAAACATGATAATCATGACACGGAAGTCATATACAGCATCATTTACCTCTACCTTGTTGCGTAGTGCTGATTTTAAAGTGACATTTGAAACTCTCTCATTCGTGCTTCGCATATTATCGATTCCCACTGTATGTGGGATCTGCCAATTTTTTTGTAAGCTCCTCAAAGCAACAGTTGTTTTTTTGTTGTTTATCCTTCTGCTCCAGCCTTTTCTGAGCTTTCAGAAATGCATGGTGTTGATTCCGTACAGAAGCTACTGATGTTCTTAGTTCTTCTGTTATAAGCCACCTGCTATATTTACGGCATCTTAAATATTGTGCTCTGATAAGTGAGACAGTGTTTATTACAAAAAAAAGAAAATTAGTGGATTTTTCAAGGATTTGTGAAAATTCCAGCACTTTCAAGGCTTTGAAAACTAGCTCTTCATATTCAATGGTTTTCAGAATTTCAAGAATCTGCACGAACCCTGTCAATATACATGCTGTATCGGTGCCTTGCCTGTTACACTATTTCTTTTCTTATTTGGGCATTGAGAAGCTCACCAATAGTCTTCACACCATCAGAGATGCCAAGCTGATAGAAGAATAAAACATATCTGAAAATAAAACAGCCATGCTACATGCTGGCCTTGAATTTAAATGGAAGGTGGATATATAATTCAAAAGAAAATATATGCTGATCACATTGACGTTCAACATTAGTGTTTTCACTTTTCAAGCTTCACCTTGTCCTGTTTTCACTTGCAGACACCACACACGCAGTTAGCCCCAGCTACCAGAAGATTAGACAATGAGACGGAGAGGGGAGACCGGAACAGGTTGTAACACAGAGGAAAGCAAAAGAGTGAAATGGATAGGTAAAAATAACAATGGCTCTCCCCTGTGCAAGTGAGGATCGTGTTCATGACATAAAGATCACGTCCCCGGCATGTGTCTCAGAGGTGTGGACGGGCTCTGGGTAGCCTGAAAGCCCGAGCTCGACACGGCCCATGAGCCGAGCAGCCAGGCGTCTTCTCAGCTCGAGCCCAGGCTGAGCTCAGGCTTCCTTGTCTATTTATTGGGCCGGGCTCCAGCCTAGTGAAAAGCCCGAATCAAGCCAGAAATAAGGAGGATGTGCCGGAATTGTTTTTGTTTATTTGTGTGCCTTCTTACGAGCTCAGAAGTACACTTTTTGTCATTTTATCTGTTTGGGGACATATGGATTATTAGCTGAAATTCACTGCTTTTAACACTGAGGACTAAGGGAACAGCACAGATATGTACTAGAAGTCAAAGAACTGGCACAAATTTCATAAATGTTTCGTTTTTCAGTGTATACATATTGAAAATAAAACAGGGCGAGGACGGCACTTATCTCGAGTCATGCACAATGTATTAACAATATTAGGGGTATCACGTACCTTGACGCAAGGCACGCACATTGTTACTCTATTTATATACATAACACAGGAATGACGCAGTCGATTGAGGCCTGAATCTGTGGACGATTTGTTTCTGTACAATCATTTGTGAATGTTCTTGCACTCAGGCAGTGGCAGTCCGTCCAGATACATCATCAGGCCGGGCTGGCCCACCTCAGGTAAGCATTGGGCCTGGCCCGTGCACATCTCTAGTGTGTCTCTTATATCAAGGTGCATTAAAGGATCAAACAGCCAGTAATATCCCCACTTGTGCATGGCTAAAAGTGAACGTGTCAGTCTATTGCCCATTAGTTCAAAGCAGTGATATCACAACTAATTTATTTTTAGACACAAGGCACGACAATAACGGACAGAATAAGATACAAACAAAATCTCTCAAGTGTTGTTCCTCATGCACTTTACTTCTTTTCTATTTAAGTAACGAGTAGTACCACAGCAGAGTCAAAGATTACAAATAAATGCTTCACACCTTCCTTTGGTTCATTTGTTTCTCAGCTAATTACAGCTGTGTCTAGAAAAAGCATGAGCCTGCCATCCACTCCTCTTCCTCTGTACTACAATTAACAAAACTGTGCAGTTGTAATGGGCAATTTATATGAGGGTACCTATCGATAGATGGTACTGGATCCTACTGTAACATGCATGTGAAGGAAGCGGGATTAAGGTGTCTTATCATCTTCTTTATTCACTTCAACACTGTTCTTACTCATTTCACTCACTACCAAGCATAGCCGTTCGCTAACCTGGTGAACAAATGTGAAATAAGCACAAGATAGGGGATATTCACGCATAAGCCCCCCCAGACATTCTGGCACCTACCGATGGGCTTCCCGATCGTCTAATATCCTCATGTTATTCCTTTTCTTGCTGCAAGAGCCTTCACTCAATAAATTCTCTTTAGGTTCATTGCCAACGAAGTCTCTGTTTTTGTATTCCTTGGTACCCTACAGCTTGCCGTTACCTACGTGACACTACTAAGTATACTTCAGCCTGTGTACTCACCAGAAAAGAGAGAATGGTGCACGTAAGGATCACCAGCCATGTTGTCCTTGGCAATCGAAAGCATTTGACTGCTGCGTTCAGGATACTACTAGCAGATTTCACTTGCAGCCGCTGCAGGTCACAGAGCAGGTAGCAGGACTGACGACCTGCCATGACCAGCAGCACTGTCATGGCAGTTGCAGCCACCTGCACACCTGCAGTCGTGCCATAAGCACAGATGACTCTGCTAGTACAACTACTCAGAGGCCAGTAACGAAACACCAGAGATAGAAAAGACCGTTGAACCTCCCCCTGATGAGTATAGTCGTTAAAAGATTGTGCTAATATAGCTAGTGATGACTACACTTTGGTAAAAAGAAATTTCTCACACTATAAGCTTACAGCAGCTGCCACAAACAACCAAGTGCCTCTCCTATGGTGAAAGACAATCAGGCAAGGTTTGGAAGCTCACCCTTGCTCTGTCACGGAAAAAAAGTTCAAGATGGCGGCAGAACAGCCTCAAGGAAGAATGCACACTTGTGCTTCTAATAAAATCCACTTATTGAATAAGTATGTAATTGTCGTTTTTACCAAATTATGGCAAATCCTAGGGTAAAATTTCTCAAGTTAAAGAAAAAAAAATGGTCTGTAAATGTTCCAACAATTTCTTACGAATGAGAATGCAACTGCAAAGTACAAGTACACTGCAAAAAAAAAAATTACGACGTCCTAATATCTAAAGGCTTTCAGAACTTGGGCTACTGGGAGCCAGTCATGTAGAATTCTTGAGTGGTGAACAGGATGATTTGTGGTGCTTAAATGGCACAAGGACCAATTGATGGCAATCGGGCAAGGTTTGGAAGCTCACCCTTGCTCTGTCACGGAAAAAAGTTCAAGATGGCGGCAGAACAGCCTCAAGGAAGAATGCACACTTGTGCTTCTAATAAAATCCACTTATTGAATAAGTATGTAATTGTCGTTTTTACCAAATTATGGCAAATCCTAGGGTAAAATTTTTCATGTTAAGGAAAAAAAAAGGTCTGTAAATGTTCCAACAATTTCTTACGAATGAGAATTCAACTGCAAGGTACAAGTACACTGTAAAAAAAAAAAAAATCAAGACGTCCAAATATCTAAAGCCTTTCAGAACTTGGGCTACTAGGAGCCAGTCGTGTAGGATTCTTAAGTGGTGAACAGGATGATTTGTGGTGCTTAAATGGCACAAGCACCAATTGATGGCCAAACAGCGCCATTTCAGTAGACAAGAGATATGATATAGTATGTGGCAATGATATGGTATGTGGCTATATAGGGAACCTAAAATTCCTCGCGCTAACGCGGGTAAAAGCATAGAAATACTAAAATCATGACATTGATGAGAAATATGTGCAGTAAAACTGAAAGGTGACATGTCATAATATTAAAACCATGGTGAGGATGTAGCCACCTCATCGCGACCTTGGTAGTGGGGTCATGCTATGAATCACCTTGCTATATGGGGTGAAAGCTATGCATGTCGTTTAAAAACGTGAACAGTGATTCTAGTCTAAAAAGCGGATCCCTACCAATGAGCATGACAGGATGACAGCATGGGAGATGCTGTCGGTAGGGTAATAAAAAGTGCTTTTTTCTTAGACCATCTAGCTCATTGCACTGCATGAGAATGTGGAGAAACATAAGCGGTTATCCACCTCTCACACAAGGGTAGATTAGCACCGGACAAAAGGTGCGAGTGTGTAGTGTGTGTATGCCCTATTCTTAATCTGATAAGTGTGATAAGTGTGCGTCGTGACCTCGACACTAGCGGCCAATTTCCTAGATGTGGCCTTATAAGATGATGTTTATTCAGTGTTTGCCTGCCCCATAATTGCTGCCAATGATCTGAGTTTTTTTTCTTTTTTTAAGGTAGAATTTCAGGTCAAGTGCAGGGATAGGTATTGATGTACTGGCAGTGGTTTCGTTACCGGTTGCAGCTAGGTTGTCCGCTAAAATGTTTCCTCGTATGTCGTAATGCCCTGTCACCTAGAGGACTATGACATGTGTACTTAGTGCGTACACTGTGCACAGGGCTGAGTAAAAGGAAACAAGGATGGGGTATTTTTGCCTTTTGAGAGTTTTGAGGGCTTTCACCAAGCTCAGAGAATCTGTGTGTATTACTGCACTTTGTTATTTTACCTGTTTTATGTGCTTAAAGGCTGCCAGTATAGTATAAGTTTCTGCTGTGAAAATATTGGGATTCGGATACAGAATACCGGCATCTGAAAAAGATGGACCGATTGCTATGTACGAGACAGAAGTGAGAGTTTTTGAGGCATTAGTAAAGAATGCTGGGAATGAGTATTTTTCCTGCAGTACTTGGAAGTGTGCGGACATGTGCAATGGGCACTTGCTTGGTAACTTCTTCAAAAGATATATCGCAGTCTACGAGCTGTCACTGCCAAAGCGGGATATATGCAGTGGGAGCAGCCAAACCATGCTGCACGCCCGTCTCTTCGGCTAGGTTCTTTACACGAAGTGGGTAGGGCTATCTGATGGCAGGGCGGTTGTTAAACAGGACAGAACTGGACTAATCATTGATGGTGGAGTGTATGGGGTGTTCTTGGTTCACATTCACATTGTGGAAGTAGACAAGAAACTAGTAGGATCTTCCCAGATGGAGCGATCATCATTCGAGTCAACATACAGGCTTCCCACGGGGCTTGTATGAAAAGCACCCGTGGAAATATGAATGTTTAGGTGATGGACAGGGTCAAGCATCTTTAAGGTTTTTGGTGTCACAGACTGATTGGTTATGGTCCAATAGTCTAGGCATGTCTGTACGAGGCTTCTATACAAATTTATCAAACACTTTTTGTCACTACCCCAGGTAGAGCGTGATAAGACTTGGAATATTCATAGTCTTTAAGCACTTGTTTTTTAAATACTTTATATACGGTATAAAAGTTAGCTTGGTGTCAAAGATTAGGCCTAAGAATTTATGTTCAGTGTTTACAGAAAGGCGCTGGCCATTCAGTTCAATGTCAGGTTTGAGATAAATGCCTCTCTTTCTAGAGAATAAGATGAACGTGTTTTTTTTTTTTTGTAGATTCAGTCGGAACCCATTTTCATGTGCCCATTTGGACATCTTGTTCAAACCCAGCTGAACCTGCCACTCACACATTGCCAGGTTACAAGACTTAAAGCCAACTTGGACATCATCCACATAAGTGCAGTAAAACATGTTGCAGGGATTGAAGAGGCGCAACGAATTCATTTTGATAATAAAAAGTTGATATGTCGTGCAAGGTACACCAAATAAAAAAAAATTGCCCCCTATCTGCATGTTTCACTGCAAATTATGTTTGGGGAGAGTGAACAAAAGGTTTATGTATTTGATGTTCTGCACGAGAAATTGGTGAATTGTATTCTGGAGGCGCTGTGTTAGAGTGCCTTGTTCTGCGCAGCGGAGGCGAACGAGCGTATCGAGGCACGTGAGACATGAGCGCTATTGGGTAATTATCTTCGAAAACAAACGGTGGCGTGCGTGCCTGTCTCAGAAGCGATAAGGTGTAGAACACACAGTGACGGGTGGGTGCCACCGCCGTGTCGTTTTTGCAAAGCGTTCGAAACACTTGCTTGCCTTTTTGTGCATAGCGTAGCATTCTTCGCGCAGCGTGATAAAGGCTAGGGTCTTTAGAATTACTTATGTATGTATGTCTTCTCTAGAAAAAAACACACACCAAAGAATATTGACGTGTTCCTATAGGCCTCAAATATGCAATAATTGCTTTTTAATTTACAATCGCACAGGTATGAATGCTGAAACTTGAGCAATAATGGTGGGCGCTGCGAATGGGGTTGAATTTTGACCATTTCGAGTATCGTTATGATGGACAAACAGACAAATGAACAGACAGACAGACAGACCAAAATTTTTGGGTCGAAGTACCCCAAGAAAGACTACCGTCTTTAAAAGAGTACAGCTCAGTACACCACCCCGGGGCACCCTTTTCTCCTGGACAAATCTTCAGGACAAGACAGTGCCTACTCGAAAACGGAATGTCCGCTGGGAAAGGTAACTTTCAATTGTGGTCAGCAGTCTACCCCGTATACCTAAATCTGATAGCTCTCGTAGTATACCAAAGCGGCAAGCCGTGTCATGAGCCTTTTGAATATTGAAGAACACCGATAGGAAAAATTGCTTGTGGATGAAAGCACCTCGGATCTGTGCCTGGATACATACCAGGTGGTCAATGGTAGATCTACCTTCTCAAAAACCACTCTGGTACGGGCCAAGCAGACCGTTTGTTTGGAGTAAGGTATAAGTCATTGATTTATCGTCTTTTCAAAGAGTTTACGTAGGCCACTTGTCAGTGCGATGGGCTTGTAACTAATAACGAAGGATGAATCCTTGCTTTGTTTCAATATAGAAATGACGATGACATCTTTTGAACTGTAAGGAATCACGCTGGAAAACCAGATTGCATTGAACAGGAAAAGTAAGGTTTTTTTCATTTCGAGAAGTAGGTTTTGCAACATTTCATACATTACACAATCAGATTCTGGGGCAGAATCAGTGCAGCAATTAAGAGATGCCTGTAGCTCAGCTAAGTAGAATAGCTGATTATATGCCTCGTATTCTGCACATCTGGTCTTCCACATTTTGGCGCTCTTGACTTCTAGCGTTGGAACTCTTGAGAGTAGTGTGAAGAGCTTGAAACTCGCTTGAAATGTGCGCACAGGTGATTCGCCTGGTCTTCTAAGCTGTCGCTTTGTGTGTTTACTAGAGGGAGCGATATGCTTGTTTTTCTTCTACTCTTCTCATCCTGTTCCATACATTATCCTTTTGTGTATATGAGGTAATGCCTCATAAAAATTCATGTCAACTTCCTCTCCTAGCTTGCCGGTGCAATTTCCCGCCCCGGGATTTAATGCTCCTAAAGATTATGAGATTCTCAGTTGTCGGCGAGTCTCGAAGCAACTGTCATGCCTTGTTTTGTTTTTTCCACACATTACGGCACTGATTATTTCACCATGGAACTCGTCGTTTGCCCGACAGTCCACTTGTTTGTGGAATACATTTCATGGCAGCGTCGACCAAAAAAAGCAGTGATGTGTTTAACAGTAGCCTCTATGCTTAATATACTCATCTCATTCCAAGTTGAGTACCTTTTTGAAACTGCTCCCAGTCGGCACTTCGAAAGGGCCACTTGGGAACCTGCAGCGGACATTCATTTGAAACTTGGGTGCTCAGGACTATAGAAAAATGATCACTTCTATATGGGTTATTGATGACTTTCTATTTGAATAGCGTGAAAAGGAATGGAGATGTAATTCTAAAGTCAATGGACGAGTATGTGTTGTTGGTTAAGTTGTGATATGTTGGTGTTTCGTGATTCAAGAGACATGCGCCTGAAGAGAAAAGAAGTAGTTCGATTAAACGACCTCGTGCATCACAGCGAGAGTCTCCCATAAACTGCTATGTGCATTGAAGTGTCCAAGGAGAGGATAGGGTTCTAGAAATTGATCGATAAGTGACTGGAGTTCGTGTTTATTCAGTTGATGGTGTGGAGGTATGTAAATACAGCAAATTGTCACTAGTTTGTAAAAGATAACATATCAAACAGATACTGCCTCCAGGGATGTCTGAAGGGGTAAATGTGTACAGGCTGCTCCTTGCTTAACTATACTGGCAACACCACTGAATAATGCGACCGCATCATCTCGGTCCTTTCAAAAATAATGTAATTGTGTAAGAAGTTGGTGTATTTCAATTTTAAGTGAGTTTCTTGCACGCACAGCATATTTGGTGTATATTTGTGTACAAGTTCCTGGATATCATCGAGGTTCCTCAGCAGTTTTCTGGTGTTCCACTTTGGTATTTGTGTCATTTTAAAGTTGTGTCGTGCAGTGTATACAAAAAGTGTTACCTTAGCTTACAGAGCTTTTCGGGGGCTCTGTAATGCAGAGTTTTTTTTTCTGCCGTACTACAAAGAGCTGTGCCTCTTCTTCGACGCCCGAGATGCCGGAGAAGTGGGACTTATATCCATCACCTCTGGTGAAGTGGTGGTTGGCACTTTCACAGAACTTTTGGACTTGCTGCACTTTCAGTGGTCTGAAGTCCAGCAGACATGGAAGTTGGCCGGCCCTGTTTGTCATGTGGCAAAGCAGTACAGGCTGCTCCAGTCGGGGGCACTGATTACACGACCATGGCCACACTCTGTGTGACATTCGCAGGTGCGAAACGTGTGGCGCGGCACCCCGGCGCGTCACATCGGGGAAGGAGGAATAAGATGGGTTGTGTAGTGCGAAACGCTTACGTGCCTCTTGAAAGGGCAAGTTGAACTTGATTTTTAGTTCTATTATTTCCTTTTCCTTCTTCCACGAGGGGCAGGATCACAAGTAGCAGGATGATCTCCTTTACAGTTAGCGCAATCCGCCGCTGAAGCACCATTGTTGGACGAAAGTTCAATGAATCAGCATTTTGCACAAGTAGAGCGCCTTCTGCAACTTTGCTATCCATGTCTGAAGCACTGACACTTCAAACAACAGTGGGAATCGGGTATGTAGGGTCGGACACAGAACTTGCAATAACCAGTTTCAATGGATTCAGGTGCATCGCTGATTCTAAAAATAATTATAATGCGTTTTGTAGGAATTTGCTTGGCATCACGTCTGATCATTATTCTCTGTACTTTTACAACGTTCTCATCTTGCCAGCCTTCTAGCAGTTCGCTTTCACTCAGCTCGAGAAGGTCATCATCAGAAATTATACCATGGACTGTATTCATAAACCTATGTGAGCTCACTGAAACAGGTGTGTCCCTAAATTATACAATCTTCGATAGTTTATCGTATTGTGCCTTGTCTCGAACTTCCAAAAGGAGCTCACCACTTCTCATATTTGTGATTTTATAACTCAGGCCAATTTCTTCTGTAAAATTTTTCGGTAGTAAGAACGATGAAATCGCTCAGACTTTCTTTTTTTCGTTTTGACTATGAATGACATGTTATTTCAGAAAACTTTGCTTTGGTTTGGTTAGGGTGATTGCTACATCGGTGCGCCACCTTTTGAGAGAGCGATCAGGAAAGGGAGGGAAAGCATTTGCCATGTAGAAAGTATATATTTCGGCGACGATGATGATTACCCGCCACCAAGCCCAACAAGGGACGCTACAAGGGTAAAGTACAAACACTTAGAAACGCCAGCCATGCATCGCCACTATAATCTAATGTATTTACCCAAGGTTGGATACCTACACAAGGTTAACCCTTGTCACCAGGAAATTCGGAAGTGAATGGCAGAAAGAAGATGACAGGACAGTTGAAAGTTTGAGAGGAAGACGAAGATGTGGAGAGAGAAAGAGATAGGAAAAGGCAACTGCCAGTTTCCCCTGAGTGTGTCAGCACAGGGGTGCCATCTACATGAAGCTGGGGCCAAAGGGGTGGTCTTAAAGGTCCAAACACCCAGCATCGACTCAACACTCAGAATCCCCTTTTCCCCAGACAATGAATATAACGCTTCCCCGAACGTTGATAAGCCTACTGAATTTTTAGCGCACACACACGAGGACTTGGGAAGTAAAAACAGTGCACAAATATAGACACGAGGACACAAACAAAAAGGACACAGGTACCAGCGCAGACTAACAACTTATTTTTGTTTAAGAAGAAAACAGAATATATACTCTTTTTCAGCTCTTCATGATCACTGCACATGAGCAAAAACAGCTCATGCTCAGTGGGTGCCAACCTTTTGTACGACGCCGGAGAGCAGCCATCAGGGTAAAATCATCAAATATGACGTCAACTATATAAATTTTCATGTAAAAAATAAATTGCCATGTACAATGTGCAGGCTTTCTTTCTTTCACCCTGTAGATATTTGTCATGTTTTCCCCGAAGAAACGGTTGCTGGTTCGCGCTTGTGTGTGCCCCACCTGTGCTTCTCATGTTCTTCGTCTCAAACAGTGCGACACAAGTGTCAACGATGTAGTACAACACACTAGCTCCTATGCAGGCCCTTCGAGCATTCATTGATAGCAGCCCCGCCATGAAGCAATGTATCCAAGCCCCTACGATTTTGCCATGCTGTGACCATGGTGCTTTAAGTATGGAGCATTTTAAGAGGCCAGGCTATCGCATGCTCTCAAGTGGTGTGGTGTGCTGTCGTCGTCACTTGGCATAACGCTCCACATGTAGCATATTGAGCGTGTGCTTGGGCGAAGGAGGTCGTTTTCCTCTTGTCTTTTCAGTTCCTTGATGATGATTACCATACCTGCCAACCTAGTAGCATGGAAATTCGGGAGAACACAGTGGGAAGGGGTGGGGGGGGGGGGGTACGTATCGAAAATTGCTGAGACAGCGACATTTGCGATGCGCTTTTGTTGCTTCCGTTCAGTGTGATTGTGAAAGCACAGTGTTTCAGAGCCTCCACCATAGTGTTTTTGGCATTTGCAGCCATTTCTCCAACGATGGCAGTTCTCATACGTGTCCACCCGTACCACTTCGCGTCCTCACACTTTGGAAACATTTTTCTAAACAACAGTCCTGTGTGATCACTTACACTGAGAAGCAAGTTGTGTTCCACAAGAAATCTCTTGAATAGGTATTCTGCACAGATGGCACTGCCTTGGCAGCTCTTTTGGAAGAAACTTTCGATGTTCTCTTGCTCTTCCGCATTACAAACGTACTTCTGATGCTTCTGTGAAGCGATATGTCAGCCTTGCCACCATCCAGAACGCTTACATTACAGGTGCATGTGGTATAGAAATTGTACTTGCCACCTTTCTGCGAAGTCACAAAGCACAGAAACTCATTTGTGTATAGGTCCAGAAACAGTTGCAAGTACTACTTGTGTAAAGAGGTTTATTGGGCGAACCAAACGGGCAGGTGGGAGATTGGAGATAGCGACAGGACGAGGAAGATGGAGGAGCTCGAGCGCCGATCTCGTGGTGCCATGCTCTGCGATGATGCTTGCTGTTCCCTTTTGTTGTCATCATTCCTTCATTAGAATTGCCCCCGTCGAGAAAGATCAAGCCATCCTGGCGATCTAACAAGTAGGAACGAGCGGGTCGAAGTACGGCTTCAAGCGGTCCACAGGAACAATATCGTGTCTACGCCGACGATGGTCACCGGGTGGCGTAAGCGGTTCAATGGCGTAATTGACGGGCGATGTGCGTTCTACCACGCGGTATGGGCCATGGTAATTTGAAAGTAGCTTGGTAGGCAAACCAGGTGCACAGGGTGGTACATACAGCCATACAAGGGTTCCAGGGGGGAACTTGGCGGCAGGAGGGTGGTCGTCATCGCGGGCCTTTTTCTGGCGTTGCTGGTCAGCCGTAGTAAACTGCTTCGCTAGTTGGCGGCATTCTTTGGCGTGACGGGCGACTTCAGACACGGTCGTGCACTCAGATACATCTGGTGCGTATGGCAGCAAAGTGTCAATTGTGTGCGATGGTTGACGTCCGTATAGAAGGTAGAATGGAGAAAAGCCGGTGGTGACTTGGGTAGCTGTGTTGTACGCGTAGGTCGCAAACGGAAGAACCAGGTCCCAGTTCGTTTGGTCAGATGCCACATGCGTCGCGAGCATGTCACCCAGGGTCCGATTAAACCGCTCAGTCAGGCCATTCGTCTGAGGGTGGTAAGCCGTACTCATGCGGTGTACAATATGGCACTGACGGAGAAGTGCTTGGATTACGTCGGATAGAAATACACGGCCCCGGTCACTGAGGAGCTCGCGAGGAGGGCCGTGACGCAACACAAACCGATGGAGGATGAAAGATGCGACGTCCTGAGCAGTCGCCGTAGGAAGAGCAGCGGTTTCGGCGTACCGTGACAGGTGATCTACAGCAACGATAGCCCACCGGTTACCTGCTGTGGCCAATGGCAGTGGTCCATAAAGGTCGATTCCGACGCGATCGAATGGGCGGTCAGGGCACGCAAGCGGCTGTAGTGGAGCTGCCCCTGCATTCGGTGGCTGTTTTCGTCGCTGACACTCGTGGCAGCCGCGAATAAACTGTCGAACAAAAGTAAACATCCCACGCCAGTAGTACCGCTTCCTTAAACGCTCGTAGGTCTTGAAGACACCGGCGTGAGCGCATTGCGGGTCGGAATGAAATGATGCACAGATTGTAGAGCGCAGCTTTCGGGGAATAACGAGTAGCCACTTCCTGCCGTCTGGTGAGTAATTGCGCCGGTACAAGAGGCCACCTCGAATGGTGAAGTGCGAAGCCTGGCGTCGCATTGCTCGAGTGATGGGAAGTGTCGGTACCCCAGATAAGACGTCCAGAAGCGAAGTTATCCATGGATCGTCGCGCTGTGCAGAGGTCATTGTGTCGATGTCAAGAGCAGACAGCGCGTGTTCCATAGAAGATATAGAGGCAGCCTCAGTCGACAGTGGTGATCGCGAGAGTGCATCAGCATCGGCATGTTGGCGGCCGGAACGGTACACGACGCAGATGTCATACTCTTGAAGTCGCAGCGCCCAATGAGCAAAGCGACCTGATGGATCCTTCAGCGACGACAACCAACATAAGGCATGATGGTCTGTAACTACAGCAAAGGTGCGGCCATATAAGTATGGGCAAAATTTCACAATTGCCCAAAGTATGGCTAAGCACTCTTTTTCGGTAACACTGTAGTTTACCTCAGCCTTGTTGAGCATTCTGCTGGCGTAGGCGACGACATACTCAGGGGATCCAGGCTTGCGTTTAGCGAGAACTGCACCGAGACCGACACCGCTGGCGTCTGCATGGATTTCAATTGCAGCCGTGGGATCATAGTGGCGCAATATAGGCGGTGATGTCAGGAGACGGCGAAGAGTGGTAAATGCGTGATCACATTCGGAAGACCATGATGAGATGTCGTTGGCACTGCTTAAAAGTTGGGTCAAAGGGGCAATTATGGAGGCAAAGTTGCGCACAAACCGATGAAAGTAGGAGCACAATCCTACGAAGCTGCGTAACTGTTTTACAGACGTTGGTTTGGGGAATTCAGCAACAGCCCGTAGTTTAGCCGGGTCGGGAAGAACACCATCCTTTGATACAACGTGACCGAGAATGGTGAGCGTCCGAGCAGCGAAGTGGCATTTCTTGAGATTCAGTTGGAGCTGCGCATTCTTCAGACATGTGAGAACATGTTTCAGGCGTACAAGGTGTGTTGCGAAATCGGGTGCAAAGACGACGATATCGTCGAGGTAGCAGAGACATATGTTCCATTTCAAACCCCACAGAACCGAGTCCATCATGCGCTCGAATGTGGCCGGCGCATTGCAGAGGCCGAAGGGCATGACATTGAACTTATATAGCCTGTCCGGTGTCACGAATGCTGTTTTTGGACAATCACCACCTGCTAAGGGCACCTGCCAATACCCCGAACGCAAATCTAATGACGAAAAAAACTCGGCACCTAGTAAGCAATCAAGGGCGTCATCAATCCTGGGCAAAGGGTATACGTCTTTGCGAGTGATCTTATTTAAGCGCCTGTAATCAACGCAGAAGCGAATTGTACCATCCTTCTTCTTAACAAGAACGACAGGTGATGCCCATGGACTTTGGGAAGGTCGGATGACGTCGCGATTGAGCATATCGTCAACGTGTTCGGTGATAACCTGACGTTCCGTGGCGGAAACATGGTATGGTCGCTGTCGTACTGGCGCGTTGGAACCTGTGTCGATGCGGTGGAAAAAACTGGGAGTTCGGCCAAGGGTAGGTTGAGCAACGTCAAAGGATTCACGAAACTGGTAGAGCAGCTGAAGGAGCTCAGAGCGTTCAGATGGCGATAGTCCGTCGGCAATCGATGAATCGAAAAGCTCGCAAGGTGGTATATTGGAAGGGTTGAGGGCACTGATGGCGTCGTAGTCACCGGAACAATCTGGCGGCATGGTAAAAAGTTGTTCTTTATCAATGGCATGCACGTGTCCAAGAGATTCACCTTGAAACAGTTTAACGGGATACTGAAGGGGATTGATGAGGCAAAGAGCACTGTTTCCTTCAGAAATAGAGAGGGTTGAATAAGGCAGAAGAAGTGATCTTCGACTAAGGAAGAGGCTTGATGGCTCAAAGAATGCAGCTTCGTTCCTAATGCCGTCACAGAACACGGGGAGCAACACAGCTGCTGTCGGAGAAATTTCAGTGCCTTCATTGACGACGAGTTTGTGTACGGCGGGCTGAATGCGGCTGGTTGGTTGGTCGTAAAATGGGAAAAGTTCGAGCTCCGATCTTGCACAATCAATAACGGCATGGTTACGCGATAAAAAATGCCATCCAAGTATGATGTCGTGTGAGCATGACGACAGGACAATAAACTCAACAGTGTAGTGGTCCTTCGCGATCATCAGTCGGACAGTACAGGCGGCTACAGGCTGAACCGGGTCCCCATTCGCTGTTTGCAAGGGCATCATATTAAGAGGCGTCGTCACTTTTCGGAGCTTGTGGCAAAGTTTCGCGTCTATCACGGAAACGGCAGCACCAGTATCCACTAGAGCATATGCTCGAGTACCTTCTACAAAAACTTCGACAATATTCGACGGCAATGTCCGAGGACTTGAGCATTTCGACAGCGCAGTTCTTGCCTCCTGAACTGCGGCGGTTAGTTTCCCTCGTGTTCAGGAGCTGGCCGACGACGCATGGGTGACAGGGAGCGACGACGGGGTGACGGTGAGCGACCAGACATAGTACGCGGACATTCCCGTGAAGACGAGCTTGACTGAGGGTCAGAATTTTCCAGACGGGATGGAGAAAGGTCCATGAAGCTGTTCTGTGTCCGGGCGTCTGTGTATCCCGGCACGCGACGGCGGCAGTAACGGGCGATATGGCCAGGGCCGCCGCACGCAAAACAGATGGGCCGGTTATCGCGCGTTCTCCAAGTATTGGCGACGAGGGGACCAGTCCATGCGGCAGACGGGTGAGTCGAGGCTGTGGTGGCAATGAGAGGAACCCAGGCAGTGGACGGCTGAGTCGGGGCTGAGGTATACGGCAGTCCCTGGAACGACGGGGGGTGGTGTCGCTGCTGCCGCTTTAGTGCCTCAGCGTAAGTAAGAGGCGCGGTGACGGGGGGCTGCTGCAAGGGCACCGGCATAGCCTTGGAAATCTGCTCCTGGACCACATGTCGGAGCATGGGAGCCAATGGTGGTGGGTGTCGCAGTGGCTGTTGGTGCGAGAGCTCCTGGCGTTGAGCAAAAGGCAGCAGAGAAAGCTGCCGAGCCACTTCCTCTCGCACAAAGTCTTTCATTTGTGCGAGAAGGTTTGTCTGGTCAGTCATAGCGTCCAGTGCGGTCACTGATTGGATTGTCTGGAATGAGCGTCGCGTCTGAGCTCGTTGCCTCCGCAATTAATCATAGCTTTGGCACAAAGTCACTACTTCTGCCACAGTGCTTGGAGACTTCGCGAGAAGCATCTGGAAAACGTCATCGTCGACGCCCTTCATAAGGTGCTGTATCTTCGCACTCTCGCTCATGGAAGCATCGACGCGCCGGCAGAGATCAATCACATCTTCTATATATGATGTGAAAGTTTCACCTGGCTCCTGTGCCCGTGTGCGCAGACGTTGTTCGGCGTGTAGCTTCCGTAAGGCAGGACGACCAAAAACGGCACGTATTGCCTCCTTGAAGGCGGACCAATTCGCGAACTCGGTTTCGTGGTTCGTATACCACAGCTTGGCCACGTCGGTGAGATGAAAATTGACAGTGCCTAACTTAGCAGCGTCATCCCACATGTTGGGTCCACTGACTTTCTCGTATGACGACAGCCAGTCCTCGACGTCCTGGTCTTCGGTGCCGGCAAAGATCGGGGGGTCTCGCTGATGAACCGGGCCGGGGCAAGTAGCGGCCGCGAGAGGTATTGTTTGTTGGGCAGCGTCAACTTGCATGGTCGACGGCACGGTGCGAGATCGGAGTTCCAGGTTGTAGGCGATGTGGTTACCAAGCACGATCCACCAAATGTAAAGAGGTTCATTGGGCGAACCAAACGGGCAGGTGGGAGATTGGAGATGGCGACAGGACGAGGAAGATGGAGAAGCTCGAGCGCCGATCTCGTGGTGCCATAGTCTGCGATGATGCTTGCTGTTCCCTTTTGTTGTCATCATTCCTTCATTATACTTGTTTGCTTTTAACACCGCCATCGACCTTCCAATAGAACTTGGAGAAATGCACAACCACGTAACAAATACAAGTGATGCCTAGGAAAGAGGCATAGGCCTAGCGTACAAAATGCAGGGGCCAAGGCAGACAGATGCAAAAAGTTATGGTATCTTTTCCTTCATCTCGGTATACAGAAGTGAGCAGGTCTCATGACCACCGGCCTTTGCCTAGATGACGGTACTCTAGGGTATGGTTCCTGTGAACTAGAATTGTAGTGGCCAGTACTGTAGCGGAGCACTGCAACTCTTGTATTAGCAAAGGCTGACATATACATATAAGTGATTAAAAAAAACAAAAATAAAAACACCTCTGCTGTGGCAGCCACTTTTCGGGAGACTTGAGATAGCATTCATACAATCGGGAGAATTGGCAGGTGTGGATTACTAATCATCATGAGCATACAAAAACTAGTGCACTTGTCGTAATGAAGGCAAAACCACGCATAAAAAAGAAAGAGAGAGGACGCTAGTGTAAAATAGAAAAAAAAGATAGAAATGATGGAAAGAAAAATAGAAAAAGCAAGAAATAGGAAGAAGTAGAGAGGGAAAAGTACAAGTGGAAATAATGAGAGAGGAAAAAAAGAACTAAACAATATGAAAAAGAGGGAAAAAAAGAAAGAGAGGAGACAAAAATTAAAAATAAACAAAGAAAGCTGCCTAGCTCCGCACCTTCCGCAAGCTTGGCACCACTAGTGCAAAGCTGCTTCAATTTCTTTTTTTATGGTTTATTTGTGAGCCAGTCCTCTTTTGCCACCCGAAAGAATGCACAGCAAGTTCACCTCATCTGTATAGAGTATTACGGCCGACCGGCCTCTGTCATTAACTAGTACATGAAGGTTTATGCTTACCAATCTCCTTTGATGGCTTAGTGAAAATGAGCACCAGCATGAAAATGATGACAAGGCTAACAAAGAAGGCATATGACCGTGCTGGCCCCACGCCAGCAGCAGTGCCATCAGCCATGCAGCAGCTGCAGGCTGAAAAGATAAAAACGATGAACAAACTAAGCATGTGTAGTCACAGAAAAATGAGAAAAAAATATATTGATTATGTTGTGTCTTTTACATACTTGCAAGACATGGCAGCACTAAAATGCGTTGGCTATTGTTCGTGTCAAGTCGGTTCCACTGAAGCCTTCTTTAACAGGCATGATAGAAAATCACTGCATTGTTTCAACAAGAGGACTTGTCTTTGTCAGGGCACCAACAAAGGCCTCAAAAAGAGAAATCCCTGGTAGATACATCGATTCCCACAATCTTGCTAGATAATGTCACATTACTATGAGCCTCTATATTCACCTGAATTTTCGTCTTTAACAGTGTCTGGGTTCTTTCATGAGATGTGGGATATCAGTAATCAACACTGAACACAATAGCATTCGTACAATGCAAGTCGCCATTTGCCGACTGAGTATTCACAATAATGAAAAAAGAAATTTCTAAATGGGCAAATAATGTGGGAGCGCAGAAGAAACGCCTACGATGAACACTATGTATATAGCACGGTTTGAGTGCAAGCTAACTGGTATTCTATTGTGCACATGAGCACAGCTCAGAGAGAAGCAAAGATGAGAAAGACATCTTTGTCCTCCTCTGTTTTTTTTTTTTTGTGTGTTTACTGCGCAGTACGTTGGTTTACAAAAAGAACATCTTGTGACTATTAGTAGCCACGGCGAGGGAACGACATAACCATGCATTTGACCTCCAACACATTCAGCCTTTGGTATATTTTGCCAGAGGGGTCAAAGAGACATTCTTTTGCTGGCAACTTGGCTTATGCATGAGGCACACCAAACATATATGCTTGATATTGTGCTGTTTGACCATGGTGAGCATAGAGAGAAAAAAAATTGCCCTATAGCAGCAAAGTGAATGAATGCAAGTGTTCACAGAGTAAGGCCTACCACGTGAAAGTGTCCCAATCCTTCACAAGGCATTTCCCTATGACATGATTGGAATATGATGGTTCCAACCAGTAGCATGCAGCCACTCACCTGAGGGGGCTGCAATTGCTCAAAGTAAGACCAAAACGGGGAGGGGTCTCAACTCTTTATTTGTTGAAAGATGTTACGGTTATTTTAGGACTCTCATTATCAAACAACCATTATTAACTTGTGCTCGCAATGACCCCACTGATCTACTGTATGGTATTTCTCATTAGTAAAAGATTCTGTGACTTAGAATATTATGAACTAGAAGTTTCTCTTCCGATATGGGCATAACTTACTGCACTGTCTGTAAATCACAGATATTGAATCTCGATGTAGCATGAAGAAAAAAAATACAACACTAATTTTAGAATGAGTAACTACTTGGTAGCTCAACAGATGAAATCATAACCTGATAGTTACTCAATGTGAAATGTGAAATTATTCCATTACATGAATGATATAGCCATGGTTATTTTACTTTCACACAAGAAATTAAGTTCATGCAATGTCACTCGATTGACTCCTCAATTTACCACTAATACATACGTAAGCCAGTATCAATTTCAAACTGAAGATAAGAGAAAGCACAGCAGAATGGCTACTACTCATAATACAAAGACAAAGTAATGTTACTGAAATCATGCACATAAAATTAACACTAAAGCACCCAACACAAGTGTGACATCATTTTTACAAACAGAAAAGTGCCAAACGTACGACTGTTTGATAAATCTAACTATTTTGGCAAAGATCTGTGTGGTTCGGATATGAAATTCTAGACACTGAAAAGGCTTTGGCCACAGCCAAGTAAACTCAACATATCGAGACAGGCTTGATATCTACCACAGGGGACAACTGAGTTCGTTGTGAAAGCAGCTTCGCTTTTAAAAGGAAATGCTACTCAAAAAAAAAGTTTCTTAATCTATAGCCTTGACCAATTTATTTTTGCTGTTTACATAGGTTTATATACTGATTTCAAATATGTACATAGTCAGCTCTATTGTAAGTTCATAGTTTTTGTTTTCTACCATGACAACGTGTAAAATATAGCTCTTCTTAAGAATGCTTTTTTTGCCATGCCACTTACAAGGTTATGAGCTATTAATGGTTATTATCGCTCAACAATAACTGCAGAATGCTGATAAATAACTAGCGAGGAAGTGTTTGTAAGGCATCTCAATGAACAAGAAAAATTGTAATGTGAGATGTCTTAAAATGCTAAGCCCACACTAATTGCTTACTTTAGTCTCATTATTACTATATAAAATGACCTCAGGTTTTAAAAAAACAAGAAGAATAAACTTAAGGGCTTGTTTTCTTTGGTATAAACAACATTAATGAGAACTGGCAGACAATTATGCCAAGGAAAGTATTGGGTATGATATTAGAAGTAATTTTAATGTAAGTGTGGAGAAATAAAAGTGGACGAAAAGATGACTTGCTGTGGGCAGGAACCGAACCTGCGACCTTTGAATAACTTGTTCTATGCTCCACGCAAGAGATTATATGTCAGTTGCCAGCTCGTAATAAGAGTGTGTGCTACGTGAGGCCAATAAGCAAAAAATTAATGTACCTTACTCGCCGCAATGGCAACAGGCGGCCCTGACTGATGCTCCCAGGATTAGTGCTCATACACACCCAATAAAGTGAATGAGCGGATAGCCACCATAGGAACTCAGTTGGTACAGCATCAAACGCACTATTCAAAGGTTCGGTTCCTGCCCACGGCAACTTGTTTTTTCATCCACTTTTCTTTCTTCACATTTACATTAAAATTACTTCTAATAATATACCCTATGCTTTCCCTGGCTTTATTGTCTGCCAGCTCTCATTAATGTGGTTTTAAGAAAAACAATTGCTCTCTTCACATGCTAAGAAGTATGTAGTAAAATTTCCATCTCGATCTGGCCATCAGAAGTATTATGACCATGATGTCCAAACTCAAGAAGCTTTTAATAAACTCAAGAAGTTATTTATCAAACGCGGTATATTGAGGGCTGACCAAACATTTTATTTTAAGTTACTTCAGTTAGTACACCATGAAACATATACTAATAACAGCAATAATGAGTCAACATACTACTTTAGAGCACAAAAGTGACACATGCACTAACTATATTAAGAAATCTATTGAATATCAAGCCATGTCTTTTCCTAATAGACTTGACAAAGCTTTGACCTTCAATTAAATCTCTTTAACTAAAACAACTAAAGAGGGTATTGATAAGTAGTACACTCACCTTCAGGTTATTCAACTAAAAATACATGTTACTTGCTATATTGCATATAAATATGCATTTTTGTTCGTGCATATGACCCGTCATTCATTAGTTGAAGAGCACTCGTGTCTTAAGTTATTGTTGTTTTTATTATTTATTTATTTATTTTGCATATAGACATTGTGCTTGAAGAAACGTACTGAAGCAGGTATGCTTCCCGCTTAAATATTGGTTGTTTCCTTCTGTGCGAGAGAACCTTTTCCAGTTCTGACACCAGGTATTGTGAACTGTGAACTTATTGCGTCTGTTTGTATTTTCATTCTACATTTCAACAAAATTTATTTATGCTGCAAACAACTTATGTATTTGTTGTTTACTACTCTTATAAAACCAGTACAGTGGCCTTTGATCAGGTATTGCTATAGCTTCAGCTTCTGTACCTTTCTTGGTGCAATTAAAAAAACTAATGCATCTGAATCTAAAGAAGTTGCCCAAAAGTAGATCTTAATAATGACGCATTTCGAAATGCTCATGTGACAAAAATATGCTTTTTAAAATGATTTCTTCCATCATCAGAGCTTAAAAATCATGATTATTTTGAGCATGCTTCAGTGAACTTCTCGTGCAAGATGCAATGTCAAGCAGCCAGATGACCATTTCCAGGAACCCAAGACAATGACCTCCTTTTAGCTTTTAATAGCCACATTCTGCACTTTAAAAGCAATTTTAACCTTTTTCAAATTTATTTACAACTTTGATTTTTCTTTAGTGAAATCAAAGAAACAAAACGTGTGAAACAAATAAAAACAAAAGATTAGTAATATTTAAAATACTTGTGTTTCCCAAGAAGCATGTCCCTTTAATTAATCAACTCTGGCAATTTTTCGATCTCAATAGATCTAAATGAAATTTGCTGGGTATGTTCTTTTGCACATTTTCACATTCATTCCCAATTACAGGCTGGAGAGATACTCTTACAATTCTTACAGATTCTTACAAATGAATATTATAGATTGCCCCAACTCTCCCGACTGGCTTTCAACAATTATAAACATTGTGTGTGTGTGTGTGTGTGTGTGTGTGTGCCAACATTTACGTCAAAGCGACGAAACCGAGGTGCCACAACATGAGTGCCACAACCGAGTGCCACAACACATGATCGCATGTGTTGCTTAGCCAAGCATGTGTTCGTTCAGCGCATGAATTTTATTTCTTTGTGGGCCTGCTGGCGATGGGTGGCAGGTGGTGTTGCATTGCAGTTGCACACGATTCCGCGTACAATTACCTGAACATTCAGGAAATACTCTGAGGTTACGATTCCTCTTCGTCTTGATATCATATATTGTTTTAAATAACAGTTCCAGCTCACTTCATAGAAACTTTATTAATACCTTATTGGCAGAAGAGGGTCCATGTGTGAAAATTACTGTAGTGCACTAAGCGTGCACATAATCACTTTAAAACATTTTTGTAACATATACAGCGTGCTTCGTGACCGTGTCGAACATGTTTTGCGAAAGGGGGCACATACTTGACCAAAATTAATTTCCTTTAGCCCTGCAAGCACAATTTTAAACTCTGCTCTTGCCAGACATATGGACTTTTCCTATAGCAATATCACGAAGCTTCATTTAGTCTGCAAGCTTTTCAGCGATAGCATTTTACCGATTACGACCCCACAAACTTGAATGGCCTGATCAGGTGGCACCATCTGACAGTGGAATGCACAACCAACAATCACCCTTCATCTTCGACAATTTTACTTGGCCTCCACATGCGTCTGAGCCTCAGCTGTCATTCTTTGACAGCTCTGGGGAGCTTATGCACATAGCACAGTCAGTAAAAGACATAGTGTGGCTCTTGCGGTGGGTCACCTTTCCCCTGTACTGATGTCCGGAGCGTCTGCTCTTCACCACTTTCGCAGCTTTCATACTCTATGCTGGTGAGACCGGAATGTCTTGCACGGTTTCTGGTTTGCACAGTTTTAACCATTTTTACTAACATTTATATAATACGAAGATAGTACTGCGATTAGGTATCAGTTTTGACGTTTCACTTTTTCGCTTATTTAAATTTATTCCAAACTTTGCCGAATATTTCTGCTACCAGGTCAATGACAAGAGCACCTTGGGAATATAAAAGCAACATTACTTTGGCACGGTCAAAAAATTGCTGGAGTTGGCCTTTAAGAGCGATGCTCTTTAGAGCCCGGCTTTTCATCCATCCATGTATCTCATGCGCTCAGATCACGCTCACAGTAAACAATACAGGCCATAATAAGCCTAGCAATGCTCAAAACTGGATTAAAATGAATGATCTAAAATAATATAATTATGACAAATGGTCAAAAAATAATGGCAATAATTAACTGAAAATCACCCAAACTATCTTGGAAACCTGCAACAGGGCTATGCAAGAGAGGGTGCCACAGCCTTACCGAGTGAGCGGATGCCCACACGCTTCGCAGCAGCTGTATTGCTACATCTCATGAGGATTGTAGAGTCCCCACTGCTCTGTTCACTACAATGTCAATAATACCAATGCTTGAGGTAAGCATGTAGGGTTTCCATTGCACTTTTGCAGTCTTGTTAGTGATATTCAAAAACTCAGCTCAGTTGGGTGCCGATGCTACACACTTCCTCAGACTTCACAGTTGTGGAGCTGCCATTCGTTTTTATAGCTCTGCCTTTCCATTGCATTATGATAGTTGTGCATTTATCAAAAGGGCATTATTAATGCTCCTAAGGGTGCTGTTCTCAATGTTCCATGACCAAAAGTGTGTGTTGGTGCTGCCACACACAAGACACATGTGTGTGCTGTGTCTGCTTTTTGTAACAGAGCAATTTTTTTGCACTGTTTCTCGGTAAGCATAATCAAAAAGCAAATACTATCAGAACTATGCAGATCTCTGCACAGTATAAATATGGTTAGCCAATTACAATTGCAACTTACCTTAAAATTTAATTGATTACAGTGGTCAATGACAGCCCTAGAAATGTAACTGAGCAATTACACTTTATCGACTACTTTTGCACTGCTTTCCTTCAAAATTTTATCACCATGACAAAATAGCACAAGTTTATTCAAGATAGAACAAATTTCAGTGGCTGGCAGGGTAAAGAGAAGGCTGGAGGCTTGCATGAAGGCTTGGAGGCACTAGCTTCTGTGACAAAGTGTTTCATGCAGTTAGCTTTCAACAGCAGTTTTTTTTTTTTCTTTAAGTTGTTGCCACTCGTTCTTCTGTCTTTCCTTGTTAAGAAGTCAGCTGCTACACTGAGCACTAGGTTTTTCACTCTTTTTTTTTTTTCAATATTATCTCTTCCCTTCCCCCTACCCCCATTTTGGGTATCAAAGTGAGTGCTACCTGATTAACCTCCCTGCCTTCCTGTTTCTCTCATTCGCTGGAGCAACGCCTCCTCTGTTTTTATCAATGCCAGCCAGACGCACCCGATCCAGGCATTTACCACCCTCTCCTCTAGCCCTTTCCTGCTCTCGCCCATCGCCTAGAATTCATGTGTACTTTGCGGTCATAGAGGAGAGAACACTTCATGCACCTGACCACGGAAATCATATGAAGTAATTTTTTCGTTCAGTTGTGTACAGATCCGTGGGGCGGCGTCTTACATTCCTCGTGTTTACAATATTGGCGGTCATGCTGGCTCTGTAAAAGATACGGTGTATTGAGATAGCGTGTCGCCATTTGTGGCTCAATGCGAAAGTGGGGAAGCGTCACTGCAATGCTGCTGCATGCCCTGTGCGCTGTCACACACAGGGCATGTGGCGGTGGCATTGCTTCAAGCCAAAAAGAAAGAGCACGTGGGATGAAATGTAAAATATATAAGATATTAAAGAGGGAAACGCGTCTATCACATCTCCGTGGAATGTCTCGATAGCACATCTGACGCAAGCAGTGCTACCAATCATGCAGCATCGCATTATGATCACTCCCTGAACTAAAGTGGATCGACGGCTCCCGTTGAAAAGCACGCGTTTGCACTGGCATTGAAAGAAATAAAGGAGGCATTGGCTGGAGGTGTAGTTGCACAGAGCTTCTATGCTAGAGTCCATGTCCTCTATGAAGCATCGTGCTTCACTGTTGATGGCATTTGGGTAAGGTGTTGCAGATAAAGTCAGGAAAAAAAATAGAAAAATAGGTCTGTATGAACCCCTTGCCTGCAACAAGGGTCCCTACAGCGCAGTCGCGTATTTTTTGTGACAAGAACTCCTGTAAAAGACTGCTAACTTGATTTTGGAGTAGAAAAAGTTTTAATGATTAGCGGTAACCACTTACAAGAACATATAATTGAATTAGCCTGAACATTACAGCTTTGAAAATGTACTCAATTATATAACAAAATTTCAAGAAAATGTAATTAGGTACAAGAAAGTGATCACTTATAATTTCTTACACACAACTCTGTAATCATGTGCACTGGCTAAAGGCCTTTTCATTTCACACATGCTTTCATCATGACTGAAAATGGTAAAAGAGATTGCTGGCTCAAGCATTGTATAATATTTTTTCTTGCATACTTCCTTGAAGTCAAGTTCATGCTTCATGAATGGTACTTTGAAGGGCAAAAAAGAGCGTAAAATAGGCACAAGATGTGCACTGAAGAAATACTCAAAATCTCTGCAGTAAAACAGCTGTTGTATGCAACGCAGAAAGAGAAAATATTGTATTGCAGAAGCTTTGTCTTTTGTAAGATTATTTAGTGTACATATAAATATCTGCAGCACTCGAATAGTCGCTCATCTATATGGTTGAGCAAAAGACCTCTAACGAGACGTGCAGCTCAACGTCATCCCATTGACAGCTTGCTTGCCTGGTTTTTTGTGCACTGTTTTGTTTTCCTTGCTGCTCCTACTTTTCGAGCAGTATATATACTTCTTGCCTTTCACCAGCTGGAGACTACACGTAATATACCTATTCTCACACAAGATGTGCCTGCATGGCTGTTTACTCTGAATACTCTAATTTTTCTTTGGCTTTATGGATTTTGTTGTGTTGCTTCATATGCATGAAATGAGGACATTAGTTTTTATCACTGAAAAATAATGAAAGATAACACCTAGGAAAGACAAGGCAGAGTTAGAATACCAGAAGAAAGGAATAGAGCCTCCCTCCAAACAGTGACTTCTCGCTACTTGGACCATGATAACTAAGTCAAACAGAGGGAAGTACTAAAACTAGAGTTTTAACAATGTGCATTTTATTTAGTATGTTTAAAGGCTCTTCAATAAATGACCAGCCTCATTTTGTCCCTCTAAGCTTAAGTAGCTCCAGTATTCAGTTAAAATATTCCCTCATCGTCCTGCACCTGTGGCTTCCCAGCCATTTTCTGCATACACTTGTTTTTTAGAAATAGGACTGGAAATGTTGGCTGTTCCACAAATGACTGCAGTAAGCCCATTGCCTGTGCATGCCACTGGTCTAGTGCAGTGCTGCTCCTTGACCGCCTCAGCTGATTTTGAGGAAAGCTCACTCAAGCGAGCGTGCATCTGCCACAGCCGGTCTAGAGACGTGCACTCATTTCTTTTACGGCCTGCGCATGAGGGGCTGTTGCTACCTATTACTGCAGCATGGCAGGGGTGCTCCGAGCCAACTCGCTGCTGGCAGTGGCGGAGGCTAGTGCGCGCAGGAAATGCTCGGCTTCGAACTTCCCGTGGCCCTTACTGAAGTAACTCCATGATAGCAATGTGATGGAAATGGCGTGGCAAGCATTTGCAATAGCTCTAATGATTTTCACTTTTCAGTAGTGGAAATGGAAACCGCTGATCTGCCCCTTTCTGTTGCCCGGGAAACATCGCCATGGTTATGACAAAAATTTCTTTTTCTTTTCCTGTAGTGTCGAGAAATGAGTAGGAGACTTAATACCGCATTTTCCATTCATGTGCCAATGCATGTTCCACTCAGAAGACCTGGCTGCATGATCACTGATTGGCAGAAAAAGTTACCGATAACTTATTCTTTTGTAGAAAAATGGTTTATGAAACATTTCTTTTTAAATAAACATGCCAGCACCAGAAAATAGCGAAATTTATATATATTGTTGAAGGTATTAAAATTCGTGCTTTAATGTTAAATAAATGCTTTAAAAACATGAAACTCAATGCATCATGGAGACGGCCATAGTTTTTCACACTTAGCTCTAAGTCAGAATCCGGCTAGAAGGAATAATAATAATAAGAGAAAGAATAATAGACTGCTGAAAATAACAAAAAAACAAGCTAAAAATATATGAAATAGCAGGTAATGATACAATCTTTAGACAGACACCAACGTACAAAAAAAAAGAAAAAAGGTGGGTGTACAGGTAAACACATGAGAAGATTAATATTATTATTATTATTATTATTATTTGATTTGTATACACAGAAACAAAGGGGCACAAAGGAAAGAGGGAGAGCTGTCATCTGCCACCTGGAGGGGCACGTCTGCTCACTCGGGAGGAGGGAAGAAACAGAGGAAACGAAGATAAGAGGGAAAAAAGAGGAAAGAAGAGAGGGAAGTAAAGAAGAAATGGGGAAGACTTGGACAAGTATAAGCAAAAATTTTTTCAATTTAAAAATGCGACTATAAATGGGTGGCCAGGTCCGCAGAGGTCACTTGCGTCAATCACCGTGAAATGAACGTCAGATCATAGGTGCGATAACGCTTTCGAAGCATTTCGTAAATGAAAAGATCCACACCGTGCATCAGAAATTACTGTGAACACCTATGTAACCCGAAAGTCTGAGCTCATCATTTCTTAAATTGATTTCTTGGAGAGCTATAACATCCAGCGGATTATTCACTGCCTAAGAACGAGGTCACCATTGCGCGGCCATAGAGACTCGAGTTTTCATAGCAGCACATAGAGACGAGGCTTGCGACTGGTGTTCATGTGATTTCTAGTGAAGACTGTCGAGAAATAAATTGAGAGCCCCCAAAAGCTGTTGTGCGACTAATGATGCTAGGACTATGAGAGATCTGATGACGTTAACAAGCATCTCAAGAATGGTTACAAGTTGGGCATCATCATTGGCTGGAGCCGTTTCTGGTGCCCTGTTTATCGTATTTTCTAATGCAGACATGGTCTTGGTGGAAGCTGGTTCCGACGTTTTCTGAGGCGCGACCTTTGAGGAGGTTGTGTCCGACGGCTTTGATGGAAGCGCCGGCCACGATGTTGCCGAAATGCTGAAATCGCACCTCCTTTCGTCGTTTCGATTCACTTTGACTATACTGTTCTTCAGACGTACAGGTACATTTTCAGTTGTGCCAGTGCCACCTACTTGACGGGTGCTATGGCTAGGTGTCTTTTCTCGTGATGCAATCTTTTTAACTTTCTCTTTCAGGACCTTTAATTTTTTTCTTTAGCTTTGGACATTCTTTGTCCATTGCCAAGTGTTCACCATTACAGTTACGGCAGTGTGATGTCGCACTGTCACAAAATTTTACGTTGTGATTTATGCCACATTTACCACAGACCACAACACTAATGCAGAAACCCTGTACATGTCCAAGCTTGAGACATTTGCGGCATTGTAGAAGTGTTGGTATAAATGGACGGACCGAGTACCACACTACTGTGGCCTTTATGTGACCGGGTAGCTTTTCGCACCCGAAAAGAATCTTCACACACTTCAAAGAGCCACACCTTTGAGCGCTGATGATAATGCATGCCAGAGACAACTAAATAAAAACACTGATGCTTCCATTTCTGCTGCTCGGGGAAGCGTAGAGGTTATAACACAGCTTTTTTTTGTTGTTGTTGTTTTCAGTAACTTTGATAAATCAAATAAATATCTGGAACTACAGCTTCTACGAATGATACACCACAAAAAATATTGGAAAAGTTTACCCGCTACTCGGACGAATTCCTTGCATTAAGTGTGAGCCACACAAGGGAAAAGAATGTTAATGAGAACTAACAAGCAATAATGCCAAGGAAAGTATAGGGGATGTTATTAGAAATAACTGTAATGTAAATGTGAAGAAAAAAAGTGAACGAAAAGATATTTGGCACCGACAAGATCTGAACCTGTGACCTTCGACGTCCGACGCTCTACCAGTGAGCTACGGTGACGGTTACTCCTTCGTCCACTTTACAGGGTGGCAACGTCAATCGGCACCACCTAGTGCCATGGTGGCGAGTGAACGCTTTTTTTGCCTGTCTGGCATCACGTAGTACATGGTTTTATTTTGAGATGGCAGCTGACCAATAATTCCTTGCATACCACCCCAAGGCATCAAGTCTACCAGAAAGGAACTTTCACTATGAATGAAGGAAAGTGTAAATATAAGGGCTCATTTTCCTTGTTAGACACAACATTATCGAGAGCTAACGGTAAATAATGTCAGGGAAAGTATAGCGGATGTTATTATAAGTCATGTATCAGCATGCCATTCATACCAATGTCAACCAAAGAGTTTGAATTTACTGGCAAAGACTCTGGCAGTCTGTTATGGTGCAGTCGTGGTGCCACTTAAAAGTGTGAATTCCTTGCACATCTATTCATGTCACCACATCATCTGAATTCACTGTTATGTTTGTGGCAAAACGTAGTGACAATATTAATTGCTGGGATTTGCAATATGATTATGATGGACACTGTAGTGGATGCTCTGGAAATTTCAGCCATTGAGGTTTTTTAATGTACACCTAAATAAAAAATATGGGCACATGGGCCTCAAGCATTTCCAAAAGCATCGAATATAAGGTGTTAGAGTCTAAAAAAATGAAAATTCTGGGAGCGCTGTGTGTACGTGCGTCTACACTGCTGAGTGCATGAGTGCCAAGAAAGCCGGGCTGTCCCCACACAGACCTCTACTACACTCACCGACGTCCTCACGTGGAGCGACTCATGGCGGCTGATGGGGGGGGAGGGTCGGCCACCAGAGGAGAGAACATGCGCATTAGTTAAACTAAGACGCAAACACGAAGTGGACCTCGGGAGAAGCTACTAGTGAAGTTGAACACGTGTGTTTATGGTGTAGGGGGCAGTTTCTAACAGTTGAGGCAGGAGAGTTAGCGGAAACGGCTGGATAGCCGATTAGGGTCGAACTTAGGGCTGTCGAGCACTCGGTCCGATGGTCGGGCGGGCGATGACTAAGGAGGCGAGAAAAACCATGGGCAAAAGTGAGCTGGTACAGTGCGAACAATGCAAGCGCTGGTGCTACCTGAACAAGACAGCCTCCACGAGTTTGGCCGACATGGACAAGGCAAGCTTCGTGTACAGGCTGTGCGAGGCACTGAAGGCGGCAGTGCGGCACATGGAGGTTAGCGTTGAGGGGCTGCAGGGAGAGCTGAGGGTGGAACGGGAGCAGAGGATGGAACTCCAGAAACAGCTCGAAGCGTCACATGAGCAGGAGGAGGCTAACACCCGCTTATTAGAGCAAATGAAGGGTGACCTTAGAAAAGAACGGAAAGGGCGAACTGAGCTCGAGCAGCGGGTAAAGGAGCTAATGGCTCTTTGCCCCGGACCCGACCGGTGTGAGATCGAAGGCATGGGTAGCACAGAAGATGACAGGCAGGAAGCAACAGGCGAGAAGGGAGGTCAAGGGCCCACTGTGTCTAGCCACAGCATGGAGGCTCCGAGGACATACAGCTCGGTAATGCCGCAGTCTTCGAGCAGGGCAGGAACACAGGACACACGGCAGAGAGAGAAACAGGGGAGGCAAACAGGGGTGCCATCGCAAACAGGAAGCCAGCGATTGAAGCGTAGAAGGGGCCTAGTGGTGGGGGACTCTAACATAGCCAGGATTACGGATGGCATAGGGAAGTGCATGGTGAATGCACTGGCCAAAGCTCAGGAGGTTGTGGAGGACAGCATGAAGGGCGAAAATCTCGTCATTATTCATGCTGGTCTTAATGATGTGCTGAAGAGCAAGACTCAGAAGCCTCAGAGACAATTAGAGGGTGGGATGCATAAACTCTGAGACGCCACTGGGAGTGTAGTGTACATGTGACCATACGCACAGTCCTAGAAGTCTGGGGGCAGTCCCGTGGGATTGAATGGAGGGTAGTGGAGGCTAACCCCCATATTGAGAAACGCTGCTTGACTTACCACCGACTTCAATGCAGAACAAACGCATCTCGAATGCGCTGTCTTTAGGCGGTGCCAAAGCAGCACAAACACACAGACACATTTCAAACACACTGCAAGAAAGTGTGTTTAAAGTTCAAGTCAAGGAGCATTTCTGTATACGGTGAAATTTGTGGTCATGGGTATGAGCCAGCAGCTCGGGTACAGCATAATGGAGGTGAACCAAGACATGTACGAGCCCGGCACTCGCCCCTTTGCACAAAATGGCGACGAGCAGATGGTGCGACGAGCAGGAGGGTTGGTAATAGGGTGGGTCATCAAGCCACAGCTTCGTTTAGGGGGACAAAGCCCTGAGGCCAACAGTGCAACCAAAGACGATTCTAAAGGGGCATCAATATACAAGCTACGTGAGGTCCGTGGGAGAATAAAACGACGTAAGCACAAGAGCCGAGCTAATTCAGACATAGGCTATATTAACATGCAGGGTGAAAGGAATGAGTTAAAGTGGGAAGAGATAGAATAGCAGTTAAGGAGCTGATGGTATATGGCATTGTGGAAACACATTTTTGGGACATGGAGCAACCACGTTGCAATCTGGACTATGTATGAGGATGTTGCAATAGAACAGAAGGCAGCAAAAAAAAAGGGGTAAAATTGGGGCATTTATACACAAAAGTATGGGTTGGTAAAGTGTCAAGCAGAGATGCACGGAAGATTCATGGTTAAAAGGGAAAGTAGCTGGGCAGATGACACTCCTTGGTTTGGTGTACTTGCGGATGGGTGCAAAACCAGAAAGCAAAACCAGCCAATGATGGAGTGTATAACAAACGACATTAAGGAATTAGGAGGAGAGAGCGAGATAATTATACTAAGAGATATTTATTTACTTTATTTATTTATTTATTAGGTACCTGCTTCGCCATAAGGCATTACAGCAAGGAGGGTACAGTTCTATGATCAAACACATGAAAAAACATATGAAACATATGACACATATGAATGCACACATAGGAGATATAGATGGGCATACTGACCCAACAGACAAAGTGATCATGGATATGTGTGAGAGTCATGATTTGATCATTTCCAACAGTACTGAGAAGTGTGAAGGGCAAATAACATGGGAGGCAGGAAGGCTGCAGTCAACAATAAATTATGCATTGATGTCACATAAAATGTACGATAAGCTCGGGTAAATGCACATAGATGAATGTGTCACCAGAAGTCTAATTAGACTGAGCCAGAGCTTGCTAAAGCACGTGACAAGTCACCCAGGAAAAGGAGACACAGACCCAAGAGTTGGTGAGATGAGGAAGTTGAAGAGAGCCATATCAAAACGTCTAGAAGCCTCTTACATGAATTCAATTAGACTGAGCTAGAGCTTGCTAAGGCACGTGACAAGTCACCCCGGAAAAGGAGACACAGACACAAGAGTTTGGATTAGGAAGTTGAAGAGAGTCATAGCAAAACGTGAGGAAGACTCTTACACGAATCTAATTAGACTGTTTGAGCTAGAGCTTGCTAAGGCACGTGAAGTCACCCCGTAAAAGGAGACACAGACCCAAGAGTTGGTAGGATGAGGAAGTTGAAGAGAGCCATAGCAAAATGTCAGGAAGCCTCTTACACAAATCTAATAGGACTGTTCGAGCAACAGCTTGCTAAAGCACGTGCCAAGTCAACCCAGAAAAGGAGACACAGACCCAAGAGTTGGTGGGATTAGGAAGTTGAAGAGAGTCATAGCAAAACGTCAGGAAGACTCTTACACGAATCTAATTAGACTGTTTGAGCTAGAGCTTGCTAAGGCACGTGACAAGTCACCCCGAAAAAGGAGACAGACCCAAGAGTTGGTGGGATGAGGAAGTTGAAGAGAGCCATATCAAAACGTCAGGAAGCCTCTAGGGAACACAGACATGCTATGCAGCGGGGTCAACCGACAGATGATGTTAAAGGAAAATGGGTTATCTTTCTAAGCTGTAGAAGGGAAGCATCCCTTCTTATCAATGAAAAGATTTGAAGAAAGGGGGCTCAGTGGCTGGCAGAAGTACATAAAAAGGATACAAAGGCCGCTGCAAAATTTTGGAACCATCTAAACTCCCTAAAAAATGTCTATAGCAGAGGTTTATAACTACAGCTCAAGATGTTAGGCTAGAGGGGGAAGAAGCTATTGAATTTATAAGAACAAGGATGACAAAAAATTTCAGCAAGGAAGTGCCCTATGTATCTAAATGGACAAGGATAAATTAAGTGGTACAGTGGTTTCATTTTCACAAAGAGGGGGGGGGGGGGAAGGGCTGAGAAGAGGGTTTCTAGCAGCACATCAACAGGCCCTGATGGCATCCCAATTATGCTGATAAAAGCATTGGGTCCCAAGTCTCAGCAGATTTTGAGAGAGGCAGCGAGCAAAACAATAATTAATGGTGAAGTCCCCGATGGGTGAAAACTTAGGAGGATGAGCATGATCTATAAAGAAAAGAGGGACAAAGCTGACATAAACAACTACCACTCTATAACAGTGGCATCAGTGGTCTACAGGCTGGCGATGCAGATTATAAAGGAAAGACTGCAGGCATGGATAGAGGATGAGGGGGTGCTGGGGGAACTGCAGAATGGGTTTCAGAAACACAGGAGGTTGGAAGACAATCTGTTCTCACTGACGCAGTGCATTGAAATAGCAGAAAAGGAACACGGGCCCCTGTGGCTAGCATTTTTGGATATCAAAGGAGCGTACGATAGCATGGTTCAAGAGGGTTTGTAGGGAATACTGGACGCACTAGGTGTGGAAGATGGAGTCACTAATCTTTTTAAGGACATCTATAAAGTAACAAGGTAGTTATAAAATGGGAAAAACAGGAATCTGAGCCCACAGACATAAAACCAAGGCTTAAGCAGGGATGTGCTCTGTCACCCTTGTTATTCATGATGTATCCACAAGGATTAGAGGCCCAATTAGAGGGAAGTGGACTTGGCTTCAGCCTCTCTTTCGTCCAACAAGGAAAACTCGTTGAGCCGGCACTACCGGCATTGCTGTATGCGGATGATATAGCGCTAACCGCCGACAACAAGGAAGATTTGCAGGGATTGATAGACATCTGCAGTAATGAGGGAGGTAGGTTAAACTTGAGATTCAGTAAGCAAAAATCAGCAGTCATGATTTTTAATGATAATGGAGGTAGTGAGCTTAGGATACAGGAGATCAGGCTAAAGATAATGGATAAATACAAATATCTGGGCGTATTGATAAGCAATGAGACCGAGTACATAAAGGAACACGAAATATACGTAATGACTAAAGGTAACATGAATACAGCAGTGATTAAAGATAGGGCACTGTGGATCTGATGAGGTAAGATGTTGTGAGAGGAATTTGAAAAGGGGTCATGGTTCCTGCTCTGATGTTCGGCAATGCGGTCTTGTGCATGAGATCAGAAGTTCAAGCAAAATTAGAAATTAAGCAACGTGGAATTGGCAGGCTTGCCTTAGGAGCTCACGGGAATACACCAAATCAAGGAGTACAAGGTGATATGGGATGGACATCATTCGAGGGCAGGGAAGCTAGCAGCAAGATAAAATTTGAAAAGTGAGTGACAGAAATGGGGGAGGAGCATTGGGCTAGGAAGGCTCTCAGCAATTTGTACATAAGGAATGTCAATACAAAATAGAGGAAGCGAACCAAAACATTGAGGGGTAAATACTTTGAAAACAGCAGGGGGCCAAACCAAAAATAACTATCGGTTAAGAAGAAGGTGAATGAAACAGAGACCGACATGTGGAAAATAGGCATGATTAAAAAGTCGGCACAAGAGATCTATAGAACTTTTAAGCGGGATATTGCCAAAGAAAGGATCTATGATAATTGTCGGGGTATTTCTTGCTCTTTGACGCCAGGACGGAAGTATTGCGAACCATGACTTAATGGACCCAATATGAAAGGGTAGACACGGTATGCAGTGCATGTGGAGAGGAGGAGGAAACTGCTGAACACTTGATAATGTTCTGTAGGGGGCTTTACCCTGTAGTTCAGGATGATGGCGCAGAGTTTTTCAAAGCACTGGGGTTTAGGGACAGGGAGGGCAAAATAGAGTTTAAACGGGTAGAAATAACTAGAAGGAGGTTATCTGATTGATAGCTACAATCAAGGCACGAGTGAAAATTAAATCCATCACTACAAGGTGCCAATGCTTAACTTCACAATTTAAAGGGGAAAAATAAGATAAATCTAGTTTTTGTTCACTAACTATTACGGCAAGGTGGCGTTAGCCACCGCCTGATCTAAAAGGTACGGCCGTATCAATCCACCCATGCATCTAGCGACAGCGTCTTAAAAAAAAAACAAAACAAGAAGACGAAGGCGGGAGGAGCGGTTTTGCAATAGCTAGATTTTGTTCACTCGCTACCTCCGTTATCCGCATATCCATCTGCACACCTGCCTGATCACGGCACTCTGGCCATGTTAAATTTATTTATATTTATAAATACTGCAATCCCTGATAGGGATTTTAGCAGGTGGGTTACAGTGCATAAAAAGGATACATGGTTTACAACAACTGTACAATTCAACACACATGAAATGGCTCTTCTTCTCGGGTACATAAAGTTGTTACAAATGATACAACAGAGAATTGGTATACAATGCTAATTAAGGCGGTACTCAAACAAACTTAGAGAAGGCTGTAGAACTTGTGAATTCTGAAGTTTATTCCAATCGGAAATAGTTCTGGGAAAGAAGGAATACTTATAACAGTTTGTACGTGTGCGATGGGGGGTGACTGTTAGTTGGTGTCTTTGTCTGGTCGCGTACCCAGCTGAAAATGAAATCACATCTGAAAAATCTATTTTATAATGCCCCTTGATTATTTGATAGAAACGCTTCAGTCGCGCTAAAAGATTCCTGTGTGCTAACGACGGTAAGTCGGCTCGTCGTAGAAGTTCGGTAACTGAAGTGCGCCCAAATTTGTTAAATATGTAGCGCGCAGCCTTCTTTTGTACGTTTTCCAGCCTGCTGATGTTTGTCTTTGTGTATGGATCCCAGATAATGACGCAATATTCTAATGCTGGTCGAACTACTGATTTGTACGCAAGTAAACGAACATCAGGAGTGGAAAATTTCAGCGCTCGTCTAAGAAAGAAAAGCTTTCTATTCGCGGCAGCAATCACAAAATCAATGTGCTTATTCCAATTAAGATTATTAGTTATCCATAAACCGAGGTACTTATACAGAGTTACTTCTCTCAGAGTGATTGCGTTCACAGAGTAGTTAAAGACAAAAGGATTCTTTTTCTGGGTAATTCTCATGACTATAGTTTTATCGAAGTTTACAGCCATCTTCCATTGGTCACACCACGTGATAACTTTTTGAAGGGCATCGTTTAGAAGAAATTGATCTGACATGCTGCTTATTCCAGAGTAAATTACACAATCATCTGCAAAAAGTTTCATTTTCACAGGAATATTGTCAACTATATCATTAATATATCCCAGAAAGAGGATGGGACCAAGCACCGAACCCTGGGGAACGCCAGAGCTAACCGCTAGCCTACAGGAGCAGCTGTTTTTAAAATTAACAAACTGTTCCCGGTCTGATAGGTATGCCAAGATCCACTTAATTAATTGGTTGTTCCTGCAAATTTTGTCAAGTTTGAAAAGTAATTTTTGGTGTGAAACTTTATCAAAGGCTTTGGAGAAATCCATGAAAATGGCGTCGGTTTGATTGCCGTTATTAATAGAGATAGCAAAGTCATGCACTGTCTGTACCAGATGGGTGCAGGTAGAGTATCCCTTCCAGAACCCATGTTGAAAATTGGTTAGTACACTATGTGTTTCCAGAAATTCAGATGTGTGATTGTGTATAATGTGTTCTAGTAATTTGCAGCAAGTTGATGTTAAAGAAATTGGACAGTAGTTACTAATCATATGCTTGGGTCCTGTCTTATGTAATGGCTTCACTCTTGCGGTTCTCCAATCACTCGGCAATTCTCCCTCATGTAAAGATCTCCAAAATAAGACATGTAAATATTTTGAAGTCTATTCTGCGTAACGCTGTAAGAACATGTTCGGGATATTGTCTGGTCCTTGGTCCTAGCGACTTTTTTACATCAAGCTTTAAAAACATATTACGTCTGACATGGGGGAAAAATTCACTTCAAATATCGGAAGTGAGCCATTGTCTTGTACAAAGACAGATTTAAAGTGCTTGTTAAATGCATTAGAAATAATAGATTCATCCTTTACTCGCACACCGTCAATATCGAACACGTCACAGACTGAAGATGTTGGACTGATTGTCTGCCAAAATTTCTCAGGGGTTGTGGCTATAAACCTTGGGAGAGACTCACTATAATAGCGGTTTTTATCTTCAGTCAGCTGAATTTTGAGCTTGCAGCTAATTTCAGATATTTTTGTTTTTCTACAAGAAGTGCATTTGCGTGACTGTTGCCTTTTTTTGCCTTTTTAAGTGCCTTTTCAAACGTGATGTGTCCCGAGTGATCCAGGGATTTTTTTTTGGCTTTTTTTTGTGATGCGCGGTACAAATCGTTCGACACATTCATTAAGAATATCTTTAAAGAAATTCCAAAGACTTTCAACGTCAAGATTACTGTGTAAAAAGCCATCAAAGGTAAAAGACAGCATATCTATGATTGATGTGTCGTCTGCGCGAGAGAAATTTGGGAAAGTTTTAGTTTTTAAGTTCTTGTTTAGGGAAACATCTGATAGTTCCAGGAGCACAGCCTTGTGATCCGATATTCCGGGATAAACACTGCAAGCTGTCTTGGAAGAAATTGACCCGCTAACAAAAAAAGATGATTTGTGGGGTTTAACGTCCCAAAACCACCATATGATTATGAGAGACGCCGTAGTGGAGGGCTCCGGAAATTTCGACCACCTGGGGTTCTTTAACGTGCACCCAAATCTGAGCACACGGGCCTACAACATTTCTGAACAAAAAAAGATCAAGGATTGCCGAAGAGCTACTTTGTACTCTGGTAAAGTCATCGACAATCTGTAATAAATCAAAACGTAAAGGCAATATCTAACATTTCTTCGCCAAATGAATTATTACGGGTTTTAAGCGAGAAGGCTTTCTATTCAACATCAGGCAAATTAAAATCCCCACTCACAATAATGCTCGAAAATAAACGCTCGATCGTTAGTTATAAACTACCGCCAGTTTTGCTGAACAACACATATTACCTGTCTCTTCGAAGAATGCGGTCGTTAATAAATAGTTTTTGTTCTTCACGGCAAGTCTGTCTGTTTCTGGACGGCGCGACGAAGGGAATGAGACCGTGGACAAAGTCCGGGCAAAACGGTAGCGCAACTCAAACAAAATCGAGGAGTCACACCTCAATAAGCATACTCACACCACACTGCTTGTGATGACAAGGCACTGGTCGTGCGCCTCACAAGTTTAGCCGGCCCGAAAAGCACACATGCCCGACCACAAAACACTTACAACGGCACATGTTTACACGCATACTACAGAGGGCGAAATAGCGACGCGGTTTATTTTGAAACGCGGGCCAGTGTATCTACTGACCTTTCTCTTAGCGCTAATCAATGCAGAAACAGCCGCTACTTGGGTAAAAATTGTCTGTTTCGCGTACGTCTTGCATTAAGCGGCCAACTCCTTAAGCACCTTGGGACAAAGTAGATAGTCGCACAGAGATATACTGGCGTTATCAGCATGCGTCACGGCTTCCCCGCACGCCGACCGTCTGAGCCGGGTGGGCTGCGCGATGTTCAAGGCGGTGAGTCGCTGACCTGCCTGGCTCCTTAGTCAGCACATACAACTATGCCGGCCACGCCACAGAACACCTGGCCACGCGTCCTTCCACAAAGTTCGCGAAAAAAACACCAGGGACAAGAAGGAAACACGAGAAGGGCACTGCGGCCGGTATCGAACCTTGCCTACTGCATGCCTACATCAAATGAGCTTAGGTAATTAAACTGCGCATTCCTTAGCTGTCACTTATGAAATACTTGCGATAACTGACAAGCATAGGCGTGCGCATGGGGGAGTAAGGGAGGATAGGCGGAAAGTGAGCCAAATAAGAAGGGGGCACTTCAACACGAAAGAAAACGACCCCCCCCCCCCCCCCAAATCGGGTGCTGCCGATTTGTAGTTACTTATTATATGTTTGCGAATATGCTGCCTTTGACAATGAACAGCCAGAAATCAGTTCTGGAAAAAAAAAACTGTTTCCAACTGGAAGAGGGTGAAGAAAGAAACTTGACAACTATTTATATAAAAATTTAATTAGGTCTGCTTCACAGACATCAATGAAACAGTGAAGCTGGTGGTGTCAGGCTAAGTGCATTTCTATGTTTTACAAGTCTGTCAGATATGTTGTATCATTGCTCTTTATTAAACAGTCTTTGTTAAAGCTCTGAAATGATTGCATACCATTATTGCATGTTCACCATACCACCCTTATACAAGTTCAGAAGGAAGCCTATACGATGCTCTGATATATATGTTGTGCGTAGTGCTCTTTATTAAACTCTTTATTAAGCTTTGAGGTTGTAGTATAGACACCGCCCTTTATAACCACAAATTATCACGTGACTGGGGTGTGACTGTGGTAACGCACACACTATTTGTTGTGCTAACTGCTGCCTTATTCTTTTTAGTGGAGGTTGTGTGTCGTGGAACTTGCCCAATTCCTGTGGCCCATACATGTTTTTTGATGATGATAATTTTTTTATAGGCCAGCACAGACTTCAGTGGCACATACTTGTCTGTTGGGTTAACTGTTGCCTGCATTTTTAGTGCACCTGTGGTTTGTTGTGGGATTTAAGAAAGGTTTGTGGCACATACGCGTTTATGGTACCCACGAGCATTACAAAATTTCTCGAACATGAAAGGCTCAACCAAGCAAACTTCACTGTTGGGGCAAGTGAAAACGGGCGTGGCGATCAAAGTGGTGTGGCTGAGAACTGACTTCCCTTTACAAATGGCATGCATATGACCCATCCACCTCGTGGGTGTGAGCTACCTTCTCCTAGGTGACAGAACAAAACCCTGAGCTTGTGACTAGGCTGTCTGCCTTTCAGTGTTCTAAAATGCAATGAAAGTGACAAGGTATCAAAAGGTCCGCGAAGCAAGTTTTCCTTGAAGACGATGCCAAAAGGTAAAATAGCAGAATTCGTGCCCGGAACCAAAAAGACATCATGGGTAAAGCATCTGGAGGTTTACTATGAGTCAACGATGTCATAGAATCCTTCAAGACGTGTTCTGGGGTGAGCAAATGTCCAAAAGGGGGCCCCGGTGGTACACCCGAAGCCTTCTGAGGTGGACTTAATCAAGTTACTAATCCAGCACATTGACCTCAAACCTTCTGAGCTACTTAAATGTAAGCAATTTGGTCAGCCACTCAAGAGGAAAGCACTTAGTTGTGGCATTTTCTGTAATGGCAGGTGCGTGCATGCTGAAGCATATTTCTTGTGCTTTCCTCGTATTTCAAAAGTAAATGATAATATATGATAAGTGCGTGCACATTGTTACAAGTTAGCGCTCGCCTTCATACTTTCTCCTGTCCAGTCTAGAATTTTTCACTATGGAAACAGTGAATCAAAGTGACATCATAATGACATCACAAATTTAGTTATCTATAGCAGAGCGATGGCATCATCAAGCCGTACTCTGTGATCAAGTGACTTTTGCATCATTCATGTGGATGCTGATGGTCATCTTTCTCTTTTATGAGGCAGCAAAGGCTTACGCCTCAATATAAAACTTACCAGTATGCCAAAGCACTTATACTCATTTCTACTAACTAAATGGCTTCAATCTTCATTGATGACGTACATTAATGTCTAACAGCAATGGGGAACTTCACCAAGGAAGCTCTTGAACAAACGGCACGATAGCCATCGATGGGGAATTTCAAAATTTAATCCTTCCTTAAAAATAATTGTAATGATAAAACTGGCCATATACAAAGAAATAACTAAAATTCTTGGGCTAGCCGGTAACTCATAATATAATTTGTAATTTAACGCAACTTAGGAGTCCCTAAAAACACTCGCACATTCGCACTCACTTTCACTGGGGATATGCCACGCAGTGTTGTGTGTGGTATATGTATACACTGTGTATACACTTGTATACGCTGTGTATTCACAGCGTATACGATATGTATACACTGTGTACTATAACTGCGGAGTGTCATAAGGGGAAAGTAAAGTGTAGATAAAAAAAATGGTATCCATCAGGTACTTGTTTTATTTGTAATTTACTTCCTAAATGGCACTTCACTAGATCACATGAGAAATTTTAATTAGTGGAGGTTGTTGGCTGTCAAATGAAAAGCTTTGTGTCACTAGAATCTTTTATTTGGTTCATTACAAGTTGTGAAATCATGATGTGAGGTTGAAACCTTTGCCACTCACCAGACATAGATTTTGCAAGCCCGATTCCTTCCCTGCCCTGTTTGGTATCGGAGCAACTCGAAGCTGGAGGATCACACAATGTGGAGGCATCAGTAGGTCGTGCGTGTGCAAGGTACACTTGCATGACATGCCCATGCGAGGCCATGCACGAAAGCAGTGTTTTGTCACTTCGACGTTCTCTGTAACGTACTGCCTGTTTTTGTGGGAGAGATCCCTCTATGCGGGCACGTTTGGAGAGGCTGGCATGGATCACGTATCCTTGCCACCATACACAGGATCACACCGCTAGAACTCCTATAAGGGACGATGCACCAAAAATACGCCAAGCGTTGTGAATGCTGAAACCGGCACGATGCAATAATGGCGAGAACACCCAATTCAAATGAAATGAAGGCAGCTGTCTCGCATCTTGCTTGATACAAAGTCAACTGACATACTTCTACTCGGGCAACAGAGTGCACAAATCACGCACGTCGTCTCGTATAATTCTCGCAGTGTCCTGTACTACTTTGACGTGCGCAGGACCATTATAACACCTCCACTATGTTGGGGCACATGCCCGTGCGATAAAGGTCAAGCGGTGTCCAGTCTCACATTTCATCTCTTTGTAGAGCAGGTAGCACTGCAAATCTTTGCAGATGAAATCGTGAGCGCTGCATGTGCTCCTCTTCACTTCTCGAAATTCACAAACCTGCGTAAGTGCCTTTTAAGGTGTTCACAGACAGAAAATTGAGCCTGTGTGAAAATTGACCAAGTTATTACGAAGCAAAAAGATCCTTTTGGTTTATTGCGCTCTGGCAATTTGCACCTGTGTAGCCCTTCTCAGCCATGCCAAAAAGAGAGAGACCCAGAAGCATGTTTATTCGACAGTGGACACTTAACTCACCATGCTGGACTAGAAATAGAGAGACCGTTTTCTGCGAATCCTGCGGGAAAAAAAAAACATAGCTAGGCTAAACCATTACACCTCTGTACCATGACAAACTAAAGAATTTTTGTTTATTTTCTTGTAGTCACAGATCCGACACATAATTCTTCGAAAATTTGAATTTTGTTGCATTTTATTGTGCCTATATTTATGATTTTAGGTGTCTAAAGCAGCGTTTAGTTCACCTATTTCTGGCGCCTGAAACCCGGTTTTTTAATGCCTAAAAATCTGGCCTCTAGACTCATGAACGCTTTTCATTGGTTGTGTTATGAGTTACGTTGTTCCCAAGAATGCTCGCCATTGGCTGTGTTTCAAGTGACGTCGTTGCAGGCGGTGCCGAGCCTGCACGCAATAGTTTCTCTTGACTCCCTCCCCCCCCTCGCCGAGTTGGCTGGCGCTTTCAGACGCTTGCAACAACAGGACATTGCAGCGTCAATGTGATGATTGCGAGAGTTCGTTCACCGGGGCGAATGCCACTTTTGGCAGGAGTTTCACCAGCGGCACAATCATTGGCTTTGGCTGCGATGTTTTTGACCACCTGTGGTTCGAGGACAACCACTGTGATTAACGCATTGAAAAATCCATTTAACTGCTTATACATTCTTCCATGACCAAGATCATGCGAGACACAATGTGTGGCATGTGAAATAAACGCTGTGGTAAACCCGCGTCTTTCATAATCATACGGTGGTTTGGGGACGTTAAACCCCACAAATAAATCACTGTGGTAAACCCAAGCGAAAGGTGTGTCTAATCTCATTAAGAAGCACAAACATGTAACCAGTAATTGTGAAATGCTTCTATGCCACGTCGGTTTGAACCCACTGCTAAACACCGGGCCCCATGTTTCAGCTTTCGCTGGTTAACTATTTATATGAAGTGCTTAGGCGGTGATTTTTCGGTCGCGCTGTGGCTCACGCTACTTAGTCTCAATTGAAGTACATACTAACTTTGATTAGCGAAGGGCTGAATTACAATCCTGCCTTAATTTTAACCACATTTAGACAACCTCCTATTAGTCATTTATACCAGCTTGGAGTCTTAATATTACCTGTCCCTAAACGCCAATGTTCTGAAAAATTCAGTCCCATTGCATTAGACTGTAGGGTGAAGCTGTTCATATAAAAAAGTATCAAGTATTCAGTTATTTCTCCTCTCCACTTGTTCCAAATAGTGAGTTTATTCCTTCATCTCAGCACATCTTAGTACTCAATACATGAGTCCTGGCTTCAAACAAGAGTAAGCTACCTGGAGATTTATTGTAAATCTTTACTTTGGCAATCTCCTGCTAGAAAATTCTTCACATTTCCAGTACCGATTCCACAAGCATTCATATTTTCCACATGCCCCTCACTGTTTGTCGTTTCTCTTAACCGCTGATTGTTTTTCGCTTAGTCTCCTGCTGTTATTGTCCAAATGTTTACATGATAATTTGCTGGTTCACTTCATCCATTGTGGGTCAGCATTTCTTATCTAAATGTAACTAAAAACATTTCTAGCCAACCATTTCTTCCAATTATTTCTCAAGTTCTATCTCGCTGCTACCTTCTCTGCCCTCAAATGATGCCCATCCTATGTGACCTTGTACCCTCTGATTTGCTGTGTTTCTGTTACTTCCCAAAGCAAGCCTACCTGTGCCATGTCGCTCAATTTTCATCCTTGCTTGTACTCCTGATCTCATATACCAAGTGTCAGACCAGGAACTATCACCACTCTTTAAATTCCTCTGACCACCTACTGTATTTTCACAGTGCCCTATTTTTTATTACAGCAGCATTTCTGTTGCATTTGGTAGGCAATTATATTTTTTGTGTTCCCTTAGGTACTCCAGTTGTTCGTCCACACACCAATAGTATATTGGTATTTATCCGCTACATTTAGTGTGTCCTGCTGCATCCTTTCATTGGCCGCCTTTATAATCATTATGAATGAAGTCTGCTCATTTTGTGGTGCTAGACTTTAAACCTAACTCGTCTCTCTCTTTGCCATCGATGTTCATCAATCCCTGCGAGTCTACCTTGTTTTTGGCCTATAATACTTCATCATGTGCTCAGATCATTGCTAATAATGACTGTTCAATACATGTTCCTTGCTTGACATGACACAAGGTGAAGCCAAGTCCACTGCTCTCTAATTCAGCCTCAAGTCCTTGTAGGCACAGCATATCTGGCAAGGCAGAGAGAAAGAGCATCCTTGTCTAAGCTGTCGTTGTAGGCTCAGATGCCTGTTCCTTTCCATTTCACAATGGCCTCGTTACTTTTATGTGTACAGTAGACTATCAGTAAATGGAAATCTGTTTAACGGAACTGCTGCCTAAATGGAACAAATGCTTCTAACAAGATTGGTTTCATTCTTGCATTGTGTGCCTCTGTTCATATCTCTGTAAACAGAACTCCTGTTAAACGCAACACATTTTACTGGTTCCTTTAAGTTCTGTTTAATGAGAGCCTACTGTATGTTTTAAAATATTAGTTACTCCATCTTCCACATCTAGTGCATTCAAAATGTCCTGCGTGCTTTCTTGTATCACACTGCCATAGGCTGCATTGATGTAAAGAAACGTTTCCCAAATAGGGGCCTGTGTTGCTTTTCTGCTGTTTCAATGTACTGTGTGAATGGAAATAGATTGTCCTCTAACCTCCTTTGTTTCCAGGGCTTTCACTTCTCCTAGCAACCTCTCATCCCTTACCCATGCCTGCAGTCTTTATAATCTACATCACTGGCCTGTATACAACAGATGTCACTGTAACGGAATGGTGTCAGTAGTTCTTGATGTCAAATATGACCCTCTTTCTTTTATAGATCATGCTCAACTTGCTTAGTCCCGTCAGAAAGTGTATATCTGACACCGTGGTTTCCATCCACTGAAGGTTTCAACATCCATTATTTTTTGGTTGTGCCACCATGGCAAAACATGCTTTGTTAAGAGCAGGCACTTTAGTAGGCCTCTGCAGCTGTGTACACGACAAGTGGATGATCCCACAGTGGATGATAACAGTGGATGGCCCCACAAGCGGATGATCAGATTGGTAGTAATGTTTTTCAAGATTAGGGACAATCATTGTCATCACAAAATAACTTGATAAAACAACAAAGGTCATATTTACAATTGTCGAGCTTAAGCCCAGGCCTTCACGCTCTGAAGGTGAGTCTTCTTACCACTGGTTTACACATCCATGCTTGATAAAAATGACTACGCTGTGGGGTTGCTATCACCCCCAGTAAAGAACATGTTATTTGTGGTGCAATGCTTGGAACATGAAGAGAGGAAAGGAAGAACGACAGATGAGTACCTATCTTCTATCTGCATGTTTCAAGCAGCGCACCACAAATAACGTGTTGAGCAAACCTACGCACCAACTCGGTCACGAAAAAGTTCTTCTGTAAAGTCGTTTGCACTTCGTGGTGCACACGTGTCTCGGGAATAGGTTGCATTCAGAGTCAACTACATGGAGGAAGTATTTCCTCCGTCCATGGTTAACCGCCATCAAGCAATAGGTGACGTTACATTCATGCGTTATTATCATCATCATCATGGTTGGCATGGTAGCGCTGGCAGTGCTGCCTTGCGGCAAGGCTGGGTGGCGGCACATGAGACAATGAGACATGCATGGTTTTTGGGCGTGTGGCAGCTCGCATGCATGGTCACCTCCTCACAGGGTTCTGCAAGATGCCACAATCGCGGGTCATATTCGGTGGTGCCTAACAGCAAGTCGAACATCGACAACACGGCCTTTGCGTTACATTGTGTTAGTTATGTTGATTGAGCGTATTGGAATATTGCATAAGGCTGTTTAGCATGTCACTAGTGACATATATAATTCAGCCGATAATATCGTCGATGTAAAAGTACCATAGCTGAATAACTGTACTCGATGTTCTGGTTTTCTTTGATTGAGTCTGTTGTGTTCGTTCGCTTCGAGAGCATGTTGCCCCATTTTGACGTCCCACAATGTGTATACTTAAACCATATGAATAGATGAGTTCATGAACAAAAGCTGTCACTGGAGCCAATGTTACGACAGGTAATCTTGTTAACACTGCAACTGTTTTTGCAAAAGCAGTTGCAACGTTACAAACATTGCTTGTTAAAACCACAGCTCCAGCCATGTGTTCCTACATTTATTTTTCAAGCTTCCATCTTCCCCTAAATTTCTGCACTTTTTTTAGAAACCATACAAGTTGTGTTTACCGCCAAGTGTGAAACAAAATTAGAAAATAGTTTCTATGCAGGTATCAATGAACTTTGTGGTAGTTCAATAAGACACCTCTGTAGGACACAATATAGAGCAGGCATTGAGGACTGGATGCATCAATTAGGTTCTGCTTTTTCTTAGCACAAATTTGATGCCAGGCTCCCGTTTTGGCGGTCCTTCTAAAGTGGCTGTTACAGGTGTTGACTGACAGGAGAAAGCGCAAGGGGTTAAACGGCTACTTGCTCGCACCGGAAACAGCTCCCCTGGCTCTTAATGAAAGCATATTTCTCTATGGTGTTATGTCTTGTAGTGTTGCAGCATGTGGTGGAGCTTGAATCTCGACCAATTTGTCTCCGTCCCAGTGGTGCACTGCCGAAGTTGATTGCAAAGACCACAAAGAGGTTACCATAGCCTAATCTGTCGGATTAAAAAGAAATGGAGGGGGCCGAGGAGGAGAGTACCATGTAATTGCCTGTAGCTGCCTTTCTGCAAGGTGCACCGCTTAATTCATGGCGTGTAATGTTTTCTTTTCACGATTTCTTTAAAGCCTTCCAACAATTACAAAGGGCTCAACTATAATTTACTGTGAGCATGAGACACAGTATCCACCAACTATGCAGATGTGCACATTGCCTTACAGATGTGTAGTGGCCCAGTACATCGCAAAATGATTCATTATGTTGTCGTGGGTGCTTCACAAATGTGCTAGCAGTAGGTGTCCAAAAAGAGTTCACAAAAAGTTTCAAGACTTTCACTTCTTCAGCTTGGACTGCTACTGTGCTGTGTATTCTGTGCAAGAATGGGCTGTTATTAAGGCAGAAAAGCTTTTCTTGCTGGAAAACTGGGAGTCACCCTTCCAACTTCAGAGCATGCAATTAAAGATACAACTTCATAACAACCAAATGTGGTGGCTGCAATGCCACTATTTAGTTTTCATTTGAAATTATTGTTGTTTCCATCAGAGAATAATGTATATTAAATATTTATTTTGAGATTCTTGTGTAAACTATTCTATACAATTACAATATGTAATAATTAACTAGATACAACTTCTTGCAATCTGTTTCAAATTTGCCATTGTTTAGCGAGTGCACTATATTAAATATTCACCACCTTCCACTTATCTAACTTGAATATTAGCGTACTCCCAACTTCACGTCTTTAGCAAGAACTGCAACAGTTCTCACACTTATTCCTTGTTTTTCTGTCGACTGTTGCCTTCACCTTTAAATACATTTTACCTCTGTGCAGAATGCAATTTCCACCTTTTATTTTTTCATCTCTTGCTGTGTTGTTTCCTTCTATTGCGATTTCTTGCACTAAACCTCTAGACGATTACATGTGCTTTTTTATAGGCAGTGCTACATGTACAATGATTTATGAATACAAAGTTCTATTGGAGCATAGAACCGAAATCACATCCCTAAAGTGATGTTTTAGGCCAAAGTTGAAAAGGTTGAATGATTGCACACAAACGTAAATGTAGTAGTGAGAAAAAATGTTTAGAATTTATTCACACAATAAGTACCTGCAAAAAAAGAGAGAAATTAAGTCAGGCCCAGCTCTTTCCTGATGACATTCCTGAGGATAAATGACACAGGTACCGGACGGCCATCTTCACTCATATCTGAAAAAGAAATAGCACTGAAAATGTTTAAGTTTTTTGTGCAATGGGATCAGAAGAAAAAAAATTACATATGTGGACTTTCTAATGGGGGTCTTCTGTTAAAATAAGTTGAAATGGTTTTACACACTTTGGCACAGCAATGCTGACTTGCGATGTCTTGTCAGTGTGCCCGTGGCATACCTTCTTTTCAATGCGAAGCATTTCTTTGCGTACTGCAGGTACTTTTGGTGTCTGTCTGTCTGTGTGCGTGCGTGCTCCCGTGATCACCCCCTTAACTTTGGGCAAACCAAAACTTGTATGAGAGGGTAAAATAATGCTTTAAGGAATATGGCTCACTGGCCATGATATGAAAAATTAAGGGTACTTAAAGCATCGCTTTTAAGAGTTGAACGTGATAGCTATATCCTGTTCCTAGTGTGTACTTCAAACAGTGCATGAAACCTTTCGAACTTGCTATGCCCCCACTATGTGGCCCTTAAGGGAATAAATGCAGGAGCTCGTCTTTCCTAGTGGGTGACTGGCTTCAAACCATGAAGCCATTATGATAATCGCATGTTCTAATGCCCACTGGTATTGGTCGCTTGTACCACGCATTATTACTACAATATTTCATGTTGCATTGTAAAGCATGTATACAGGACGCGTGTGTTTGTAAAGCATGAAAGCTGCTTTAACTGCATCTCCAAGCAAAGGAAATTCTTTTCACTGTATTCGCAAGCAGATGCAAAGCCGTGTGGTAGAACATCCGCTTGCCATACAAACGACCCAGGTTTGATCCCCACTCAGACCCAAACGACCCTGATTTCATCCCCACTCTGACCCAGGATTTTTTTTGTAGTTTATTTTAGTTGCACTTGATTTTTCAGTCACGTATAAGGATTTTTCACTTACAGCCAAAGACACTGACACCGGAATTTTTGAGAAATGAGCTCTAACTCTTTCGTTTACACGCTTATTCAAATCGATCACCGGTGATCGACATTTTAGATCAGTGGTTTTGGCATCTAGAATTCCTTTCTCATGCACCCAGCACTTTCTAGCAGTTAGTCTAGCCACTCAACTTTCAGAATATGTTTGAATTTGCCCGTTTTGGCAACATAGCGATTCTTAACAGACCTTTGCATAAACCAATGTGTGTATGTTGGGAAAACGCACTTGGCCGGCCAACTTGACTGATGTGCATGCCCCTCATCATTATGCTACAGTAACATGAAAGTTATGTGATCAAAAGAATATTTGCAAGTCAGATATTAAATTAAGGTGGCAGTTTCACAACCGGACGGTGTTGAGCAGTAATAATTGCCAGAAATTTATGCCAGCTACTTAAAAGAAAGCCCTTGCTAGGAGTCAGGGAAAGTTTATTCTACAAAAATGTATTTCTGAAGGTCTGCTGCATGTACAAAGTGTGGAGGTGGCCTTCTCATTTAGTTTCTAGCAGCTTCGGTTTTGCTTGTATCGTTATATCAGACTGCAACTAGCGTCACTAGTCGCTCTTATGGCAGCGTCGTCACGTGCACATGTGGGTGCAGCTGTGTTGCAAAAAACGCGCTGGTCAAACCTGTTTTCTAACCGTACCTGAACTGAGTGAGGACGAGCTTAGAGTCGGAGGATGACAGCACCTCAGCTCCAAGTTTTATGCCGATGATGTCTCGCTCCTGAGACATCTGCAGCTGTTCATGGGTTTGTTTTGTTTACGGCCTCAAGTTGTCACCTCCACTGCAAGCATGTAGCTGCTGACCTTTGTGCACAATCTTATAGCTACGTTATGTGTGAGGTCCACCATTGCTGGGGCCGGTGTGTTGGCACCGGCTGCAGAGATTTTCTTCACGACAAGAAGGTCACTGGAGCACATCTTGGCCCTGACTATGAAGCAGCGTGAAATGTTTTAGAACTGAGCCTGATAGTTTTCTTGAGCGAAAATGTAAAGAATTATGCGTGGTTTCATATGTTGGAACACCAACCTACGCAAAGTGGGGTGGCTCACGGAAAGTGGCAACCATAGATGAAATAGCGAAGTTCATTGGACATCTAATCTATGAAGAGATTATTCACATCACGGACATCCAGCTATACTGGCACACCTACAGACTCTTATCGAGAGAAAAAAATGAGACATAAGTGTACGAATTCACTTGTGTCTCACACACAAAAAAAAAAGCAAGTAATGCTTCACCACATGGCTCGAGCAACGAAGCAGCACCTTGGTGCCGATTTTCTTTGTCTATGTAGATAGAAACATTTTCTACAACATTTATTATTTTTTTATACTGCTCCTAGATCGTTTTTCTTCTAAATTTATACTTTGAAATTTTTTTTAACATTTCGGCATATATAGTGTTTTTAATTGCACTGTTTACCAGATGGCAACCAAAGATTCTACACTTTTCATTTTTCTTTAGCTTCAAATATTTTTGCTGCTTTAAACATATACTTTTTAGAAAAAGCATTTCATTGCACGAAATTCGGTATGCTGCAATGCATGCTGGATTACTTTTCGAACTGGCAGAAACTGTCTTCTTGAGACATATAAAAGTAGCCATTTTCGCACAGTAACAAAAGAACTAATGTTGCGACCAACACATCTTACACGACAAGCTGAAACACGTTCTGCAATGAGCAAAGCATCAAAAAAAGCCGCGTTTTTCGCACAGACCATTGTTCTTAGGCATCGCACTCTCGAAATAGTCATTACAGACACAGGCACTGCATTCACGGCCATGCCTTTGTTTACCGTTTTGTGCCTAAGTAGTACCGCTTATGAGAAGGAAGCAGTGCATCACTCTAAAAAAAAAAGGGCTATCAGAACGCAACTGCAAGGCATGCACAGACAGACACAATAAGGGTGTAGACAGATGCATATCACAAAAATTGCAATGTCTGATACCCTTGTCAAACGGCAAATGTGATGCCATTTACAGTGAATGTCATTCATTTGTACTAATGACATTTGTTTGCTGTCACACGGGGAAACTAATGCTGTATGATGAAAATGACATTTTCTGCGATTGAGTTCCCAGAACACATTCGCATTCAATTTCAGTCCGAATGAGTAGTACTGTCGCCTGGGACTTTTAGGGAGATGCTGTTAACTTATGCTTACGTAACTTTTAAAACACGTAATTATCTTATTCCTCACTAGATCAACTTGCTACTGGTTCGATCACATACGAACAGCACGTGCGAAAGTTAAAAAAAGGAAAAATCTTCTCTCAAACACAGCGGCTAGACGCCAACCATGTTTCATTTGTGCTTTGTTGTTGTTGTTGTTGCCTGTATTGCATATGTTGATTGTCCCATTGCATGTGCTTTGGTGACCAAGGTGGTGACTACACAAAATTGCTGCTGCAGTCTCACTTATGCAGCCAAGATGTCAGTGATGCGCCCCACTTCAGTTCACTTTACTCACGCGTGGTCAAATTATCGGCCATGTAGGTTTTCGAGTGTGTTGTGCAGCTGTGGCAAGTTGTGTCAAATGGCCGCGCTTATTATCTAAAAGCACTTTTTTACTCATAAGAATTATTTTTGAGGGTACACGCATGTTACATGCAATTTTTAAAATACCTTAATTTCTCTGAAAGCCACGACTCAGGAGGGCTAAGGTCATCGTCATCATTTCAAAATGACATTTGTTGTTGTCGTGTGACAGCACGCAGGTAAAATCACACTATGTCCGCTTAATGTCATTCGTTGTAAATTACATTAGATTTGCCCTGTGACAGGGGTTACTTGCCTGTTTTACTCTGTATATTACCTTCACGAACAACATCACTCGTCAAGAGAACACACGTATCACACCCTTGTGTATACTAAGTTCTCACATCGAGACTTTGGGCTGGGATGGACATGTAATATAGGATATTGAAAAGAAAAAAAAAATGTATGGTACCATCATACTCCACCAAAAGAAAGCGTGACCGACAAGCTGCATTGGTGTTCACGAGGTCACGCAACTTGTCGCAAAACTTTCTCATCTGCCCTCGTTCTTGTTCAGCTGTCAGCTCCCCACATTCTCGCATGTCGTTCAGCGTCAGCAGCTGACTGGTACCCTCTGCCAGACAGTAGTACTGCACAGGGAAAGATCACGTCAAGCTCGAGCTGTAATTTACCTGCTTTATCTAAACTCTGAAGCTTTCATAAATACAGTTTATTTGTTCTCCAGATCCTATCAGGTGCAACAAAACAAACAATGAAATACAGGGTGCTGGTGATAACAAAATGTAATGACAGCGCTTCAAAGGCCTGCATGTATTTTAAATGCGAAAGCATTTTTATGCAAATTCAAGAGAAAACTGTCTACTACACTCAAACCTCGTTATAACGAAGTTGAAGGGGTTCCACAATTATTTGGTTATATCCATTATTTTGTTGTATCGAATTTAACAGTTTGTGGCAATGTATGCTCAGATGGGCGCACACCTATAAGCATGCAAAGAAGGGAACTACCTCGCGGCCCGATGTACCGCTACGCGACCACGCGTGCAACGAAAAATAAACATAGTCGAACCTCATCATTTCGAACACGCTAAATTAGAATTTCCGCTAAATTCGAACACACGCTGAGGTCTTGTCAAAGCTATGTGTATTCCAATGGGCGAAAACGCCCTGTAATTCGAACGCGCAAGCACTTGCGACGGTTAATTCGAACATACCGCACTCCGAAAATGCTCTCAGCATCATCCCCGATCCCGCGGCGGCACCTCTCAACGCTGCGCGCAAAAGAGGAAAAAGAAGAAAAAAAAAAAGACTGTGGCAGATTGTTTGCTCTCTTTCAAATGCTGATCTGCAATGCCCACCCTGTGCCATGCTTCTCCCTTTTCCATCTCTGCACGTAGAGACCCCTCTCCTTTCAAGGCCGCGAGCGGAGAGAGAGGAAAAAAAAAAGACACCTGTAGCAGAGAGTCCTCTTTTCTCGGTGCAGAGGCTAGCAGCGGAGACGCAGTCATTGCCATCGTTTTTAAGGCGTGGAGAGGGAAATCACTTTGCACCGTGGCGCCGCTTCTCTGTCATGTGACCCGCTGAGCACTTCCTCAATCCTCTCCGCTGGCTGTGTGAGGAAAACGACTCTCTCGGCCGCGCGTGGCATGGCTGTAAGGTCGGCGTGGTAGTTTTGAAAAAGCCGCATGGAACGAGCGACAAACTCGAAAATGATATACTTAACACAGTACGGTCGGTTTTTTTTTACAGACTGTTTGATAGACTAATTTAGTTCGTTATATTCATTTATCAGTCAATTTTACTTCATTACAATGAGGTTTAATATGCATGATTCCCAATAGAGCTTTCAAGGGAAATTTTATGTACTTCGTTATATCTGTTATTTCATTATATCCCGTTACGTTATAACGAGGTTTAGTGTACTACTGACAGTGCTACTGTCATTTCCAAAGCTAAGGCAAGTTAGAGCACCAAACAAAAACAAATGAATCCAAAAGATAATGTGGCCAGAGGAGGCCTAGGGGGCTATTATTTGCTGTCTTTAACAGCAGTGGGCTAATAATGACTTAAATTGAATACAATCAAAGTGGACAAAAATCACTTTTCATCGGTGAGACGCAAAGAGTAAAAAGAAAAGATCGAGCATTTAACATCGTCATAGTGGCTGTAATAAACGAAAACCCATGATTGTAGATCTGGAACACGTCTTTATCTCATAAAGGCGAGTCCGAATACTAACTTCGTTCCTCTTTCTCATTTCGTCTCAGACGCCTCGCCCCCCTCCCCAAGCCCATGCCCCACTTATTTATTTTCAACATCCGCTGAGAGGAAAGGGATGACCACTACAAAAGTAATTTTGCTGCTCTTAAAATGTCCAGGTTTTGTGGCAGGCAGTTCAACATGTGGCCAGTTGCCAAATGCATAGAGCAGGCTCTGGCTACCCCATCTCGCCCGGGACGCAGCGACATCACTCGCCCTAGTTTCCAGAATGTTGGAGAAGTGTCGTCTTCATGCACTATCACAATGCCTCTCTCACGTGAATCTATATTGAAGCCTGGTTCGAGAAGTACCATACTAATCTGACATAGAAATGATGTTTGCACCTCCATCACAATGTGGCGTAGCTGATATACTCCGCACTCCGATTTTCCTGTAGACGATTTACTACAGCATTTTAGAGTCTTCTCCATGAAGTTCCTGGATATCTGCAGGGATGTTTCTTGCTGTGGCCAAAATCCTGTGCCTTGCTCTCCCGCTGCTGCATAGAAATAAGCTTTCTGTGATGGTCGCACAGCTGTTTCAGACGGTGGTAGTTTTGCTTCGGCATTGTCTGCAGAGAACTCCTCTTTGTTTTTGGAGGCGTAAACAGCACTTTGACCTCCTTGCCTAAGTGATCTATGTACTTGTTTGGTCACAACCTTGTCTAGTCACTCAAACCTGAGTGGAAAAGTTCTGGCATTTAGGCTGTGTATCCAATGACGAAGACACCACAGAAAACATGGCAGGGCTTTTAGCTTCACCGTCGAGGACATAGAAGGGGCCATCATTGCTTATAGACAAGCTGTTCACAGGTTAATCCTTTGCACACTTCCGCAGCTGTTCACCGACAGAAACTTGTTCATCTTCTTCAATCTCATCATTCAAGCCATAGCTTGCATAATTTCCAGAACTTCTGCCTGCACTTTCGAGAATGGCTATCGCTTGAGCCGCTTTTTTTTTTTTCGGTTATTTAGCCCTCTTTGGAATTCTGCCACAATGGCCCAATGCCTGTTCCTTTTCTGTCCGGCTGACAGTGTGCAAAAATCGCTCACGAGGATCTTTCACACAACTTCACCACATCATCACAAACACGTCATCATCACTTAATATAACTGCCATAATTGACCCGAATAATTTATTTCTGAGATGGCGGTTTTACCTTTTTGCATGCCGTCACGACCCATGCTTTGTTATTTGGTTCAACCTCAATCCAAATCAATCAATCAATTGTCAATCCAAATGTTTTTCATAAATTTCTTCACCCACAGAGAGTTCACTTTCCTGGTTTGTATCTGCACCTTTAAAACAATTCATATATTTTCCAGTGCGTTTGGTGATGCTGTCACTGCTATCGAAGACTATGGAAACCAGCTCTGTCGTAGCTCCTACTGGCATGCCTGACAAAATCAAGAGACTATTCACTTTCAGGCAGTAAACACAGCCCATCAGATATTGTATACAAAATCTTCTCATGGTAGTCTGCAGCATGCTTGAGTCCATGTCAACTGCCTTGTTTAGCATAACATCAAGAATCTTCTTGTCTAAATGCCAGAGCTCGCCATCCTTGGTCATGAAAATGACGACATGCCTGTCGATCTCCCGTGCCTTGGTGTTGGGGTAATGCAGTAGTCCGGTCACAAGTGTAATATTTCATGAGATGCTGGCCCTGACAGTCTAGTGCACCATCTAAAGACGCTCGACCGATGTCACTGTAGTTTTAAAATGATCACTCCCGCGTTTTGGCACCAAATAATGCACTTAACTAGGAGTTGTGGTCGTAGATCTCTAACATGTCTTTACTTCATAAGGGCTAGCTTAGACTTCTAACTTGGTTCTCCTCATTCCTTTCATGTCTCGGGCCTCCCCTCCCCCACTTCTTTCTTTTCAACAGTAATGATGCCTGTTCATCATCTGTGAATATTAACCAAGTAGCACAAGGAATGCTCCCATGAGCATGAACTATCAGCTTATTGCTTATCAGGAATGGTGGTGCTTCCTTGCTGCTTGGCATGTGCCACTGTCAACAGTGCTCACACACTATGGAGCCAATTTCTGGAGCTGCGGATGCTCATTTTACCCTGGTCCGAGCACATCGCTTTATCACTCAAGGCATGTTTGAGAGCACTGCAATATAGTAATAGATGAGTGCAGACAGGTACTTTTATATATTTCGCCAAGCAGCATGTATGTTGCCACAAAAGTTCAATAGGTCATTTTCAAATGGTTGCAGCAACATAAAAAAATGCACATGGCCCCAAGTGAATACTAAAATTTTTTTATAATTGATCTAACTTAATTATTGAATTAAAAGTACCATAAAAATTTATATGTATGCTCAATGTTTCAGATACTGCACTCCTCTGATTATCTCATCATGATATTACAGGCAGTTCATTAAGCTCTGAGACACAAATGTATCGCTACCATATTCAGCCAAAATCACATTTATTTTTCTCTATTACTTGCTCACACCAGAGAGCTTACTGCATCCAGTAATGGCCACCTTAAGTTTAGCGGCAAGCTTACAGACGATGGGTTTCCAACTCATCTCAAATAGCGGGCACAATCTCAAAATTTAGTTCGTCAAGTGCCCGGAAACAAAGGCCACAACAGTTCAACAAAATTATAACATTGCCATTTAAAGATATGCCTTTCCTGTATCCCATATCTAGGTCATAGTCGCAGTTGATTTGACAAAGGCTTCAAGATAAATACTGATACTGTTCTGCAAAATGGCAAATTTCAAAATAGCCTTTTTGTTCAACAATAATGTTTCAACACATATGGACTGCTGGGGTGCCTTAAAAAAATAATGCTCGAGACCAGTCACATCTTTGTAGCTCCGACGAACAAAGCACTATTAGTAATCCTTTGTAACCAACGGCCAATGCAGCTACGCAAGTAAATACTTTTTAACACAAAAGTATTAACACCAAGACTTGATTGACGTATTTTCGTTAAATATATGACACTGTAAAACACACAATAATGAAAAAGAATAAAATAGAAGAAAGCTACAGCGCTGGGAAACGAACCCCCGACTCCTGGCTCCATGAAGCGTGGTGCTACCGACTTGGCCACACAGCACACATTCTTTAGCATACTAATAGCAAGCTATTTATATACACCATCTACCACTGATGGTGCACAGATCTTGGAGGCTAAGTGTGTCACAACCTCTAAAGCACACGCTTTAGAGGTTGTGACACACTTGTCACACCACACTTGGCACCCCACTTGTTGAGATGCACGCGTGCTTATCTCTTAATGGGGGCAGTTTGTATGTCCTGTGCTTTCATATCAAAGTTTGTCCGAAATCACACAGCGCACGAAGTTCACTTCACTGATTGCAGTGGCTATGCTTGCAAAAAAAACGATGCTGCTCAAACACACAAAAATAACAACTGTGACAGTTAGTTTGCGCTTGTCGTGTGTATACAGCTAAACCCATTCATAAAGATAGCAGTTGTAATGAATAGTATCTAAAGTTTTATGTCCCATACAGGTTTTAAATAACAATATTTAGCTTATAACAATGAGCAGATGTTACACGGTGAACTTATATCTTTTCTATAGTAAAATAATCTGCTTGCAGCACTGCTCACGTGCTGCATTATCGATAATAATAATAAATTCTCACTGTTGGATGTACATGCACAAAGGTAGTGGAATGCAAAACCTTTGAAAATAAAAAGAAATCGGCAGATCCCAGGTTCCTTGGGAACCAACGTCATGCACAGCATGCCGATGGAAAAACAGCTACACGCACCACCAGCATGAACTGTGGTAGGCTAAAATGCTTCAGTAGCATGTTATGATGGTTATGTGTGCACGAATCGTGAATACGCATACATCTGTGACGTATTTGTTACGTCCATGGGTCGATGGGTCATGAATACACGTTCAGTGGGCTTTACTTGGGCCAAGTCACTGTGAAATGTCAGCACCATCAGCAGAAGTATAGTTGTTCCTATAATGGTCTGTTAATGCAGCGATGAGGGGCTTATGTACACTGAAGTATGACATATAGTTTAGTTGCTTGAAATCGGTAATGTCTGTCATGAAGAAGTGGTCAAGGACACCTCCATTCCTCATCGTGGGCACGAGATCTTGGGAGGCTCAGTCTACATAGAAAACATCTTTCATGTATTGTGTGAACCAGGTCTGTTTGTGTTCTAAAACATCCACATTAATGTTGCTGGCAATGACGAGAAGCAGTCAGCTTGTATGTAGCACTTGTGCCAGCGAGAATGGTGGCCCAGGCCGGACACTACTAGACAAATGAGCTTCAGTGGATGGCATTTCACTACAATTGCCGTTACCTCGATGTGATGGCTATATGATGGAAGTATGTATGTACTGTTCGTAAGATTAGATAGCACTGCGACCAGTAGCGGATCCAGAGGGGTTGCGGTAAGGGTGATTGCCCCCCACCCTCTGAAGTCTGTGTTAGCACCCCTCCCCCCTCACTTCAGTGCTTGTAGTTCACCAATTACGACAAATGATTGAAACCACAGTGAGCACACAGTAACAGTACAGTAGACTCTCAATAAACGGAACTTTAAGGGACCGGGAAAATGTTCTATTTAACAGGAGTTCTGTTTACTGAGAGGTGAGCATGGGTGCAGAATATAAGCCAGTAACCAAGTATTGCAGAGGCAATAGTTCCGTTTAGGCAGTAGTTTCATTTGACAGATTTACGTTTACTGAGAGTGTACTGTATTTATGTTATGAAGGATTTTTCAGCTCATAAAAACAAAAGTAATGACCACTCCCTCATCTCTAGTGTTGAGGTGACCCCCCCCCCCCCCCTCCACCTAAAATGAGTGGCTGGATCTGCCCCTGACTGCAACCACAATTGATATTTTACCAACATTACTGTCTGCTTGAAAAGCAGTTCCGATACCTGGCGTGGCGTGGCGATACCTGGCGTGGACAAGCGCTTGTCCCGTTATTTTTCTGTCCGCTGTGTATTTTTTCCCACTGTTAAACCTTAAGCCAGCTTTTAGGTGCGAAACTCCCTAGGGCTGACTTAGCGTCCCTCATGCCCCCAAAACACACATCAAAACTGAACACGTGAACAACAAAAACAAAAACATGTGTAAACAACAGACTGCGTATAATCAACTATACGACAGCACAATACATGACCATCCACACCATCCGTCTGTTCATCCATCCATACATACATCGACCTGTCCATCCATCTGTTCGGCCTTTAACTAGTCTGCGACTTCAGCATAGACATTGCGGACCTTAGGACTTATAGCTTCGCCCACTTGTCATTCACTTCGTGGAGATGCACTGATTTTTCCTAATGCTCTCGAACAAAGATTACCAATGTCACTTCGTGCCATTCCTTGGTTGACAAAAACTGTCAATCATCTTCAGTGCATTGTGTTCAACTATAGTTGATCTTACCCCAGGTGATGGCCGTATTGTAGGAGTACACATGTCATGTTAGTACAGATGTAGGAGTACACATGTAAATGGATAGCCACCACTGCATACCCAAATTACATTTCATAAAGATTACGGTTCATTTGAAAAGTAGTTGCAAGACCTGGCATGGCTCTATGGTATAGTACTTGATTGCCATGCAGAATGCCGGAATTTAATTCTTGCTGGAACCCTGACATTTATTCTTTACATTTGTCGGATCAACACAGGCGCTGTCAGCTTTTTCTCAACACTCATTTGTTAAAGTTACCCGAATGTGTTTTCACGGTTCCTAGGTAGATATGAACTATCAATCACATGTGGCACAAAGTCGTATACCAGTGGCGCTTACTTGCCCTTGGGTATGTGCCACTGTTTGGTGAGATGGGTTAAACGATGTGCATGATAGGATTGTGACATTATTCATGTCATGACCAACGAGTTGTATTCATCAAACCATCTTACACTCACATACTAACTTTGTTTTACCTCACACGAATAGATGGATGGATGGACAGACGGATTCCAAGAGTGCTTGCAGTGTGCATAGAAATGCTTGGTGTTTAAAATGAGAGATTCAAGGTGTTGAACCTTCCATACTCCAGCGTCCCTTTGAATTTGTGGTGTGTTTCGCAGCATAGCATTGTTACATAGCGGCGAAGCTGACTTTTAAAGTCTGCTACGGCGCGGGAGCGGCTGTAGCTTCTATTAAAACATGCAATTTGAGTAAAAAGTTGAGACCTTGTAATACACTGACTCTATAGGGCTTGTAGTAGTCCTGTGAAAGCAACTGAATTTTTTTAAATGTCCGAAAAATAGCCAGCTTGGCCATTTTTGTCACTGATGGCCATTGGAATATTCCATCTGATGTTAAGCTTTGTCACAACAGCCTGCCGTCTACCTATTTTGCTTTTATTTATGTAGCCCATACACTGCAATTATCAGTTATAATGACAAAATTTTCATTCACTTGAGTATTTTTATAAATGGGCTCAACTGTACTTGTGCATTTGTTTGGTGCATCCGTCTTGGTGTTTAAGCAAAGCGCTTGAAATGTTGAGCTGAGGCAGTTAGTTCGTGCTTGTAGAGTGTGTGTTCTCATCATGCTTTCTCTATGTTTGAGCAGAGCGCTGCAAGTTTCGAGCTGCTTGCTGTTCTTTTCGTTATAATGAATAAGTTGCTATCACTTTCATTGTTTCGCCCTTGCAGCTGATTCTTGTTACGTTTGTGGTTTTCTTTTGCACGACGTGCAGGTTCTATTATTTATGTGGAATGTCTGAGTTGCTGCCTCAAGACACTCCCAATTTGGAATGAACAGTTATTAAAATAATAACACCAGAGCACACAACTCCAACAGACACGAAAAATTACAGTAGAGACAAGCAATCCTACCCCTGAGAAAAAGTTACTAAGAAATGCACATGCTATACGCTTATTCTCTAGTCATTAAGTCCTAGAACTTGGTTCCTACACATGGTTTGGTCGGGCAGAATAGTGAAGTGGCAGGGCCTCATCAACGTCGGTGAATGGTCGCCTGGGTGCACAGAGGTCGATGCAGTTGTCGTCTACACAACCAGTTGCATTGGCAGCCCTCCTAGGCTGCCGGTGGATACTGGACTGGTTGATGCTGCATTTGAAGAGCTGGCTCTTAAGTAGTGTTTTGGCCGGACAGTCTCGTCTGAGCTTGAGCCCGAAGCCCAAGAGCTGAGGCCTGTGCACGGGCACAAGAATGTTAGGGCAGCCGTAGGACACAAGCGACGCACAGCTGGAAGCAGCCGGTAGCCTTGAAAACTGTCAGGTCACCAATAAACAGCCGAGAGGTCCAGGCTCGGATCCGAAACCCGACAGCACTGACGGGTGATCCATCTTCTCTCACTACAACTGCTCCTTCTTCCCTTCGCTTCCTTCTCTCTTTGCATACTTTTGAACGATCGCCATGGTGCTATGCAATTGGCCTTCTATTTATTTGCCAATTTCGTTCTTCCACGCTCATGCCCATATTCTTCTTCGTTACCTTTTATCTTGTGTCACGGCGTGCACTTTAGACTGGGCACACTTTATCACACCGGTGTATGTACTTGTTGATGCCATGTTTGTGCACGCTTCACAATATAATGTGTCCAGGTAGATGCTAAAAATGGCTAAATCATCATAATAGACATTTGTCATTGGGATGGAGAAGTTCATTCTAATCGTTGATGTGGGTGCGTCCACGCCAATGGTGCTATAGTTGCCAAACACATACAGACATTGTACAGGCTTTCATATATCAATACACAATAAGCAGCCAACTGCATCTCTGAAGCCACATTTCACTTTCGTAATATACAGATTCCTATGATGAAGGGATCAGCCATGTTTTTTTTTTTGTTTATATGAAGCAACAATACCTACGAAAGTGGAAATGACCTGAAAACATGAAAAAATTATTTTGAGTTTCAAAACAAAGCAAGCGTCCACATATGTGGACAATGGAAACACCAGTTACACTAGGTTAATCATCCTTCTTCATCGTGTACATGGCAACTCAGCTTGCCAACGGCTCCGCTTCAACGCATAATCATTATCTTCATCTCCACTTACCATGATCAGTGCCTTCATTACAATTGAATGCATTTATTATTATAATCACCATCATAATATTCACATGGCCACCACTAACGGCTATGATTTAGAACTTTTTTCATTATCATTCATTACGGCCATCATAAACACAATAATTGTCACGTTCTACAGTTATTGTCATCACCATCATTTTCACCATTCAATGACCATTTGCTTTCCCACTGATGTACTTCAACATGGCCACATTATTTAATGCCCTTGTTCATCATAACGTTTATGGATATGTTCAATCTGACTGATCAAGAGGCCTTTGCCCAACTATTCAAAAGGCCCTGTGCTTCTTAATTGCTGTGCTTCAACGTTCCAACTATTTGGTGTTCTCCAAATCGAAATGTTCACGTTTGTGTTAGTCAGCTACAAAATTATGACGTGCATGCCTCTATCACTTTATCCGTGTCCTGAATAAAGCAAATAAATTTTATACATACCTTTTAAAAGGCATATTTAGCTAGGTATGTCACAGATAATGGTTTGTGTAGAGCCGCATGGCAACAAAGCAGGCCCTACAAAAAGGCAGCGTTCTATCGACTTCCTACATGAACTTGATATGCCCAGCATCCACAAACATAGATGCCACAGCAGCAATTCAATTTACAAAACTTTGGTCGCTTGACAAAACTCCCAATAATACAAAATAAACCCTTCCTGTTTTCAAATAAATCTGAATAATTAAAAACTCTAACGAACTTAGAGTGAGTATCTGAAAAATATGTAGGCACTCACATTTACAGCTGAATGCCTTCAGAAGAAAACAACTGTTCTGTGCACACCTACCATTGTTTGGTCACAGCTCTCAACACACATAAATGCTTTTAAGAAATGCTGAAGTAATGCCAGCATTTTAAAATCAAGTTTTATGAATTAATCGTAATGGGCCAGAAGACAATGTGAATATCATTTAGCAAAGCCACAAAAGCTTATTCCTTCTGAAGCCGAGGGCCGCATGTCATATAAACAAAACATGAAAAAAGAAAACCGACCTAGGGGCTCATTTTCTGTTAGACAATCACATGAAGTAAAAAGAATAATGAAGAAAAGTAAAGGCAGTGATATTCAAGTCCATTTTTAATTGCAATAAAATGAACCAACTATGATTTAGAGGTAAATGAAAGCTAACGAGATAAGACACCTTGGCATCAGAGAAATTCGAACCCACAACCCTGACGCTACACGTTAGTGCACTGCGATTCTGATTATGCTATGGCAAGCTTTCTTCATGCTTATACGAATTTGCCACAAAACCCACTGAATAGAAGTTGTTGTTTTGTTCTCACTGGCTTTTTTTTTTTCGCCACAATTACTTTACATTAGAAAAGAAAACATATTGTGCAACCCTCACAATTTTTTAAATTGAAATTGGACGTGTCTACACTAAAAACATATATTTGTTGCGTCATCACTGCATTGTTTGTTTAGATCATTCAATACCGTGAGCTGAATTACATACTAGTACAGCCAAACCCCTTTATAAGAGACACTGATATAAGGGACAAATGGGTACAAGAGGCGCCCATGTGCCTGCATTGAAATAAGTGTTGATAAAAAGATGCATACATGGTACTTTGCTCATAAGGGACACCTCACATAACAAATAAGAAATGCTCACCAGTGCATGTATCTCATAAAGGGGTTCAACTATATACTGGTTATTTGTAATGAATTTTACTGTCTACTTGACACAAGTGTGCATTGTACTTTGTATATATTTTGATTACATGCAATGATATATGATGCCCCTCTTATGTGGTGCTCTGGGCCTTTAAGGAAGAACTCTGGTGATTTTCCAATATTCACCGATTTCATCAAAACCTTGAACTTGTGTTCTCGTCCGTACCGTCGAGATATGTGCCAAATTATACAACTGTAAGTTATTTAGTTTTTAGAAAAGTAATTTTAAAAATTCTTAGCCAATTCTGGAATCATGCTTGTTAACAGGGGCAATGCTGTGAATATGACACAAGCGTCTACTCTTTTTTAAAACCCCGCTTTGCCCAGAAGACAGATGCAGCATGCACTTTTTCTATGTAATGATGATGATGCGAGCACAGTTCAGTTTTGGCAGCTGCACATAACGTGTTAGTCATCGTTGACGTCAGGCTTAACCATGCACAACATTGAGCAACGAGGAGACCAATTCTGGGCACGTCAGATACTTTATGCACCGGATGGTCAAAACTAAAAGGACATGATTCCGTGCCCCGAAAGTAGCTGCAAATGTTGCTGAACTTTTCACTGGTAATTTCAGACGAGTTGGCCAAGCTTGATTCCGCATTAGATGACATTGCTGCTAACTTTCTTTTCTCATGTCAGAAGAAGCATGTTAGCTATGTTTACACCCTAGTCAGCTGTAGGGGGTGTAGCAGATTTCGTGACGTAATCGGATACAGATTTCATGATGTCATCCGATACGAATTTCGTGACGTCATCTGATACCCACCATGGAGGACAGAGCAGCTCCCTATTTCTGTATCTGTTTAAACTCATCTTTAATTATTCAACTAAAATTATTTACAAGTGTCAAAGCAAACTGAACCACCCTAGCTGTTGCAGGACTGTAAATACTATTTGAAAACGGCATTATCTTAGTAAGTTCAAAAATGCACCGGAGTTCCCCTTTAAGGTGGACTATATTAATTGATACCCAGGAGATGAAGGCCTGACCTTATTATGCGCCTACAGTTAGAAACAATTGACAGGCATAACAAGGACGTACCGGACTGTTGTCGCCGTTTCTGATCTTGTACACAGTATTTGTGTATTTACGTTCTCGTGTACCGGCTCTAGAAATCTTCAGCTCATTCATGTGGTTGGCCAGCTCGAGGTCCTCGTCCCCACTGACACCCAACTCCGGCTCAATGTAGCACGAACGTGGCATAAGGATAATCAGCTTCTTGACAGCAAGGACCACATCATTATCCTGCTCGTACTGCACCATCCGTTCTTGAAGAGCTGCGCATATGTAACCACAGGGCTCAGCTATGTCTGACATGACAGCTATGTACAAACATATAGGCAGCTGCATCTGACGTGAAGACAACTGTCAAAGAGGTGGAATTGATCGAGGGCTCATTTCTTTTTGTCACACACAGCCTAATGAAACCAATGGAAAAATCAAGCTAATTAAAGTGTAGGGACCTTGCTTGCATGTGTCAACTGTGGCTGCATAGTAATTATGACACAGAAAGACAGGTGTTGGACAAAAAAAAAAACCACTGCCATATCCACAAAGGGAATGACGTTAAAGGAGCTTGCTTGAAGACATACAAGGCGCTTCTCGGTGAGACCATTTCAGTAGGAAGGCTTGTTAACGAGCCGGTACACAATTTTTACGTCGAAGGCAGCATTGTTAGGCACATTCCGGGGCTGGCACTGCGCAATGTTGGCCACATCAATTGGCACGTTAACCAACTGTCCCTTTATGCTGTACTGGCTGCTGCCGTGGCTCAAATGCCTAACGCTCATAAGTAGCAGATGCGGAGCTATCGGGCATTCTTCAAAGGGGTTAAGAGCAGTCAGGTGAAAGGGCTTGGAAGTATATTGGTATTCATGTGTAACACTCATCGTAGGAACTTGTCATATGCTGCCGTGCCTACGAAGCGGTGATCCTCGCCCTGTTGGCCTTCCCGGCGTTTTTTTTCTTTACTCCTGGCTTGGAGGCGGTGACTACTGACACCCTCTTTTTTTCCTATTTATTTCACATTTCTATTTCTTTCCCCCTAACAGGAGTGGAAGTGAACTTCGGTGTTTTGGAGCAGCTCAGTGAGCAGAATAAATGCTGTTTTGGAGCAGCTATAGCACAGTTAAAGGGCAATTTCGAAGCAGGTCTGGAGCACCAAAACATATGCTTTGCAGCAAGCAACACGAGTTAGTTTTGAAGCTTTTTAGGGTCAAAGGTCATTGTCAATCAAAATTATCTCTCATGTAAAAATTCCTGGGGTTTTCACTAATTTCTAATTCATTAAACATTCAGTGCTAATGAGCTTACCAGACTTCATATGTGGCGTTTAATGTCCCACAACCACCCTATGATTATGAGAGATGCCATAGTGGAAGGCTCCGAAAATTTCGACCGCCTGGGATTCTTTAACGTGCAACCAAGTCTTAGCACACGGGCCTGCAGCATTTTTGCCTCCATTGAAAATGCAGCCGCCACAGCTGGGATTCAATCCCGCGACATGCGGGTCAGCAGCAGCTTACCAGACTTACTACTCACAAATGTGTGTGCGTGCGTGCGAGGCACAAAACATGTCAATTTGATACTCAGCCTGAAACGAAAAGGAAAATATATTCTGGGAGGTAGAAACATGAAAACATTTCTTTACGTGAATGCATGTACTGCAAGAAGTCTCGCTAGCTCCTGCAGCATTGCACCTGATGTTGGGGCGCGCTTTGCTTGGCTGTAGTTATTGCCATTCTAATCAAGCACATTATTCTGTTCATCTGTGCTCCATTTGTTGCGAAGTGGGCACGAGAAATTCACGCAGCAAATCCGCGCGCACAGTACAGCGACGTACCTAGCAGCGACGGCGTGAGCAGCATACGTGCCGCACTGCATGCAAATAACTAGAAGATTATCAGAGTCCATGCGACTGCTCCATGTTTCAATGAAAGGGTTAGTTGTTGCTTAGTATCAGATCGCAATATGATACTAAGATCGCAAGAAGCACACATATCAAGGTTTCGATTAGTACAATTATCGAGGTTTCACTGTATTATTAGATAATTAGCAGTTACTTATGTTGATGCCACCATTTTTGTGAAAATACCACGGCAGCAATGAGAAGAGCATTAGCAAGCTCCATGAATGAACCGAATTACGTGATCAAACAACATTGAATATGAATGCAGCTGCAATCATTGCTCGGTCAACGATAATAATCAGCTAGATTTGGCCGTTTACTTTTTCAATAGGCAATTATCGCAGAAATTTCCATAAGCACAGCTTGGCGCAACAGGTCAGGTTGGCGCTGAATGGCACAATAGCCGCAGCACTTCCACCTCTGCATTATATACCATGCCCTGTGTGGCGTTGTTCAGGTGACCTCCTGAGAAAGAGACAGTTACGATGACTCATTTTTCTCTTCACCTTCTTTTCTTTCAAGTCCACTTCCAGGAGGCGAGCACGCGAGCCATCGAAAACTGACACTATGTGTGGTGGCGGGCCATCTAGTGGGCATTGTTGGAATCACCAATAAGACGACCTTGAGCGTGACTGCAGAAGTGTGCAGGCAACACTGGCGTACAGGCCGCCTACTGACATAGGACAAGCCACAAGCAGAAGGATGGTAATAAACTTGCTGCAGGGAGGGTCCAAACCATCACTTTCGAACGGCGCGTCCGATGCTTTACCTGTTCAGCTACAGCGGTAGTCGCACTTGGAAAAGTAACTGCCTCAGCACTATCCTAAACTATCCTACACTGTCTGTTATTTATAACAAAACAAGAAAATGTAGATATGCCCCACAAAGAAGCACGTTTTTCAGGACACAGGAAGTGAAGTAGTGTGTTTCCAGCGTTTGACAAAAAAAAAGGCAAAGGGAAAAGGGGCCACTGGCATGGGGAATCAAGATAAAAGTGCTAACTTCTCGTTCTTGTCCAACTCTGACAAGTGACACTTGAGACACATGCAAGTCAAAACTTGCGAAAAATTCAAGGCCCCTTTTTAAGGTACGAATAGCACAGTAATGCAGGTTCTCTTTATGTTATTACGAACTCCCTAGGTTAGAGCCTGTGAGAGCCTTAAAGAAAAACAAAGTTGTTCGGTTTGATAAAACCCATACTAAGTGTTTAGTTCAAAAGTAAAGAAAAAAAATCCCCATAAAATAAAGTACTTAACAAAAGGTTGACAGCACGTGGTGAAACACCGAGAGCGACAACCAATATACAAGTCAATTAACTAAACTAAGCTATTCAGTTCGAACACAGGTCAGCAGTGGAGTAGGGTAAGATATCAGTTCAGTCTCACCAACATGTTGAGGTTTGACTATTGGAGTGGGTGCAGGTTGGCTGGTCACAGTGAGAAAACGCTGGCAGTTGGATGACGCATCTAGAAGTTAGGAGAACCTGGCCAGGCAGCTGGGCGCACAGCTCGATGCACAGCTCGAGCCTTTAGTCCGACGGCTGTTGCTCGCCTGTCAGAACCGAGATCCACAGGTCCTGTGCTGGAGTTCAAGACGAGATGACTACGGTCCTCTCGAGTGGGAACGCAGCATCAGGAAGCCCGAGCCTGTTGAAGTTTTCTTGACTTGGATACGAAACCTGACGTCCCACCTTCAGCTCTCCGCCCTGTGACAACATTCTCGTCGCCATGTCGTCCTCGAACTCCCCTGCTCCTCGTTGGCTTAGGATCTCCCTTGAACTCTGGCCCACTAGTCCCGTTCTTATCGGCAATGCTATAGTTTTTTTTTTGGTGCCCAGCCATTTGCCCCTGGATTCTCCATGGTGGCTTTCTGTGGGGCACTTGCACGTCGATACCTTGTGCCGCTCGGTCTAGTGCTCAACATTGCTTTGACCTCGTCGTCTTCGTTTCAGCCACCGCTTGTGCACACTCTTCTCTTAATGTTGGCAACATTAAAGGCACTCACTTTAAATGCGGCTATTGAAACGTGCACCAGTCATCACAAGCATCTTCAGTAGAAATCGCAAAAATCGAAACTGGCGGTACGTGGCCTGTGAAGGTGTCCTCCTTGCACTTGCAGACAATCTTGAGGGCCTAGTATTTTTGGGGATAATTTGCAAACCTGCAATGCGAGGTGCCACTCAGTTCGCACCTGTCGTCGTCCTGTGACCCCCAAAAAACATGGCGCATGTAGTTTGTACTGCTGTGCATGCGCAGGCTAGTCTAATGAAAAAGGTCCATGGTTCACTTATTTCACCAAGCATACATAAAACCAATATTTCAAATTAATAAACATTGAATGACCAACAGTTAGTATAAATATTTATCTTAGATTTAGAGTGTTATATAACATTGAGAAATGTCTTGAATTGCCATCACTATGTTCAGACATTCATTTGCCAATGAGATTTGGGTGCACCAAAATTTTGCTTTGTATTGCGACCAGACGAATGTGCACGAAATATGGTGCATTTGAGGGACAAATGTACACACATATTGTACGAGGCGACGTAGAAAAAACAAATCTTTTCGAAGCAATGAAGTCATGTGTCCACACAGTGTCTGTACACGCTTGCTGAGTACTTGCCACCATGGCTGCAATCTACAGATATAAAAGTTCTCTAACTTCTTTTACAAAGTAGTAGACAAGTGGCCAATGAACAGTTTGTGATAACTCACTCAGACACAGTGGCCTGTAGTAAGCGAAGAAGACACTGTATGCCAAGCCATCACCAGGTTCTGGGCCGCTGCTTGTCGTTGCCAAGGCCCAGCCGAACTGTGTACGGTGCTGCAAAATTATTAATACGAAAGGAGGTCACAATTTGTACTGATCCAATGAGGCCACAAATATACACTGCTGCACATAGCATTTGTGCAAGCACTCACACAGTGGTCAAATAATTCAAGGTATAATGTAAAGTTCCCATGACAGTGATGATGTGAGCAATAACGTGGAGGAGCTCAAGACTGCAGTGGCACAAAATAACAATGACATATACGATACTCAGGAAAGCTATCTAATTACTACAGCCCTAGCTCATCAGACCCATCTCTCTTTTACCTCACAAAATAAAATCCTCCCTATGCCTCTGTAAAAGCAGGCTTGTGCGAGCGTAACATTGTTTGCGCAAAGCAAACATAATTGGTGTCGATTATTTTGCGAGAAATCGAAATAGTAGCAGGGTACGATTTATACACACTAAAATATACAGTTATAAAATTTGCCATAATTTGCCTGATAATATGTTCTTAAAGAACACCAGGCCTGCGCGGAAGGCGCAGCACAGTCACAGCGAAAGCTAGAAGAGCGGCCTTTCAGGGCCTTTTCTAAACACTCATTGGGTAACTACTGCAAGCACACTTGCTTGATACCCACTAGCTAATTATTAATAAATTTATATGGCTAGTAGGCAGGCATTTGCTATGCTATTTTTGTCATTCTTCTGAAAAGCGTGGTATCCGATAAACACTTGCAAGGAATTTTGTGACAATTGTTCATGCACTGGCTGACGACGATGAGGAATTATGACTGAAGTTGATATGTGCCACAGTTAATAGAGCAACAAGAACAAGCTGTTGTGATGGGTAGGAGAATTGGACGGCCCAATCGTTACGCTATTCGCATTATGCAACGACTGGTTGTTTTTTTGCTGTTTTAAAATGCTTTACAAGTCGTAATAATGCGATTGCTTTCCCGACATCAAGCCTGGTTAAGGCAAGTTTGAGAACAAGTCACAAGCACAGGTGTAGCTGAGTGGTAGAATGCTGGTCAGCCACCCAGTGGACCCGGGTCCGAGCCCCCCTGTGTCATTTGTGCTAGGTCAAGCCTGCCTGAGGCAAGTTGGACAACAAGTTACAAGCACCGACGTAACTCAGTGGTAGAATACTGGGAGTAGACCAGGTTCGAGCCCCACTGTGTCAATGGTGCTAGTTTGTTTGTTTTTTTTTCTAATTTCGCGTGATGTGATTACGAGCAGCGGTGGCGGCGGGAAACTGCGCGTGACCCGAGTCGTGATCTCATAACAAGTTTGCTGAAAAAAAAAATCTTTCTCCTTATGTGGTGTTTTTATGGCACAGTAGAAATATACTGCAATGAAGCATTTATTAGGCAGGCTACATGCTTTTTGCTCGTTTCAAATACTTTCAAACAATAAATTGATGTTGAAGTGAATTCGACAACTGTAATATGGGAGTGAATATTCACACTGACATATTTAAAAAGTGGCTGCTAAGGCTACCTGAAGAAAAGTGTATTGACAAAACTGAAGGGCCTTCAAGGACTTAAAAGGACACTAAAGCTAACTATTAGGGTCAACGTTGATTGTTTAAATGGCAATCCAGAAACCTCGTAGTGTTACTTTCGTGCCAAGAAAGGGCCTATTTCGAAATAAAATCACGTTTTAGTGCTTTAAATCTGGTTAGCACACTTCAAATTACCTGCCTCAAGAAGCAGATCGATCGGACCATCTCACGTCACTGTTTCCGGGCACAACGTTGCCCAGCTTTACTGCGCTGTAGCAGCAGACCGAAAGCAGCGGGAGCCACAGCAGCAACAACGGCCATTGATCAATTTCCCGTCATTAGCTTCAAGATTGCAGGCGCTTTTTTTTTTCTACTGCACTCCGCTAGACAGCACCACCAGTCCCGTGTAACCACGTGAAAATTGAATTTTTGAACCACTCGCGTGATTCCCCATAGTAACGTTTGACGGTTCTTTTTTCCATGAATCAAACAGAAATGAACAAGCAGAATTTTATTGGGTCTCTTGATGCACGGAAGGTTCTTTATTTAGTGTAATTAAATCAATTACTAGTGATTAATTGTAGGCTGTCCATCTGATCTCATCGGGATCATTTTGAAAATGTCCTACTGCAGCGCTTGTGTTCTTGTGCATTTACCTTAAATTCTCGCAAAGAGTAGTATCCCTTTAAGAAATTAGGGCTTTTTAAAGATTATAAGGATCACTACAAATCCTGTTAGAATCAACAAAGGAGTGTTTTAGCTAGCCCTAACATGTCCATATTTAGGTTCTCTTTTGCATTCCACCAACACGCGCTTCAGGTGGACATAAAATTTAGGCGGGATTCAGATTAAAAAAAAAAAAAAGAACTGTTGGTGGCCAAAATCAATCTGCAGACTCTGCATCAGCATCTCATAATTAGATTGCATATTTAACATGCAAAAATTTATTAAATTAGGCCCGAGAAATTTCAGCTGATGCACAAGTAAGCTCAGTGATGCCCACTAGTCAGAAAGCCAGAGTATACAGGAAACACAGAGTAATCAAATGTTTCATTACTAGACAAGATCCCGCAATACGCATGGCCATACATTTTTTTATTTTCGTACATTCGAGTTCCATCTGGAAAGACTATTAGCCATGACCTGCACAGGCCATGCAGGGTCTGAGAAGCTTCGTGATTGCTTGAGATCATATTCTTTCAGTTTGTATGCTGGATACAAATACGCTCAAACCTTATTACAACACAGTTGCATCTAACTCACAAATAAGTTTGTTATATCCAAAACTTCGTTATAAAGGTATGTTCCTAACACTATATCTATTACAGGACTATTTATAACTTACTTTATTATAACTAATATTTTGTTATATCTGGGTTCATTATATTGATCTCTGAGTGTAGTATAGCTTATTCAGGGGCTTGTGCAGCCACTAGCAATAACGCTAGAATTTTAGATAGCACACATGTAACAGCCGACGTGTTTTGCTGCTTGGAAAATTATTGCAGGCCGTCGCTCTGTTCACCACTATCAGTGTACAGTGTAACTTGTAACTTGACTTCTTGTTTACTGGGCACAGGTTCACCCTAATAAATGTTTCGTCTTAATCCTGCTGACTGCTCCGTCAATGTCAGGACATTATACACACGACCATTTTCAGAGTGCTGACTTATAGCAACAATAATTGCACACCTTGGAGTTGTTTAAAAACGAGTGAACTCTCACACAACTGTAACTTGACCATAAAAAGCAAACCTAAACGCAAGTGCATGCAACCACGCCAATGCAGTATCTGCCTGAACGACATGTGGGCCTTTCACACAAAGAGAGATGACTCGCGCAGTTCCTTTCTGCCTGAGCCGCATCCATCAGCTGCCTTCACACACTTTCACTCGCATGTAGAGCATACGACTCGCAGGGGGATGTTGATGGATGGATGCTATAAGCATCCTTCTTATCATAAAGTTTCCTAAAATTACCTAGAGAGGACTCTGGCATTGTGATCGTTCAGCGACCATAGGAATGATAGGCAGTGTGTAAATTTGCCAAGTCTTCGTGCTTGCATGCTTTGAACGCACTTGTGGCTTCGTTTATTGCTGACTTTTGGTTACGCCTCAAATAAGAGAACGGACCATTGTGAACTTCGTGACCCAATTTGAAGCTAATGCTGGAAAATCGTGACAAAGCAGCTCCAAGCCACGCGAAGCCAAACTGTACCGAAAGTATGGTGATCAGACAAATTTGTGTACTACCCATCATACCCATGCTAGGTGAAGCGCAGTGCGTTGCAGCTCCCATACACTAGGGCCTGAGTTCCCTCCAGTGTATCTATTGAAAAATGTATGCTTCTTATAACGGGGCGGTGACAAATTTGCCACCAGACTCAAAAAATAAAATATCTTTTTTGTCTAAGCCAAATGTCTTAATTGTCTACTTTGATTAAATCTATCTTACTATAGGGGGAAAAAAAGCAAAATTTGCAGCCCAGTTGTCTGTCCAATACAACAGAATGTCCTTACTTTTTACATTATTTATTTTTGTCCTTCCTTTCAGATCTTTCAATTCAGACTTTCAAAGCGCCTATCAGTGATGCTGAAGGATAGCAAAAATGCTCCTCGAGTCTTCATATAGTATATCAATGCGACAGCGATAAAGAGCTCGTTTCACAGAAATTCAGGCATCGGCGTCATTGCTTGTGAGCGGACAATCGTCATCTTGTTCATGACTGAAAAATATAGAAAAATGCAAATAAAATAAATAACCTGCATTTCTGGATCAGATTGAGGATCGAATTCAGGCCGTTGACATGGCCAGCAGGAGTTTTATTATACATCCATGCATCTGCTTGGAAATACAGTTAAAATAGTAACTTGATGAGCTGAACTATTTTGGGATTTCGGCAGGGCACTGCATGGTGCAGGGCCTATGCCCCCTTTAACTCCGTCGACAGTTCCGTGCTGACAGGGCTGCATAACAGGCGCCAAATGAGACTCGCCAAGCAAGGCATTTTAACACAAAAAGAAAAACTGTATTGGTGATGAGTATCTGGCTGATGCCTATTGAATGGGCCGTCAATTTGCTGTTATCTCATTGTACTCTTGAAATATTGGAAAGTTTCAACTTTATATTGTGATTATCTCAAAACATGCTTTCTTTGTACTTATGCTCCTTTTTCTCAGAAACCACAGTATCTAGAATCACATATTTGGCCAGTACTTAGATAACATAATACAGAATATGCTGAAGCAGAATTATTGTTGTGTTAGGAAGTGCTCATCCGTAACACAACATCTAATAGCTAATATAGAGTGGTAATTATGTACCTGAAGTAAAAAATTTACAGAAAGTGAGCCCTACAATTTTCAGTGCTAAATCTGCTTAATTAAGAAGAGTTGCTCATGATCACAATGATAGTAAAATAACTACTGTAGCTATTATGGTTATGGAGAAAAAAGTACATAAACTTCGCCTAAAATACATGGCGGGTATAGGGCTTACCCTGTTCCCTCGAGAGCGCATAGTGAGTGCACAGCCAGTTTGAAAGGATATCACGCACATTGTTGCTTGTGGTTTAAAGCATGCTACCCATTAGACAGAATGCAGCCTACGCAAAAACTTTACTCGCACAAGCCATTTTCAACTTTATTGATTACATTGTAGTAATGCACAATTTAAATTTCTCGAGTAACATGATATAATAAAAAAACTAAGTGGTTGAAATACACACTAGGGACAGTATATCGCTCTCGCAATCAACTCTTAAAGATAGAAGCAGGGTCTACCCAATATTTTTTTGTAGTGCAATAAAATAGAGAATAGCAAGAATAGTCCTATCACTCGCCTATGTTATACCATTCAGCAACTTGGCAAGGAATCGAAACATTTGAAAGAATCCTAACGAAACTTCTTGAGTATCACAGTCCTTATGAAAGAGAAGCCAAAAGTTCAATTTATGGGAGATCCCATGCAAGACTGACATAATGTAGTTGCCTTTTTTTACTAGATCAATACACAAATCAAACTGCAGTTAAACCTGCCTATAACAAACCTCCATATAACCAATTCCTGGATATAACGAAGTTTTTTTGTTCCCCGCCGTAGCTCCATAGAAGCACATGTATTTGCGACCTCTATGTAACAAAGTAACTGCGGGAGACAACCTTGATGTAACGAATTTTTGCCCACGGACAATCTTGAAATTTTGCTCCGCATTTCGGCATTTCGGTACGCCGCCGCCGAAGCGCGATGCGGTGGCTGCGGGCACGCGGGCCGCTTCCGCGTTAGGCGGGCCTGCACCTTACGAGTCGGCGTTGCCCCCTTTCTCGCCACCACGGTCGCGTGCGCAAATGTGCCCCCCCTCTCCCCCCCAAGCTCCAAACCAAAAAAAAAAGCTACTTTCGCGTGTAGGCAGTGCCACGCTTTTAGTTAGCGTCACATATATGGGGCTGCGCTGCATATGGAGGGCGCTTTACCTAATAGTTTTACGCGGTATCCGTGTCTATGTCGTTCGCTTTTCGTTTTGAACGCCGTGGATGCGTGCATAGTTTCACTGCGCACGCATGGTGTGTCCCCCGACGACGTTCAGCTTTGCTTTTTTTGTTGTTGTTGCGATAGCAATTATATATATGGGCAGTTTCGGCTGGGTTTTTGCCGCCGCCGCCTTCATTCACTGTATATGTATACGTACCTATATATATAAAAATTCAAGAAAAAAAAAAGCCGCCCGCGCTCGGCGCTCAGCTTGTCACATAGTGTCGACGGGCGCTTATCTCCGACGCGTACTTTGCCCCGCGAATGCGGAGGGGGCAGAGGGGGGTTAGATGCTTGTGCGCCCGTGCTTATCCTTCGGTGGGGAGAATCGCGCGTCATCGACTTTGACCAAAACGATTGCGTTCGCTCTTTTCACACTGTCCCTTCGTGTTAAAACCGCACTGATGCGCGCCGAGATAGCAAGCGCGTCAGCGATTGCAACTGCCCTTAAAGTTCAAGTTCATTATTGCTACTCGAGCGACCCTCCCCACGCTGTTTCATCCTTGTTTAAGACAGGTGGTTTACTTTGAGCATTCAAGGTCAGTTCTAACACGCGGGAGATGTCATGCACTTTTCAGGCAATAGCGATGGGCCGACTCAATTCATCTCTGCTTCAGCAGCGCTCGCGCGCTTATACCCGCTTGTGAAAGTTACAAAGCGCGTGGGCATGTTGTCAATTTGGACTTGTTGCGGAAAATGGCGGCGACAGCAAGAACCCACCGAGAGTGTCCATATAATTGGTATCGCAATAATAACGCAGTTTTTTACTGTAAAATGAGGGTTTGGGGTTAGCTCTGCCTTCAGTCTCTCTTTTGTTTAATTTGCGCGTTTATTTTCCGAACTTTCGTACCGAACCTGCATATAACAAAAACCTCTTTATAACAAAGTTTCCCGGGAATTTATCAATTTCGTTATATCTAGGTTTAACTGTAATTGCCTTGAAACACTGTCTCTATTATGTTTATTAATGTTTTATTTTCCAAGTTGGAATGATAATGCTCAAATTTTTACAGTGATATGTGTTGCTGATCGTGACTACATAATCTGTGACTGTGTTTAATTCGTTGGGTGTATGACAATTTATGTTCTTTCTAGAATTTCTCAAAATTTTTGTACACCCTCCCCCATGGTAACATTTGCTGATTGTCAGGTAATTAAAATAATGAAGTGACAAATTTTGCTTCTTTGTCAACCTATCATCAAATGCTCACTCATTAGAGCAGCCTGGGAAGAATCTGGGAGCTGAGAGTGTTGACAGACATTTTGCATCAGTGTTTGGCATAAGTATAATGCTACTATATTGATAATTGAGTCGTCATGCGACATTGCACTTATTACAGGAGTTGACATTTCTGAGCAAGGTATTAAGCTCAAACTCCTGCTAAACTAGAACCTAACGAAAAGCCATAAACCTGATGATATCTTGAATGAGTTTCTGTACTGGCATTCTGAGTGGAACTCAAGATGTCAAATTAATTTTTCTCTCTTCACTTCAAGGCATCTTTTTTTCCTTAAGGTGTGTGTGCAAGCCAGGACCATTCATATCGAAATTCACTCTCGTGACAGTTTACCGAAATACGTTAAAATCTTGTCAATTCAACACAATTCAACTTGAAAAATGGGATAATTGGGACGCATTTTCAGGTTCTCACCAGCATATGCATTGTTCAATGGCACCAGATTTATTAATTCAATCATACTTGGCTACAAACCAGTCAATTTAAATGACCCTCAGAGCATGCCATGCGCAAAGCACCCCAAATGTGCGATGCAAAGGAGCAAAAATGGCATTCGTGGACAACTGAACCAAGGTGGGGCAGTTTTCATGACCATCGTTATCAGCGTAAAGCATGTAGTAATGTCTTAATATGCCTCTAGATCTCTATAAAGTGGCCACAACCAATGAAGTGCTGCCATCAAGTCTCATCGGGTAATGCCCATTTTTGGTGGCCCTATTCTTTCCAACACATTTCCAGTACTGGGTGAAAATGCTCATGCCCCGCTCACTATTGACAGGGGATTACCAGGAAGATCAATGTGTGTCACGTTTGCATATTTTCTACTGTAAAGAGTGGAACTAATGTACTTGAATGTGTGTGCCTTTGTAAATCCTCCAAGTTGGGTAGAACATGGCGGCAGATGCCGGCTGTGCATGAGAGAGGGTCGAGAGGGGAGGTAGTTGTTGCTACACAGAGAAAAAAATCTAAGAACAAAAACATAGGGACTTTAGTTACAATGATAATGTTTCGGGCGAGCACATTTCAGGTTAGTTAAGACTAGAAGTTCTTGGGCGGTGGCCACAAGGTGAACAAAGTCACGAGGGGCGAAAACTGTGGCTTTTACACTGCTGTCATGCAAAAGAGGAGCAGGATTTACAATTTCATCAAGAAAATGAAAGTGTTTTGATACAATAGAGATCTCTCTATTGTTTTCCCAATAGTACTTTCAATAACATGAAATATGCTTAATTCAGACATTTTTGCCAGTACTGTAAATATCAAACCAATGACTTGATGAGCTTTTATTGCCTTGCCCTATCTGTATTTCAGGAACTTTTTCAAACTGGCTGAACACATTACCTCGAAACATACTTTAAAAGGGTGGATAGCACACAGTGTTAATCAGTTACTTCCGCCCTGAGGTTTCTCCTTTCTAAAGCAAATCAGTAGAAATTTCGCAAGCTATTTCTTACAGCCACCTTTTGGTATTATTTTAAGTTTGGTACAAAGATATTTTCTTGAAGATATCAAAAGTTACTTTTGCAATTTTTTTGCCTTTATAAAAGAAGTCTTGAAAAGTTTTAAATAGCTGCTTTGCTCAAAAGCATTTTGTTGCATTGAACATGCACTCGCTGTTCTCCTGAATCGAAGTAATAACGGTGCCTGCAATGAGAACCTGGCCACCGAATTGGAGTTATAATATTGTCACGACGTCAAAACAGAGCTCTTGCCGTAGAGATTGAGACACCAGAAGCAGGTCGATCTTTTTAATAAGAATGCGCAAGCGAGTTCTTTTTCGTCCATTTCGTAGTCCTTCGTGGCACATGTACAACTGCCATAATCTTTCTTCATCAAGCGCGTTACATTTGCCTCCCTCCGAAAGAAGCATCATCCCGATGCACAACTTAGGTGCTCTACCAGGCGTATGAAGTGGTCGTACGAAAACGGCAACCGGGAGCTAATTAACTCGACAATTACGGTTTCATACGCACGACGTGCACGACTTCGGGCAAATGCTTTTGGCGCTCAGAACTACAATCAGTGTCGGGAACAACTTCGTAGTTCACGTCGTTCAAGCGTCCCGTGACGCTGTATGAAGCTACCGTCTTAGCAGTTTCTCAGACAGTCCACCTCGACGTATCGGAATCCAGACCCACACTTTGTCGCCTGGTGTGTAGCTAATAAACTCGTGTTGGGTGTCGTAGCATTGTGCATCTTGATGCTGCTGATGACAGATGCGCACGCGCGCGAGCTGTCTGGCTTCTTCGGCACGCTGAGTGAATTCTTCCGCGTCTACATGGATGTCGTCACACTCATGGGGCAACATGGCGTCCAATGTTGTCGTGACTTCGCGACCATAGATCAGACTGAACGGTGTCGTTCCAGTGGTTTCTTGTCGAGCGGTGTTATAAGCAAAGGTCAGGTACGGCAATATCTGATCCCAGTCTTTATTTTCCGTGTCAACGTACATGCTGATCATGTCTGTGAGGGTCCTATTGAGGCACTTCGTCAGTCCGTTTGTGCGGATGGTATGCAGTTGTTTTCTGGTGAGCTGTACTGCTGAGTCTGAGAACCGACACCAAAAGCTCTGCGGTGAAGGCAGATCCTCTCTCTGTGATCACTGTTGTCATAGCGCCATGCCGAAGGACGATGTTTTCGATGAAGAATTGAGCGGCTTCTGCTGCTGTGCTGCGCTGCATAGCTTTAGTCTCCGCATCACGGTACAGGTAATCAGTGACCACAATAATCCATCTGTTCCCTGTTGTGGAAGTTGGAAAGGGACCCAGGAAATCCATTCCAATCTGGATGAACAGCTTTTCTGGTGCTTCGACGGGATGTAAAAGACCGGTTGGGTTGCTGGGAGTTGGCATGTGATGGTTAACAGCAGCAGGTAACTTTGGCCAGTAGTACTTGAATCGTAGTCGGCACAATGTTCGGGTGCAGCCTAGATGACCAGAAGTTGCTTCATCATGGCACGCTTCCATAATTTGTTTTCAAAGAGAGGCAGGCACGACGAGCAAGTGCGGGTTATTGGTTGGTGAGAAGTTTTTCTTATAGAAAACATCGTTTCGCAAGCAAAAAGATGGCAGTCCTCTAGCAAATAACCGCGGCACGTCTTTACGTCGTCCTTCTAAATATTCAATGAGTGGTAACAGCTCAGGGTCACTGCGCTGCTCTCGTGCAATAGTGGCCATGTTGACAACTCCCAAGAATGCCGCGTCGATGTTTTCGTCATCAGGAGCTACAGTTTCCACTGGCGACCGTGAGAGAGAGTCGGCGTCGGTGGGCCTCTTCCCAGATTTATAGACGACGGTCACGTCAAACTCTTGAAGCCTTAGGCTCCAGTGCGCCAAATGACCAGATGGATCTTTAAAGTTGGTGAGCCAGCACAAAGAGTGATGGTCGCGAACAACCTTGAAGGAGTGGCCGTACAAATACGGACGAAATTGGATGACTGTCCACACCACGGCGAGACACTCTTTCTCGGTGGTCGAGTAGTTCTCCTCCGTGCGAGAGAAAGTTCTGCTGGTGTAGGCTATCATTCTTTCACAGCCGTCTTGCCAGTGCACCAGAACGGCACCTAGACCTACATTGCTGGCGTCAGTGTGCAGTACTGTAGGGGCGTCCTGGTCGAGGTGCGCCAGGACTGGAGGCGTTTGCAGGCGTTGTCGTAGTTAATTGAATGCCATTTGCTCCTGTTCACCCCAAAAGAAGGGGACGTCTTCACGTGTGAGTCGTGTCAATGGCGCCGCAATAGACGAAAAGTCCTCGATAAATCGCCGGTAATAGACGCACAACCCTAAGAAGCGTCTCACAGCCTTTTTGTCAAGGGGTGCAGGAAATTGCGCTACGGCGTCTATTTTGGCCGGGTCAGGTCGAACACCCTCGTGACTGACGACGTGGCCCAGGAAGCTGAGTTCGTTGAAACCAAAATGACATTTTTCTGGTTTTAAAGTCAGGCCGGCCAAGCGTATGGCTTGGAGTACAGTGATAGAGAGACCAAGCATGTTTGCCACTTCAGGCCCAATAGTACGGTGTCTATGAGACGCTGAAAAGCGGCTGGCGCCGAGCACAACCTAAAAGGAAGCACCTTAAATTCGTAAAGGCCATCAGGCGTTGTAAAGGCCGTTTTTTCATGATCCCTCTTGTCCACTTCCATCTGCCAGTAGCCGCTGCGGAGGTCTATTGAAGAGAAGTAGCGCGCATGACGCAGCCGATCGAGTGAATCGTCTATGTGGGGCAGTGGATAGACATCTTTCTTCGTGACTTGGTTCAACTTGTGATAATCAATACAGAAACCCAAGCTGCTGTCTTTCTTTTTGACCAAAACCACGGGGGACGCCCAAGAACTTTTCGAAGGTTGTATGACGTCACCCACGAGCATCTTCTGTACTTGCTTCTGAATCTTCTCACGTTCTTTCGGAGCCATACGGTAGTGGTTCTGCCGAATTGGTCGCGTGTTGTCTTCGGTAATGATGCGGTGCTTGGTCAATCGTGTCCGCTGAACTTTTGACGTACGTGAAAAGCAGCCTTCAAATTGGTGTATAAGTCCAAGCAGGTGCTTCCTATCCGAGGGCGGTAGCGTGAAGCAGATGTCCACCGACAAAGTTGTCGAGGCAAGGACTGTGTCGTGGTCTGATTGCAAAGCACAGCAATCCACGGCTTGGTCAGTATCGTCGAAGTAGGCAATTGCAGTACCCCTCTGAATTTGATCGCACTCGTTGCTGAAGTTTGTGAGAAGCACTTCTGCCTGTCCACCAGTAAGCGTTAGGATGCCTCTCGCGATGGAAATGCCTTGCGTGAGCAAAATAGCAACTATCTGCTCCACTATCATATCTTTATAGGAAGGGCACCCACTGGATACAGACACAAGGTAGCAGGATCTCGGTGGGAGTGTCACATAGTCGGCTATTCGTAAACGGCCGCGTAGTTCGTCGGTGCTGTCGTCGACATACGGATGTGCGCAAAACGTCACCATTCGTTGAGGGATGTTGATAACAGCGCCATGATCTCAAAGAAATTCCATGCCCAAAATTAGCTGTCTACAGCAGTCTGGCAACAGGACGAAAGTGGCCATGAAGATATAATCCCCAATGCGAAGTCGAGTGGTGCATTTACCCGTGGAAGTCATCAGCTGACCACCAGCACTCCTTATGTGCGGCCCTGTCCACGGTGTCTTGACCTTTCTAAGGCGGTCGGCGAGTTGTTGTCGCGTGATTGAGAACTCGGCGCCAGTGTCGACCAGTGCTGTAACGTGATGTCCGTCAATGAAAATGCCAAGATCAGCACGTACAACTTCACGGCATTAGTATTCGTCGTCGTATTCGTCGTGGTTGTGGTCATATCTTTTTGCGATAATATGGGGAACTTTTCGGTGTCTCGACGATTGGCAACCTTGCCCTCGGAGGTCGCAGCAGTTAGTTTCCCCGGCGCGGGCTAGGCGAACGGCCTCTGGCGACGTCCGTGTAGCTCTGAGGGAAGTCACGGTGATGCGCAGGAGATGAAGATCGCCAGCGACGTGGTGTAGTTGCTTGGCCAGTCGACAGTTGATCGGCATCGTGGGCACAACGATCTTCAGAGCGGAAAGAAGCGGGACGAGAAAAGTTCCCGAACCCGGAATCGCTATGATGGCAATAGCGAGCAATGGGACCTGGTTCTCCACAGCGGAAGCAAATAGGTCGACGGTCGGCCATGCGCCACAAGTCAGTTTGGCGAACTGGTGGTCATCTCATGGAATCCTGGTGCCACCAAGGTATGGCAGCGGGTCATGGCAGGAAGGGTGTCGGTGGAGGACGACACCCTTCCTGCCGGTGGAGGACGACTGTTGGTGGAGGACGACTGTTGTGTTCTAGAATTTCGGTTTCGGTTTCGGAATGACATGTGAGGATGCCAGGGGGCGCCGCTCTGGCATCCAGGATTTCAAGGCGACTGTAAATAAAATGAGTGTGTGTTGGGTAACCGTGGAATGCGGCTCTTGTTCTTCTCTTCGGCGCTTCACGCCAACCCGCGTGTTTGGGCTAGTCGGCGTTCCTGCCGGCCGCGTACGTCTCCGTCGGCCGTCTTCTTCTTCTGCTTCGTCGGGACCAGCCAGCCCCCAACACAGCAATGGCGATGAGGACGTGTAAGAACCCATTTCGTTTTCTGTGTTCGTCTTTTTCGTGCTTCTAACGGATCTACCCTGCTAACCCTAGACGCTCTTTGTTCCCAGCAAGGTGGCTACTGCGTGCTGCGTCACTTCATTCCTTCTTCATTCAGCTACGCCGCCTTTGTCGTCTTGTTCAAACAGTGTACTGACGTCATTTTCTTCTCGTCTGCACCTCTCCATTCTTCTTGCTTGAAATAGCGTCTCCTAGTCCACCTCCCCTATTTCTTCATTCGCCCAGAGACCCGCCACTTCCGTGGGCGGACTGGAAATTGGTGTTTCAGGCCTACGCAGATGCGGCCGGGGCGGACGCCAGCAAGCCCTAGCGTCGCAAGGCCCTGCTGCTCAACGCGTTGGGCCCTGCCGGGTTGAAGCTCTTCTATACTTTGGATGCCACCAACGCGTCGCCGACGCCAGCGTCGGGCGATGCCTTCAAAAATGCTGTTGCTCTTTTCGATGAGCATTTTAAAGATGTCTCGTGCAATTATCTCGCACGCGTAAAGTTCCAAGAAAGGTGACAATTGCCTGGCGAGCAAGTCGCCGAGTTCATTACTTCTCTTCGAACGCTCGCCGCGTCGTGCGGCTTCGGCGCACTCGAGGACGATATGATCTGCCGTCAGCTTTTCACCGAGGTAGCCTTGCAAAACCTCCGCTGCCGCATGCTTCAAAAAGGCTCCTCGATTTCATTATCCGAAGCCCTCTCGATCGCGCGAGAGGATGAGCTTATTCGCTCCCAGTTGGAGCAATTCGCTCTGCATTCAGTGCAGCAACGTTCTGCTGCGGGGGGCCAAGGCGGCGGCTCTTTCTTTCACAACACGCGTCAACATGACGGCCCTTCATCTTCGTCTCATCGCGGCACCAACATGGCGGCCTCTCTGCGTCGCGGGGGCGAGGAAGCCGCCAATATGGCGACCCCATTCTGCCAAATTCTGGTTTTCAGGATTAGCACCGAGCTCCTAACTCGCGTTCGCAAATTTCTTCTCCAAGCGCAACCGCGCATTGCTTTCGTTGCGGATCGGCTCGGCATTTAGCCAATTTCGCGCAGTGTCCCGCGAGAAACTGCACTTGTCTTGAGTGCGGAAAAATCGGACATTTTCAGTCCGTATGCAATTCCCGTTCAGCAAATCTTCCTGAACCACTTTCTTCGTCCACTCCTTCGAGCACTGCACAGACCAATACATACGGTCACTGTTTTAAATGTGGATGGCCTCCACACTACGTCCGAGCCCAGCATCGTAGCTTCAGAGGGCCATGTGCCATTGTCATTTCTCGTGGACACTGGTGCCTCAGTCTGTTTAATCAGTGCCGCTGACTTTCATAGTCATTTTTCCAACATTCGGCTTTTGCCTTCACACGTCGTTCTACAAACATGTTCCAAGGAAACGATTGATAATTTAGGTCAATTTACAGCTCAGGTCTCTTATCGCAGTCGCAGTGCTTCCATTACTTTTTATGTAACTGCCCATGGCAGCTCTCTTTTGGGACGTGATGCCATCAGGGCTTTGTCCATCAACATCGTCGGTGAGTCTATGACGTGTGCACAAGTCGACGTCCAAGATGATCTTCCGGCCAACGCGCCGTCTGAATTCCACCACCTGTTCACCCGTGATCTGGGTTGTGTGCGCGGTTTTGTGCATAAAGTGATGCGTCGACCAGGTGTGTGCCCTGTGGGTGCCAAGCTGCGCTGCATTCCTCTTCTTCTCTGTGAGAAAGTCTCTGCGGAACTGTCTCGCCTTCAAGCCAGCGGAATCATCGAGCCTGTCTCTGCTTCAGACTGCGTTTCTCCACTGGTCGTCGTCAAGAAAAAAGATGGATCCCTTCGACTATGCGTCGACTTACGAGAACCGAATAAGGCGATTGTCGTAGACGGGTTTCCACTTCCTCACATTGAAGAACTGCTTCATCAGCTCTCCGGAGCGGTATGTTTCTCCAAGCTGGACCTCGCGTCCGCTTATCACCAAGTTGAACTTTCTGAGTGCAGTAGAGACTTAACCACATTTGTATCGCACGAAGGCTTGTTTCGGTTTCGCCGCGTGTGTTTTGGGCTTGCATCTGTCCCTGCAGTGCTTCAGAAAATGATGTCAATTACTCTTAAGGGTTGTAATGGCGCCCTTTGTTACTTAGATGACATTTTGGTGTGGGGACGTACTTGCGAAGAACACGATGCTAACTTGCATACTGTTCTCAACCGCATCAGTGAATGTGGTATGAAACTTAATAACAAGTGCATTTTTTTTGTGAATGAGTTACAATTTCTAAGACATAATGTCAGTTCCCGCGGCTTGACACCTGTTGAATCTAAAGTTCAGGCCATTGTCAATGCCCCACGGCCTACTGATGCCAAAACCTTGCAATCTTTTTTAGGTCTTGTTGGTTATTATGCCAAGTTTGTTCCTCACTATGCTGATGTTGTTGAACCACTGTGTACTCTACTTCGTCAAGCACAGCCTTTTAACTGGTCAGCTGAAGCTGAGCATAGCTTCATTCGAGTTAAATCAATACTGGCCTCAAAGCCAGCTGTTAGTATTTTCAATGAGAAGCTTCCCAACGTCATCACGACGGATGCGTCCGATGTTGAACTGGGAGCAGTGTTTCAACAACTAAGAGGTGATCAGCTGATCACTATTGCTTTTGCATCTCGTACATTAACCCCTGCTGAACGCAGATATTCAGTAGGAGAGCGTGAAGCTCTCGCGTGTCTTTTTGCCTGTTGGCATGTTTACTTGTGGGGCCGGCATTTTTACTTGTGGGGCCGGCACTTCACATTACGTACAGATCACCAAGCACTAGTTGCTCTTCTTTCTGCAGGATCCGAAGGCCGCCGCCCCATTCGCATTTCCCGTTGGTGTGCCAAACTCATGTATTATAATTTCAGCATTCAATATTGTAAAGGTTCTAATAACGTGGTTGCTGATACACTGTCGCGCCTTCCTCTTCAGATACCGGTTACTGAAGAGCGGGATGAGGAAGTTGTTTCATTAGTTACTTCCTGCATTACTAAAGCTGAGCTTCAGGCAGCTACAGCTGCAGATTCCACTTTGTCTCAAGTTCTCAAATATTTACGTGAAGGATGGCCTTCCAAATGTGCTTTTGCTACTGAATTCTTGCCTTACTTCGCAGTCCGAGAGGAACTGTCTTGTGTCGAGGACTTGCTTTTCCGCGATGAACGCGTGATTCCCCCTGCTTCTTTCTGTAACAAGCTAATACAGCTTGCCCATGAGGCCCATCTAGGCATTGTCCGCACCAAACAGAATCTTCGAGACAGGTACTGGTGGCCAGCCTTAAACAAGCAGGTCGAGCATGCAGTTTACAACTGCCATATTTGTCAGGCAGCTGACAAGTCTGCCAAACCTGCATTTTCTCCGTTGCGGCCAGTCCAGTGGCCTGATCGGCCTTGGCAGAAACTCGGCATGGACATCATCAGTCCTTTGCATAATGTTCTGCAAAATGCCCGGTTCATTGTTTCTCTCATCGACTACCATTCAAAATGGCCAGAGCTTTGTTTCACACATATGGTTACTTCTGAGATCATCATTGAATTTCTGTCTTCAATCTTCAGCCGGGAAGGTTTTCCTGATGCCATAGTTACGGACAATGGTCCACAGTTTCAGTCCCAACATTTCGAGGCTTTTCTTTCACAATGAGGAATTCAGCACTTGAGGTCATCAGTTTTCTATCCCCAATCAAATGGCCAAATCGAGCGCTTTAATCGCGTTCTGAAGGAACATATCCAGATCGCCCAATTAGAGCACCGTCCCCTCAAGCAAGTCTTGACTGAATGTTTAGCTTCGTACAGGTTCACACCACAAGGCACCACTGGAGTGTCTCCTGCTCAAATTCTCCATGGTAGGCAACCGCGAGTTGCTCTCGACATAGTCTCTTTGCCTCGTAACATAGCAGTGTCTTCTCCTGATCAAATTCGTACCAGGGTTTTTTCTCGTCAACAAGCAATGAAAAAGTATGTCGACACCCGTCGAGGTGCAAAGCAGTCCAAAGTTCGCATTGGCGATCTAGTCAAGGTTCGTGTGCCAGGCTAGCGCCCCAAGTATCGGGGTCCTTACAAAGTCTTGGGTTAGGTTAGCCCCACTTCGTTTTGCTTAAGTGATGGTAACATCTGAAATGCTTCGCGCCTTGTTAATTTTCATACGGATTCGCCTTCAACACCTAAAAGTCTTACCCATCACGTTCTGTCCACGCCTTTCAACTACGCATCAGACTGTTACATGTGGCCTCCATGTACAGGCATTTCTTCTTCAAGGGGGGAGGAGTTACCAGTCGGTGTCGTGAGTTCAAGTACACCAAGTCTTACGGTTCACTTCGAACCTTCAAATACAGCTGAGACCGTTGAACCGGACTCCGGTCCGAAAAATTCTTCCGAAGCTCATGCTGCGAGCTCTGATGAGACCGTGAATTTTAACGCTCGTACAGAGCCTTCACAATCTTCTACTGCTCTTGATGTGTCACATCAGAGCACATGTGACCAAGGTGCAGGGACACCTGATCCTACACCCAAAAGGGCCCGCCCTAAGCAAAAGTGGCAGAAGCCGCGTCGGTTCGAAGACTATGTGACGTAGAACTCTTGTTCATTACTGTTCGTGAACATTATTGTTCTGTGCAAAGGTCCAATGCATCCAATTCTATATTGTACTGAGCTGTATACAATTTTTAGTGCATTTTCAGGACTTCCACTGTACATTTTTTCAGTGTATTTTCAGGACTCATAGTGTGTGAGTTCGGTGTGCCGTGCTCTGAATTTTCATGTGTTCTAATGTACATCGATCATGTATAAATATAAACAGTGTATAGGTGTACTTCTTTCGAGGAGGGGATGATGTTGTGTTCTAGGTTTTCGGTTTCGGTTTCGGAATGACATGTGAGGATGCCAGGGGGCGCCGCTCTGGCATCCAGGATTTCAAGGCGACTGTAAATAAAATGAGTGTGTGTTGGGTAACCGTGGAGTGCGGTTGTTGTTCTTCTCTTCGGCGCTTCGCGCCAACCCGCGTGTTCGGGCTGGTCGGCGTCCCCGCCGGCCGCGTACGTCTCCGTCGGCCGTCTTCTTCTTCTGCTTCGTCGAGACCAGCCAGCCCCCAACACAGCAACAACGGACCACATCAGCGTAGGTCGCTGGATGTGGCTCAGGATTTGGTGCGGGTGGTGTAACAACTTGCCTCAACTCCTGGCGGACGATTTCGGCAACAGATGCGACGAGCCGTTGGGTAGGAGGGACGAAGAGGGCCCGAAGTTCCTCACGCAGTATTTTCCTAATCATTTGTCGCAGGGAACTTTCACATACGGCAGCGTTCTCAGTTGCAGCCCTTACTGCCGTGTGGTTCGGCAGGCGGTCAAAGTGTCGGTATCGTTGTCGCAGTGCGCGCTCGATGACGGTCGCCTCTCTTATGGATTCATCTACTGTTGTCGGTGAATTTCGTACGAGGCCCGCAAACACTGGTTCTTTGACACCCTGCATTAGGTGACGCATCTTCTTCGCCTCGGGCATGTCAGGGTCAGCTCGTCGAAACAGACGGATCATACTACAGAACACCTACCAGTTTCATACCCTCTGCGTACATGGCGGCTGTTTTGTTGGGTTTTTGTACGCGGGCCTCATTCAGTTGCTGTGCGTGATCCCGTTGGTCCATGTTCGAAAATGTGGCGAGGAGCTTTCGATGGAAATCTTCCCAAGATTGGAAAGTAGCCTCGTGGTTCTCGGACCACGTGCAAGCGCTATCTTCCAGGGCTAAATATGCACGGCCAAGTTTGTGCTGTTCGTTCCAGTGGTTAGATACAGCGACCCGTTCGAACTGTTCGAGCCAGTCCTCGACATCCTCGTACTCTTCCCCATGAAAAACTTCAGGAACGCGAGGATGTTCAAGAGTCACCAGGGAGGGAAGAGTGGTCTGCAATGGAAGGGTAGCCGTGGATGTGGTAGGAGCTGCCATGCTGGTTAGAGGCGGAACAGGTGCGAACTTCGGACTTAGGCCTAGTCGGCGCCGATTGAATCAGTGCACCGGAGTCGTGACGAGGGGCTAGGTCTCTGGACTAGGTGAACGGGTCCGAGCAAGACTGTCCTGCATCTGGTTGTAGGCTCCAGCACCTCCACCAGTGTCATGACGTCAAAACAGAGGTCTTGCTGCAGAGATTGCGACAACAGAAGCAGGTCGATCTGTTTAATTAGAACGCGCAAGCGAGTTCTTCTTTTTCGAACATTTCGTAGTCCTAAGTGGCACATTTACAACTGCCAGCGTCTTTCTTGAGCAAGCACGTGACAATATGTGTTCTGAACACTAAAATTCTACTAATTTTTTATTGTAAGACCATTGCCTTAGATTTAAATGTCTCAAGGTTACATTGTGAAGGATAAAAATTGTAGAACTTTCTTGACGTTATCATCACAGCAAGCAAAGGACAGCTATTCACAAAGCTACTCCACAAACCTACCGACAGGCGCTAACTGCTTCAATATTACAGCAGTCATATCCAAGGTTGCAAGACAGAGATACATTATGGACAGGCATTTAGGCTTCAAATAATGTGCTCCAACGGAAACGATTTTCTTTCAACGTGCCAACATCTATAACTTTCTCGCATTGCATGCAAATACCCACTGGACATAGTTGATGGCACCATAAAGCGCGCAGACCAACCAAACTGAATTGATCTGCTCAACACCAATCCAAAATGTCTTTCAATATTCATCCGAATTTCATATCATTCGGGATCATTCTGGGTCAGCTCCAAATGTCTCAGCCATACAGAAGTGACATCATACTATACTAACACAAAGTAGGCGCCTCAGAGATATCTTTCTAGAACCACCCAGAGTAATTTGCAGGTGGTCAAACAACCTCTACAATATCTTTTCATTTTCCAAGCTCACTATTGGTTCTTCACTATTAAAAATTTCCAGTCTGCACTATTACTGCTTACCTGTAATGTCGTATCACAATATAGCAAAAACACAAAATGTTAGATGTGTAAACACCATTACAGCAATGCATTATATGGCTATGTGAAAGCTGTATGTAAAGAAAACTTCACCTGAATTATTGGTTTGCCAGTATGCTGATAAAAGCAACCAATTTCAAAAGTGGCACTTAGCTCCCGTGCTTTAGACATTGTGGATCGGGCAGCATTAATGGTCGCGTGAGAATGCTTTCTCGTGCACTAGAGCTCTCATGAACATTACAAAGAGTTGCACGTGTTTCTTTTCGCACAATCAATTTTGATCCTTCATGGTCAACATTGCAAATCATTATGCAAAGAGGAGCAAGTTTCCAATAGAGACTCAACAGAAATTTCGTTACTACTATTCCTGCAATTTTTCGTACCTTCCGAGCTGCTTCATGCAAGTAGGAAATGACTGTGATACCAAGGTGGGAATCGCTCTGACAGTTTGAGTCATTCCTGTCTTATTAAGCTCGATTCTCATAGTAGTTGCTAATAATTATTGTTCTATAATAGTCAGGAAGAAAAAAGCAAAGCTACTAGCTGCATCTGCTGTATGTGAAACACAAGTATTCGTTAACTGATGACCACAAAAAATTGTTATCTGATGACCACACGATGCTTTTACTCCACAAGTTTTGAATGAGCAGTTGCAAAGGGCAGTAGACATTCCAAAATAGGTTTCATAACACCAACACACGTAATCCTAAAACCTATTTTCATGTTCCAAGTACTACAGCTTACATAGTTTCCAAAAGATTTTCGGCGGTAAGTACTGAACACTTAATTTAAGATTGAAACTAATAAAGAATGCTATCTACAACTAACTCTTGTTTTTGCTAATTTGTTCAGAATAAAGTAGTTAATAACAAACCAGAACTCTTCATAACACTTGTTCATTTCTAGGCTAGTAAATATATAAAGCACTTTTCAAATCGTGCTAATGAAAGGTTCGGCAGATCCAACGTACCTTAGGAATCGATGTTATGCAAAGCATGCGGATGAAAGGTAACTGTGTTTTAATTTTTGTATTGAGCGAGGCCTTACGAAGTGGCACTTAATATGTGCACAAATCCGTGCACACACAAACAATAATTATTTAAATACAAAGTGGCACTTGATATGCGCACAAATCCGTGCACACATATACATTAAACAGCCCTATATGTTTTATATTAGCAGTTGTTTGTAGTTGCATAATGATGCCAAAAGCAACATGAATGTTAGCAACATCATGTTGATTATTTCTCACGTTCTCAGCTGGGACAAGAAAACGAGAAAGAAGAAGAGCAAGAGACGCGGGGACGCTCAAGTGACAGCTGAGCGCTTCTGAGCGCAGTTACATAAACAAGTATTTTTTGCCTTATACCTTAAAGACGGAGTTGAGTCTGATCGCAGTGTCTGGAACGTTATCGTCTTAATATTTGGTGCCGAAGAACCGCGATTGAAAACCAGGACCCTACGGACGGCTACCAGTCAACTGCAGCGGCATGGACCAACTGAAGTCGAAGCGGACGTCGCGGCGAGCACAGAACACGAGGATTATAAGCGAGGCAAGTGCTCTCCTCGCTAACAACTCTGCCTCCTATGACCGGCTCAATTCCATATATGAGAGGCTGAAGGCTAACAACGAAGAGCTTAAAAACTTCAACGAGATTGACCAGCATATACCAGTCGAGAAGTTTGAAGTCGAGTATAACGCCATCTTACAATACGAGAACAGTGCTATGCGCATTCTTGCAGAGATTCTCAGCAAGAAAGATCGCATGCTAAGGAAATCGACCGGAACTCAATAAACAGTTGCCAAGACAGTCGCAGCACCATCAGACAGAACTGGAGTTAAATTGCCTAAACTGACAGTAGCTCCTTCTTTTGGGGACCTATACAAGTGGACCGAATTTTGGGAACAATTTCACCAAATTATTCGTAGTAACAATCGCATCACTGCCACAGAGAAGTTTCATTACCTGCGACTGTACCTGAAAAGAAACGCTGCATCAGTAATTGCAGGCCTTCCGACGACAGAAAGTTGCTACAGTGTTGCCATCAACATGCTACAGAAGCGATTTGGGGATAAGATGCGCCTGGAGCAAGAATATTTTGCCAAGCTACGGATGTTAAGCCCTGTCCGTTCATCGACTGACACCAAAGCGCTACGCAGCTTGTACGACCAAGTTCTCGTTATTATCCGAGGCTTAGAGACTTTAGGTGTGCACAAGTCGTCATTTTCGTCAATGCTTTGCGACATCCTACTGTGTGCTCTTCGAGGGGATATAGTCGTGCAGTATCATCGATCGTGTGCCGTCCAGTTGGCATATGACTCGAGAGCTGAAGCTACATCCGTGGGACTGGACCATGTGCTCAACTTCCTGTGTATCGAGCTGGAAAGTCTGGAGAAGAGTGATTTTAAGGATGCCAGAGGGTGAGAACATGGAACACTCCCCGTGGCCAGTCTGTCGACGTACTCTCGGCGTGGGAAACCGATGTCATCTGTGCCTCACAGCAACTCGGCATGAAAAAAAAAAGGACAACTGCATGTTCTGCTCGTCCAGTCATCACAGATCAAAAGCCTGCACAGCTGACTTGTCACTGACGCAGAAGAAGGAACTGCTTTCCTAGGACAAAAGGTGTTTCCGCTGCACCACCAAAGGACATCGGGCACGGGACTGCAAAAAGAAGATTTCCTGCTCCAGATGCGAAGCTCGACACGCTACAAGCATGTGGGATCCCGATAGGTGTTCATGGAAGTCAGACTATGCTAACAAGAACAACGAAGAAACTACGACAGTCTGCGCATCACTTGGAAGAAGACCCGTCAAGGAAAGCTCTATCACTTGCATTTTCCTTCAGACTTTCAGAGCATGCGCCATGAATGATGACACCTGCCGCTACATACGAGGCGTTTTTGATGGTGGCAGTCAGAGGACTTTCATAACTGAAGATCTGTCCAAGCACCTCCAGCTGAAAAGCATGGGAACAACTCGAATAGCCTTCAATACTTTCGCAAGTACATCGGACCAAAAGGCTAAGAGGCGTCGCATCGTAGAACTACGACAGCGAAGCCAGTTTTCCGAGGAGGCGCAAATAGCCTTAACTGCAATAGAGATCCCAAGCATCTGCCAGGACATCACAGAGACTGCAACGGACATAGCCTTCGTTGCGTCTTTCAAGAAGCTGGGAAACGATGTCACCGATGAGCTCAAACATCCATCTATCATCACTAAGAGTGGCATCAGCGCACTTATCGGGTCCGATCAGATGTGGAAAGTGTTGACCGGCGAAGTTTCACGGTGAAAAGGCAACGAATCATTGATCGCATTGAACTCCAAGCTTGGATGGACCTTCCAGGCAAGCACATCGCACTCGGTGTCCCCACCAACTACTTCACAAATGATGGTGTGCGTGCTAAAAGCTCGGGCTACTGATTCCGACGGGATTTTGCGCTCCTTTTGGGAACTTGAAAACATAGGAATTGCGGACATGATAAACAAGCCACCTGAAATGAGCAACACCATGAGGCATTTTGAGCAAACGATTAGCTTTATAAATGGAAGATATGAAGTGGCCCTCTTTTGGAAGGATAATTTCGAGCTTGCAAGCAACAAGCAACTTGCCGTTACTTGACTGGACAAGCTTGTCAACCATCTCGACTCCAGGAAAGGACTGCTCGAAACGTATGACCATACCATAAGAGAGTACTTGAGGGCAGGACACGCTGAAGTAGTCAGTGATGTACCTGCAGAGGTGGCAAAATTATATTAAATTCCGCACAAGGAAGTCATGCGTGAACAAGCACTGACGACGAAAATGAGAGTGGTGTTTGACGCTTCGTCACATGTCAAAGAATGCAAGTCCCTTCATGACTGCCTTGAAAAAGGTGACAATTTATACCAAGACCTCGTGCAAATTCTGCTATGATTCAGAACACACCCGGTGGCAGTTATCGTGGACATAGAAAAGGCATTCCTTCAGATTGCGATTCGGGAGGACGACAGAGACGCTTTCCGCTTTCTCTGCAGAAGGAGATTTATTCAAGGGCAAGCTGCAAGAGTGGAGGATGACACGAGTGCCTTTTGGAGCTACATGTAGCCCATTTTTGCTCACAGCTACTATTCTCTACCACGTGAAAAGAGCACCGGCTGCCATGGCACAAACAGCGCAAACTCTTGCTGAGTCGGTTTACGTGGATGACTTAGTCGCTGGTGTCGACACAGAAGAGGAAGCCGCTAAACTTTGCCGAGAAGCGCGCACAATAATGAAATCGGCTGGCATGACATTGCAGAAATGGACAACAAATTCAGGAAATTTGATGGGAACGCTTGAAAATCAAGTAGAATCTACTAGTAATGAGATGGTCGTTCTTCACGAAACGTCGGTCAAGGTTCTGGGTTTGGTTTGGAATCCTGCAAAGGATGAATTCAACTTTTCGGTTGAAAATCTACTCCGGTTTTTGACAGCACAGACGGACACAAAACGATTTGTCTTGCAGTCAGCATCAAGAATGTCTGACCCATTGGGATTTGTAGGATCATATACTATTGCCATACGAATGTTGTTTCAGAAGCTGTGAATACGAGGGATTGGCTGGGATGAAGTACTACTCAATGACCTGCAAAAAGAATGGAATGATTGGATCATCCAGCTGCCGCAACTGCAAGACGTCGTCGTTTCTCGCTATCTGGGCGGCGAAGCAACGAAAGCCAATGTGCTTCAAGTACGTGTTTTCTGCGATGCCAGTCCAGCGGCATACGGAACAGCGATATACATCGTGTCAAGTCCTGAGGAGCCGAAACTGTTGATTGCAAAGTCCCGTGTAGCACCCATTAAGGAGACAACGCTGCTGCGATTGGAGCTGCTGGCTGCCTTAATCGGCTCAAGAATGTTGGCATACGTGAAAAGCGCTTTGAGGAATGTTCAAGTTGACTATACGATGTGGAGCGATTTCGCCTTTGTGTTGTCATGGATAAAAGGTGACGTGAAAAAGTGGAAACAGTTCGTAGCCAACAGAGTCAATGAAATTAGGTGCACAACGGATCCATCAAAGTGGAGATACTGTCCTGGAGGGACAACCCGGCTGACCCACTCACGCGTGGCGCGACGCTTGAAAGACTACAGTGCAGCTCAAAATGGTGGCATTGTCCCGAGTGGCTAACTAAACCAATGCCTGAATGGCCCCTACAGTTCAGTGAACTAGACATAGCCGAAGCCACCCAAGGTGAAGTTACAACAGTCTACGTTGCACTAATGACACGCTTCTCAGTTCCGATAATCGATATTCAATATTCAACGGTACAGCAGGCTTCAGCGCCTACTCAGAGTCACTGCGTCGGTTTTCAGATTTACTGACCGATGCAGAAAAAGGACGGATCATACAGGACATCTCGTGGCAACAGAAATCCTGAACGCTGAACAGTATTGGATAAGATGTACACAAGAGCAAGGCTTTCTTGAAGAACTCACCGCTTTGACCAACGGCCAACCAGTCGAGTCTACATCTTGAATCGCTGAACTACACCCTTACATAAACAAAGACGGAATTCTACGAGTTGGAGGCCGTTTATACCTCATGCATCCAACACAAGATGTCAAGCACCCAATCATAATGCCGTCAAGCCACCACTTTTCGGCACTTTTGGCAAACAGAGCCCATCTTCAAGTCCTACATGGAGGAGTTAGAGATACACTTACGCAGCTTCGGGAACGCTACTGAATTTGTCGAGCTCGCTATTCGGTAAAAAGAGTGCTGCATGGCTGCAATATATGCAAGCGTTTCAGTGCAGGCTGTTATGAACATCGTCAGTAGGCGCCATGCTGTTGCTGAGAAGCGTAGCCGGGCAGCGCTCCCACGCCTGGAACCCCAGTTTTCTTGGAACCAGCGTCTAGAGCTGACGGGGGAGCGGCGCTCTTTTGATCCTCAAACAAGTAGCCGACTAACCTTTCTATGCTGTAAATAAGTGTAAAAAGTGCCATAAACCTGTTTGTTTTTCGTATCCCCATCTTGTCAGCGTTCGTTTCCTCCACTCGAAGCTACACCACGCTACCACAAAAGACCGGGCAGACCCCGGTCCGCAACAACTGGCAAACAGTGCTGAGATCCGCAACAACTGGTGAACAGCGCCGAAAGCCACGACAACTGGTGGCAGCGGTGGGATACGACTCACCACCGGGATACACAACAGGGCCCAGGAAGTGCTGAGACTGCTCCGTTAACAAGTCATCGAGGGTCACCAACGAACCCGTTCGAAGTTGTAGGAGTCGAATTTGCGGGCCCTCTGTATGTACGCACAGAGAAAGGGGACATGAAGTGCTACGTTGCACTTTTTACGTGCGCCGTATCTACAGCCGTGCATCTCGAGCTTGTCTCAGAAATGACAACCGAGGCTTTCCTGCTGTGCCTACGACGATTTGCAGCTCGTAGAGGATTACCTAGGGTGATTTATTCTGACAACGCACGAAGCTTTCACAAGACATCGGCAGACGTAAAGCGACTACACCGTATGTTCTCTGAAGAGGACGTCGCTGGTCACTTCAGCGCCAACGGCATTTCGTGGAAGTTTACTGCACCAAATGCTCCTTGGTGGGGTGGATGGTGGGAGCGCCTCGTACGATCAGTGAAGCTTCCGCTGCGAAAAATTATCGGCAAAGCTCGTCTGAACTACGAAAAAATATCGACAGTGCTGGCAGAGGTCGAAGCAGTCATAAACTCTAGGCCCCTGACTTTCACTGAGACAGATGCAAGACAACCTTGCACTTTGACACCAGCCGAACTTCTCCTTGGACGAAGATTGACTTCCATACCGTGTGCGATTGCTGACGAAGGCAACAGCAACTCCAAGCGAGCAGACGCCATACACAGACACAACTACAGGAAGCTGCTGGTTGAAAGTTTTTGGGAGCATTGACAAAAAGAATACCTGTTGCAATTACAATCTGCACACTTTGTCGACACGAAATCAAATACAACATTGAAGCAAGGGGACATTGTTCTCGTGTATTCGGGCAGCACGCCACGCCAGCTAGGGAAGGTTGCAAGGGTCACGGAAGTGTACCACAGTACCGACGGTCTCATTCGTTTCTGCAAGATCAAGTTGCAAGGCGGTCACCTTGTGATCAGGCCGATACAAAGACTGTACCCACTTGAACTATGTGTTTAACTTTGCGTGGCCGGGAATGTTGATTATTTCTCACGTTCTCGGCTGGGACAAGGAAACGAGAAAGAAGAGCGCGAACGAGAGCGAGAGACATGGGGACGCTCAAGTGACAGCAGAGGGCTTCCTAGCGCAGTTAAATAAACAAGTATTTTTTGTCTTATACCTTAAAGACGGAGTTGAGTCTGATCGCAGTGTCTAGAATGCCATCGTCTTAATAACCAGAAGTGGTAAGCTGATATAAAGCACTAGTCGTTACACTGGGGCTCACAAGAATGGTAGTCCTCAACACTGCTACACAAATCAACCTCACCGGATGGCGCCTAACTACAATTGACGTTAACCTGGCATGGCGGCCGTATCACAGGAGTACATATTGTTACGTCCACGAGAGGGCTTGTTCAAAGCCGAAGTAACGGTCGATTTGAAGGGGTAGAATGAACGTGCACCAGAGACCTTTGGCAACAGCTGAACGTTCTCTTCTTCAGCCACCTTCCTATTGCCGCCACACAGATGCACATACCTAAATTACATATGTGGTAACATTTGCCTCCGCGCAGATCAAGCCCACAGGGCGAGTCAAACAGTCTTTCAAGGAATAACGCGCTTCAAACGCGTAACATGGGCAAGTTCAGTTTTTGCAGACCGTTAAGACCATTTACAGACCATTTGCAGACGCATTAAGTTAAATCGCTTATACGGTCTCTAAAAAGAAAAGGTCTCGCTCAGTGCAATACCTTGTTTCTCGCACAACCCGCGTTTTCTAGTTAGTGTTCACAGGAACACTAGCTCTCTGCGATTGTACGTCACGTGTCGGCGTCGGTGGTCAAAACGTGCCTTCGAGCGGTATGCGCAAATAAGTAAGCCGCCTGGCTTCTTCTGCACGACAGACGATCTCGGATATGCAGGGATCATGGTGGTCCAAACACGGAAAGATGGTACTGAGGGTATGACGAGGAAGCCGGGCATATAGAAGAAGGAAAGGACTGTAGCCGGTAGTTTCATGCTGTGTGGTGTTAAATGCATAAGCGATAAAAGGTAAAATGCTGCCCCAGTTCTTATGATCTGATGCGAAATACATAGACAGCATGTTCGTGAGAGTTCTGTTAGTTCATTCAGTTAGACTGTTTGTTTTGGGACAGTATGGTGTAAATTTCCAAAACCTTGAAGTGCATGACGATAGTTATAGCGCGAGAACAGAACGACGACAAAGAGACAAAAAAGGACACCATTTGTCGTCATTTTGTTCTTGCACTATAATTATCGTCATATCACACTAACTGGCCCAAACTGCCACACTTGAAGTGCAGACACGAAGCATCTCTTCCACCATGTCTGCAGTGAATTGTCGCCCACAATCACTGATTACAATTTTGGGAGGTCCGTGTCATAGCATCACAAAATGTAGCATGAAGAAAAGCACATCAGCTTCAGTTGCCGATGGTATGGCAGCTGTCTCACAGTACCGTCCGTGTTGAATGATCCGTGCAGACGACTATCCAGTGATTTCCATAAAAAGACCGGGAAAGGGCTCAAGAACTTGTTCGAATGGAGTTCGACTTGTTCGAATGAAGTTCTAGGGAGCGACACCGGATGTATTCGCCCCGGAAGAGCACTTGTTGGGCGCTTGTGACATTGACACTCGTTGCAGCTAGACACGTAGTGTTTAGTCCTCTGGCACATTTTGGGCCAGTAGAACCTTTCTTGAAGGTGGCAAAAAGTTTTCACTGTGCCTAGATGACCGGATGTTGAGTCATCATGCATTGCCTGCAAGATGTAAACGCAAAGGCTTTTCGGAACCACCATAAGATATCGTGAGCTGGTGCTGGTGCAGTTCTTTTTGTAAACCAGCCCGTCTCAGATGCAGAAGCGCGTAGGCGATGATTTTGGTTTGGTAGCATGAAGTTGCTGTATGATGCCGTCTCTTTGTTGCTCACCTTAAAGGCGTTGGTATCCGGAAATGGTTGGTCCACTGATGCGATGTAGGTGTCAAAGTTGCCCTTGTCACATTCCGTCACTGAAGCGGTAGTCGCGAAAGACAATCTGCGTCAGCGTAATGGTGGCCACTTTTATAGGAAACTGTGAAGTCATATTCTTGTAGACGAAGTGCCCAATGTGCAAGCCGACCAGATGGGTCACGCAGATTGACCAGCCAGCAGAGAGAATGATGGTCTGTCACGATGGTAAAGGCGTGTTTATACAGTTTGGACCAGAAGCGCTGCACTGCGAAGACTACTGCAAGGCATTCTTGCTCTCTGATGGTGTAGTTATGCTTGGACTTGCTTAGCGAGCGACTTGCATACACTACAACGTATTCTTAGTTATCCAAGCGTTCAACCAGGACAGCACCTACACCAATACCGCTAGCGTCTGTGTGAAGTTCTGTGGGAGCCAGAGGAATGAAGTGTCGAAGAATCAGATGGGACGTCAAAATAAACTTCAACTCAGAAAAAGCAGAATCACATTCCGGAGTCCGGTCAAGCTGCGCCCCTTTCTGAAGCAGGCACATGATCGGGTATGCGATATTGTTACAACGTGCATAATTTAGGTAGTGCATGTTTCTCTCGGAGTCTGGGCTATTTTAGTGAGCGTCCGCTCCACGCTTTCTTTTTTAGAATTGGAGTCACTGAAGAGCTTCTTCAGTTCTTGAGCAAAAAGATTCCACGTTGTCAAAGGCTCTTTTCAGTTTTGTACCACATCAGGGCAGTTTCCGTGAGAAACAATGTGTCATTTTCTAGTTGATTGATAGGGTTCCAGTGGTTGTACCAGCTCACCCTTTTGTAATGCGTTAGCCACACGTCCACATCTTCTCCTGCCCTTCCCGCAAACGGATGAGGTTCTATGTAGTGATGCCTAAGTATGGCCAGCGTAGACCTGCGTGTGGTTGAAGTGATGATTCTTGACCTTTGTTCTGGGCCGTGGCAACTGTTGTCGGTGGCAGACCGGCAAGACGACGGCTCCGGTGAAATTCAAACAACTGTGGCTCCGTGGTATGTTGACGTGCTGTACCTTGCACCTCTACAACTTTGTTACATCCATGAGAGGGTTTTATTCATAGACGAGGTAACGGTTGACTTGAAGGAGTAGAATGAACGCGCACCAGAGACCATTGCCGATGATGATGATGCCTCCACTATGGCTCTTGCCCACTCAGGGGGATTGGCCAAAAATCTACCTGAGTGGGCAAAAGCCATAGTGGCTATAGCTGAATATCCTTTTCTTCAGTTGCCTCCCTGTTCCCATCCGCACAGATGCACATACCTAAATTATGTATGCGGTAATAATATGTATTGTTTATAAAACTTTATAGCTACTACCGCAAACAAAATTGGTGTTTCACAAACATTAGGGTCTATTTACAAGGTATTTCTGAGACCTGGCGTGGTTTTGTAGTAGAATACTTGATTGCAATGTAGAATGCTAGGATTCGATTCCTGCTGGGACACTAACATTTATTCTTTGCATTCATCTGGTCAACCCTGCTTATGTAAGCTTTTTATTCACACTCAAGCAATAAAATTAACTATGTGTGTTCGCCCTGTTCCTGGGTAGATATAAAATGACTATCACCTGTGGCACATACTCGCTCCCGGTAAGTGCCACTGTTTTTTGGAAAGTGTTTGGCAATGTACGGGATGAGATTATGACATTATTCATGTCATGACCAGCGCATCGTAACCGTCAATCCATATTACCCTCGTGTACTAGTTTTGGTGTACTCCAAGTCAACGGGCTGATCATGAGAGCACCCAGACGTAGGCGGCTAGATAGATAGATAGATATGCAGATAGACGCCAAAAGTCCTTGCAGTATGCAAAAAAATGCTTCGAATTGAGAAGATTGCTGTGCGTATCGGCACTATGCACATGAGCTCATGTACGTTCTCACATAGAGGCATAGACTCCTTATTTTCTGGGAGAGGGTGCAGACAGGGAAACACAGCCAGTTTATAATGCAGAGGAGGAGCGATGCTGGACTAACCATGCATGGAGAGGGGTACAATTTTATTTTTGAGATCAAATGATGAAAATTTGCAAGTTCACTGATCCAAGGTTCACTCTTGCGCTATATTCTGTACCTGTCTAGAACCCACCGTTGCAACCTTTCACCAAAGCTTCTGCTAATGTTGAATACAATGTCTCCTAATGTTAACAAAGATAGAATGAAGAAAAAAAAAACAATGTGCTTCAAGGAACATATGCATACATATATTCTGTAGATGCTCTGAAATTCTGAGCACCTGTATCATTTTATGCACTCATTGACTTCATTTATAAGCCTATGTTCTAAAGAAGAATGAATATCTTCCATGTCTATGATGAAGGTGCCTACATACCCATCCTGAGCGCTCACTCCGAATGTACTCGGTCACAAAAGCTGGGCTCTTAACTGAACATGGATCCCCAATGCGCGATACTGCAAGCATCCTTTGTAAGAATGTTCCAGTAAGCCGTTGCCATGTGCCTCACTCAGATACAATGACTCTGAAAGGGTTTCTTCCACTGAAATTCTCATCGAGAAAACAGTGACAGGCTCAGGCATTTTGCTGCCTTCACAAAAATGGAGGGCATTGACCCCACTTCTCCACATGGCCTGAAAGCTAGTTGCGATTTTACTTTTATTGGATTGACCAGGGCAAGGGCTTTTCTACTTCACTGAGGTAATGCCTTCCTACTGATGTCATGCATGTATCTTAGCTGAAGCTTTGACACAAATTCTTTATCACAGTTAGTGCCCTGGCATATCAGCCCGGGGGGGCAAAGGGGTGCTAGCCCCCCTTGCCCCACTGAGAGAAAGTGAGAGAACTGTGCCCCTCCCCCATTTTGAGGGTGGTCACTCTTGGCTGCACACTGGGGAAACAAACAAGTAAGGTGATATTTGTTGTCACAGCAGTAATCACTCAATTATGTTCCTACGGGAGAATGAAAATGTTACGAGGCAATGTTACAACATAGTGAAATTCTGCCAACATTTCTGCTGTGACGATTTTCTTTGTAGGCTCTTTGCTGTACAGGTCACCTAGCGACGCTTTCACGTCTTGTGCTGTAGTATTGCAGAGCAGGCAAGCGCTGAACAGGTGCCCTATAATGTTACATCACTTGTTCGTGCTTTCATTTTGCTGTGACTTGTTGATGCTGTTATGAATGAGAACGAGCAAACATTTTGAAGACCGGTCAAAGCATCCACTATTTCCAAAAAATAATTTTCTTCTTCGAAAAGAATATATTAACACCGCTGTTTCGTTAAAGCTGTTACGAACCGATGAGTGTGACAAATCGTTTTCGATGTTTAAGTTTTTTCATACTGAAACGCCGAAACTCGTTTCTGCTTTAGTCTCTGAAACATGATCAGCCTTGCTTATGGCAATGTGGAGGCATAGCAGCAGCTTGCGAAATGGCCATAAATAAAACAATGGACTCGAGCTCAGTACGAAGCACAGCTTTTAAGCTTGCCCCACAACTTGATCCACCGGACAAGGGAGAAGGTGAAAGACTGGTTTTTAGTACTATGAAGGCTTAGTTAAGAGTCGGGCTAGTGGGTTTTCTCTCAACTTGAATTGTCTTTTACAGCTCAGAATACACCTCGGACATCAAAAAAGCAGAAGCATGCAGCACTGCTTATATCTCTCAATTCCTCTTTCTCTCAGAAAGTATGAGCTCACAGAGATGTATACGTCCACAAACTACTATACACCGTTATGTTGCAAGCGGAAATATTTTATTATACTCATAATTCATCTCGCCAGCTGCTATAAGTAGCCACTGATAGTGTGATTGACAGCTAGCCTACTTGAATTAGATTTAGAAGGAGATTCTCTACAGCTTCTTGACGTCATGTAACATGCAGCTGATATTGTGGCACAGAAAACATTTTTGATGTCGAAGAACCAATGACAAAAATTATGCCATATCGAAAAGAGTTTATTCTCTTATTTTTTATGTAATTGTGCATTAGGATCATTATGCGGAGAATCACTTTCACACCATTTGTTGCTTCGCGTAACAAGCTGCTGCTGCTGCGCATATGACAAAGACTGCTTACACCATTCATATACAGCTGACGACAATTTCGAAAGAAAGCAACAAGAAATAGTTTAACGTTGTAATCACTCAAATTTTATTCTTTCAAAAAAAAGCTTTGTTTACACCGTTAGTATTGGCGTATTCATGCGCGTGTCTGGAAGCCTCTTAAGAAATGTTATTACAAATACAATGAGTGTAAACAATGTAGTACGCTCCTAACACCACAAATTATACATTTTTAAAGAAAAGGGTCAAGAAGTTCATAATAGGTTAATAACAGTATTATAACAATAATGTCATTAATAATTGCACAGTGCAGAAACAAAGTTCAGACTATTAGCAAGCAAGGCAAATTATAATACACACAAGCTTGAATAGATCCAAGAAAGTTTAATACTTACTACGAAAAATCATAACAGCAATGATAATTTGAAAAAACATGGTTGATCCCTCCAACATGGGAATCAGCCTATAACACGAAAGTAAAATGCACCTTTGCAGGGGTAATTAAATATTTATTGTACATTGATAAAGAAGAGTGTGCCGAATGTACGTTTTAGTGTTTGGAACCCATAGCCCCGTTCATCGACATATCCTTGTTGAAGCTTGGTACATTCATAGAAATTTACTACACAAACCATTGTAGTATCTATAGATGTTAACCACCATGTCATAATCAGAGAAAGAAGCATAATAGCAAGATGAGTGTCGCATAGTGGACACAGAAATTGAGCTAAGGGCGCGATTCCTCAGTCTGTTAAAGTGTGATTGAACTTTGTGGTATCTAAGAAACCATGTCGTGTCACCTCTGTGTATAAAATATATATATATATATATATATATATATATATATATATATATATATATATATATTGTGAAGAAGAAGATGTGCATGCAGCAAGCAGCAACGCTAACGCCCGGCTCTCTCGGCTCGTGCTAGGTTTCGTTGCTGTGCTGATCGCTGTCCTTAACAGCTAATAAATCTTTTCACATTTGGTGGAAGTGCGGGGTATATATACATATATATATATAAATATATATATATATATATATATATATATATATTGTAACGAACTAATGCAACGCTGGAAGCTAAAACAGCTATTTAATTATGGCGAACTTGTGCCCGTCAACAAAATACACAAAGGTTATCCTGAGCTCGCTAGTGAAAAGCTTGTCAACCTCTTCTTTTTTCGTCTCGCCACGTCCCGCTCCTTCGAAAAACCACCAGCCTTCTTTTTCCAGCGCGTGGTGTGTTGACACGTGCAGCCAGCGTTGCATGGCGCGTTTGGTTTGTCAGGTGGTCTGGCAGAATTCATAAGAGCAGGAAGCAGCGCAAGACTTCAGTAGGTGCCTAACAACATGCGGCATTAGTTCCCCTTCCAAAACGCATCGTCTCGATGCGTACGCTGACGTCGAACAGTTTCGTACAGGAGTATTGACCTGATGCTTGAGCACATTTATCAGTTGTGTTGTTCAACGCCTTTCGTAGTATGGTTTCATTTGTACTACATGTACGACTTCTGGGCGATTCCTGCGTCGAGTTGAGCACACTTGCCCTTCAGGAATTACTTCGTAGTTTAGCGGGCCTAACCGTACTTTGTAAGTACTTTGTACTTACAAAGTACTTTATAAGGGCCGAAATAGCGCCGCATCAGTTTTTCAGATAAGCCATGTGCGCGTACAGGCGTCCACACCCATACTTTGTCTCCGGGGTGGTACAGTACGTCTTTCCGCTTGAGATTATAGCGACTTGTGTCGGAGCCTTGTTGTAAGGTGATACGATGTCTTGCCAATTGCCGTGCCTCTTCTGCCATTTCTATGAAGTCGCTGATGTGCGGGTCACTCTCATTCGAATCATTGACAGGTAACATCGTGTCTAAGGTTGTTGTGACCGTCCGACCATAAACAAGTTCAAATGGCGTGAAGTGTGTCGTTTCTTGCACTGCGGTATTGTACGCAAATGTTGCATAAGGCAAAATACTGTCCCATGTCTGGTGCTCAACGTCCACATACATTGAGATCATGTCGGCGAGAGTTCTGTTGAGTCTTTCGGTTAATCCGTTTGTTTGTGGATGGTATGCTGTAGTCCTCTTATGGTCGGTGTGGGTGAGCTTCATAACAGACTGCATAAAACGGGCAGTAAATGATGTTCCTTTGTCCGTAATGACAACCTGCGGTGCACCATGTCGTAGTACAATCTGAGTGACGAAAAAGTGGGCTACTTCGTTCGCCGTTCCTTTTGCGAGAGGTGATTTCTCAGTATATCGAGTCATGTAGTCTGTTGCTACAACAATCCAGCGCTTTCCCGATGAAGAGAGAGGAAATGGACCAAGCAAATCCATTCCCACTTGCTGAAATGGCCTTTTTGGTGGCTCTATTGGTTGCAACAGACCCGCTGGTTTCGATGGTGGTATCTTGCGTCTTTGGCAATCCCGGCATGACTTGACATAATGGTGCACCGAATCTCTTAATTTCGGCCAATAATACTTCCGGCGAATTCTGGCCAAAGTGCGACTACTACCCATATGGCCAGCCGACGGGTCGTCATGACACGCTTCTAAGATTTCTGTTCGCAGTGATGATGGTGCAAGAAGCAGAAACGTCTCACCGCTGTTTCCGAAGTTTCGCATGTATAGGACGTCGTTCCCTAGGACATACGATGTCAATCCACGGACGAAAACTCGTGGTACCTTATTTTGGTGACCCTCCAAGTATTAGATAAGCGGGCGTAGTTTCGGGTCCATTCGCTAAAGACGAGCCATCTCCGACACATTCAGAACTCCAAGAAATGGGATGTCTTGTCCTTGGTCAGATGATGGAGACTCAACAGGTGTGCGAGACAGGCAATCCGCGTCATTGTGCTTGAGACCGGACTTGTAGACCACAGTGATGTCATGTTCCTGCAGTCGCAGGCTCCATCTTGCAAGTCTTCCTGAACGGTCCTTGATATTTGCAAGCCAACACAATGAATGGTGATCACTGATTGCTCGAAACGGTCTCCCAGAGAGGTATGGGCGAAACTTGCTGATGGCCCATATAACTGCGAGACACTCTCTGTCGCTGAGTAATTGGACTCAGCATTCGATAGAGTGCGGCTCGTGTAAGCGATCACCTTTTCTTCTCCATTTTGCCACTGAACGAGGATGGCACCGAGACCAACGTTACTCGCGTCGGTATGTATGTCTGTATCAGCCTCTTCACCAAAATGGGCAAGTATTGGAGGAGACTGCAAACGGTGTCGCAACTCTGAGCAAGCTGCTTCTTGTTCTTCCCGCCAAGAGAATGCTACACTTTCTTTCGTTAGCCGTGTCAAAGGCTCAGCGACCTTAGCAAAGTTTTCCACAAAGCGTCTGTAGTAGGCACATAGTCCCACGAATCGCCTGACAGCTTTTTTGTCTTGCGGTTCCGGAAAATTTTCAACTGCTGCAATCTTTTTCGGGTCCGGGCAGACGCCTTCCGCACTGACTATGTGCCCGAGGAACCGAAGCTGACGAAATCCAAAGTGACACTTTTCCGGTTTGATGGTCAGTGCTGCCGTGCGAATGGCATCCAGTACCGTTCTCAGTCGGTGGATGTGCTGCTCGAAGGTAGAAGAAAAAACCACTACATCGTCGAGGTAGACAAGACACGATTGCCACTTGAGTCCGGAAAGCACAGTGTCCATCATCCTCGGGAAGGTAGTGGGAGCAGAGCACAAACCGAAGGGGAGCACTTTGAACTCGTACAGTCCGTCTGGGGTCACAAACGCCGTCTTCTTGCGATCTGGTTCATCCACCTCGATCTGCCAATATCCACTTTTTAAGTCCAATGACGAAAAGAAGTGAGTATTGCGTAACTTATCCAAGGCATCATCGATCCGCGGAAGCGGGTAAACATCACGCTTTGTGACTTGGTTCAGCTTTCTGTAGTCAACGCAAAATCACAGCGTGTTGTCCTTCTTTTTGACTAGCACAACCGGTGATGCCCACGGACTGTTGTATGGCTGGATTACGTCATCGTTGAGCATTTCCTGCACTTGGTTCTTGATGGCTTCTCTTTCTTTTGGCGCTACTCGGTATGAGCGCTGATGCACAGGTCTCGCGTGTTCGTCGACCACGATGCGGTGCTTCGCGACGGGAGTACGTCTAACTTTTGACGAGGTCGAGAAGCACTCGGCGAACTCTCTGATGAGGTCAGCAATCTGTTGTTTCTAAGATGATGAGAGCTCTCTGTCAATGTCTACTGCTTGGAGTACGTTATCTACTGTCTCTGAAGCTTTATCAAGAGTGCAAACATCTGAGACTTGCGCGTACTCATGCAGCGATGCTACGAATGTTCCCTTCGCGACATGCTGCAGCTCATTTCCAAAGTTAGTTAATAGGACATACGCACATCCATCACGAAGGCTCACCAGGCATCTTGCCACGCATAGTCCTTTTTCTAGTAGCAGTCCGATGTTTCCGTCCGCTAATCCGTCACAGTCACGGAGAACTTCACTCCTCACAAGAACGGCCACACTGGAACGTGGCCGCACGGTTACATCTTCGCCCACAATGCGGAGAGGTAGAACAATTGGTTTCTCCGCGTGACAGATGGCGACGGCATTCTTTGTAGAAAACGAAACCTTGGACTCTTGCAAGTCGATGACTGCATTGTCTGTTTGCAAGAAGTCCATGCCTATAATCAGTTCACGGGAGCATTCAGCAAGCACAATAAAGCTGCCGACATACACGAATCCTCTTATTCCGATCCTTGCGGTGCACAAGCCCACGGGACTAACTAAGTGCCCTCCAGCGGTACATATCTGAGGTCCGGTCCATTCAGTCATCACTTTCTTCAGCTTCCTTACGAGAGAATTACTGACAATAAACTAGTCTGCACCAGTGTCTAGAAGCGCAATGGCCTCGACGTCGTCGATCGTGACTAATATCTCGGAAGTAACGTCGCTACTACTGCACTTGTCCGTCGTTGCGTAACTGCCGCTGTCCTGTCGGGCTAACAATGAAGGGTCTTCAGTTGTCAGTATATCAGCGGCCTCACCTCCAAAGGTCGCTGGCTCTAGTTTTCCCGCCGCGGGCTAGGAGAACGTGGTCTTCAGAGATTCGATGACGGACGAGGACTCGGCGACCGATAGCGCATCGGTGCTATCGAACGTGACTCCCGTTGTTGCATGTCTTGAGGTGAATATCGTGAAGACAAGTACTCTTCGATTTCGTAGGGCTGTTCACCGTTCAGCGGGCACGGTGCATTGACTGGAAAACCACGCAGTCCCGCTCGACGATACTGGCATGCCCGGTAAAGGTGGCCTGCTTCTCCGCAGTGGTAGCAGGGGGGCCGCCGGTGTACAGTGCGCCATACATCGCTCTTACGTGGTCTTACTTCCGGCATTGGTAGCGGCGTACTCGGAGAAAACGTCGAAGGCATAACAGCAGTCGTAGCCGTCCGATTCACGCGTCCGAGGTCCTGTCGTACTACTTGCGCGTACAAGTGAGGTGAAGGCTCCGGTTGTGCGCGCTGTAGTACCTGAGGTTGTGGTTGAAAAACTGCTTGCCGCACTTCTTCGCGCACAACGTCGGCAAGTGAGAACATAGCTGGATGACCTTGAGTCATTTGTATTTTCTGAAGTTCTTCCCTTACAACAGCCCTCACCATTTCACGCAAGAGGTCAATCTTACTCGTGAGGGTGGTCGACGCCGTGCTAACACATGAGACGCTTACGTCCCTGTTGTATTGGCGCGCGCGCTGCTGCAGGGTCTTCTCTATCATTGTCCCCTCTGATCTGAACTCAGCAAGAGAGCGGGGTGGATTACGCACCAAGCCTGCAAAAAGGGGTGGATTACGCACCAGGCCTGCAAAAAGCTCCTTTTTCACTCCACGCATCAGGTGCCGCAACTTCTTTTTCTCGGCCATGTTCGGGTCGGCCTGGCGGAACAGTCAGGACATGTCTTCAATGTACATGGCGACGCTCTCGTTGTTTCGTTGGTTTCGCGTCTGAAGAGCGGCCTCCGCCTTTTCTTTGCGGTCCGTGTTTGGGTACGTAGCAAGAAACTCTCTTCGAAAGTCGTCCCATGAAAATAAGGACACTTCGTGGTTTTCGAACCACGTACGCGCAGAATCTTGCAGTGCCACGTAGACGTAGCGAAGTTTCCTGTCTTCGTTCCAACCGTTCAGTCTGGCGACGCGTTCGAAACCGTCGAGCCAGTCCTCAGAATCCTCGAAAATATCACCGTGGAAGACCTCTGGTATTCGGGGTGGGTCCATGACGATGTGCGATGGAAATGAAGTTGCTTAGGTGGCCATTGCAGGCGCCCCGGAACTTACGTCCTCCACTGGTCTCGAAGAATCGAAGAGGGCACCAAACTCCGGCTGCTCACCCCGTAGGCGACGACTCGTGCGTTGGTGTACGGGAGTCAACTGCGCTGGCTCCAACCTTCGGGGCTCTGGGCTATGTTCCCTAACCTGAGATGGGCTTGGAATCTTACCCAGCACGTCCACCAGTTTGTAACGAACTAATGCAATGCCAAAAGCTAAAACAGCTATTTAATTATGGCGAACTTGTGCCCGTCAACAAAATACACAAAGGTTATCAGCTCGCTAGTGAAAAGCTCGTCAACCTCTTCTTTTTTCGTCTCGCCACGTCCCGCTCCTTCGAAAAACCGCCAGCCTTCTTTTTCCAGCGCGTGGTGTGTTGCCACGTGCAGCCAGCGTTGCATGGCGCGTTTGGCTTGTCAGGTGGTCTGGCAGAATTCATAAGAGCAGGAAGCAGCGCAAGACTTCAGTAGGTGCCTAACAACATGCGACAATCTATACCAAAAACAAAAGTGATGCTGGGTCCGGGAAAGATTATTCGTATATTGAAGAAGACGCACGTACGAAGTGATTTTATTCACGTTTCGGCTGTGGGTCTGGCCTTCATCAGATGAAGGCAGGACCCACGGCCGAAGCGTCAGTAAAATCACTTCGTATGTGCGTCTTCTTCCCTATACAAATATATATATATATGTATATATATATATATATATATATATATATATATATATATACAGTAAGAATTCATTGGACTTCATCTTCATCATCGGCGCCATCTTGCTGTTGCTCGGGCTGGGATTGGTGGCGGGTGGTTGGGCAGGCGGGTGGTTCGGTTGGGCTGGCTCTTGCGCCATGGTGCTCTGCTGCCATAAGCGACGTCCCGAACGGAGCTCCAGGAGTTGGCTTTGGATGGAGAGAGGTTGAAGAGATTGTGAAGCACCTCCAACACTTGAAATACTACGGTTCAGCTGATGCTTTTTTCAATTAACAGCAAGATGGCGATAATGATGAAGAGGCCGAAGCGAAGACTGATGATGGTTATTGACAGATGAGGAAAATGAAGTCCACTGAATTCTTACACTAATTTCCCCCGTCGACGGAAGCTGCCAGCCTGGCCGCGAATCACGCTGTGAAACGCATACGATAGGGCTCGAGACGCGAAACGTGCACAACCTCTGTCCCGCACCAGGATGGTCAGTGAGGGCATGAACAGGTGTGATACCGTAGTTCACCGGTGAGGTCTGTTCGACAACTTTGTAGGGGCCAAGATAGTTCGACTCAAGCTTCTCGCATAAGCCAGGCGTTCGTGCAGGAGTCCACAGAAGTACATTGTCGCCGGGGCGGTAGAGGCCGACGCGATGAGTGGCATTGTAACGATGTTTGCGATCTTCTTGGCTAGCTTCGGTGTTTGCACGGCCAAGACGACAGCATTGAGTAACACAGGACAGAAACTGGTCCCAAATGAATGGTGATGCGTTGATGGGGCCAGAAAAGAATGAAACGTCGAGTGGTGATGTTGGTCGGCATCTGTATACTAAGAAAAATTAAGAATAGCCTGTGGTTCGTTGAACTGACGTGTTATATGCATACGTTACAAAGGGAAGAATGGCATCCCAGTTGCGATGGTCCGGTCGGATATACATGGACAGCATGTCGCACAGCGTGCGATTAAATCTTTTCGTTAAGCCATTGCTTTGTGGGTGATAGCTAGATGTTGTTTTATGAACTGTTTTTGATGCTTGAAGAACTTCACTGAGCGTGCTTGAAAGAAATGCCTTGCCCCGGTCGCTCAAAAGAACACGAGGGGCTTCGTGACGTAGGTATATAGCATTCAAGAAGAAAGTTGCTACTTCGGAAGCAGTTCCTGAAGTGATCGAAGCCGTCTCAGCGTACCGGGTCAAGTGATCAACCGCGGTGACGATCCATCTCTTGCTGTCTGATGTAGTTGGGAGGGGACCGAAGAGGTCAATTCCGATCACAGAGAACGGCTCTCCTGAGCAAGGAAGTGGTTGTAGGGTCCCGACTGGAGCAGTAGTGAGCCGCTTACGGTGTTGGCAAAGTGCGCACGAGGCAATGTACTTAGCTACCATCATGAAAAGACCTGGCCAAAAGAATCGACTGCGGATGCGCTCGTAGGTTTTGTAGTAACCCAAGTGGCCTGACCTTGGCTCGTCGTGTGAAGCGCGCAGAACTTCAGTGCGTAGTGCGCGTGGTACGACGGGAACCCATCGATGACCTTCAGGGTGGAAAATGTATCGATAGAGCACATCGTCCTCCAACTTGAATAGCCGGAGTTGTTTCCGGAGCCTGGCAATTGGGGAAGATAAGACACCGGTGCGCCGATCGATGAGGTCAGTGCAATAAGAATCGGCTCGCTGGTGAGTGGTAAGTACTGACGGACGGGTGGATGAAGGTAGGGAAGAAATGGATGATATGGACGAGGCGTCCTCCACATAGCCAATTTGACAAGGGGATGCGATGTGCGCCGAATACTGCGGCAAAGAGCATCGTGACAAAGTGTCGGCATCTTGGTGTTGTCTTCCGGTCTTGTAGATGACGTCAAAGTCATATGATTGTACCCGGAGAATCCAGCGACCAAGTCGCCCCGACAAGTTTTTGATTGTGGACAACCAGCAAAGAGCATGGTGGTCTGTCACAACAGTAAAATGTCGACCATGTAGATACAGACGAAATTTTTGGATGGACCAGACAACAGCCAAGGACCCTTGTTCAGTTATCGAGTACCTTTTCTCTGCAGAGGTCAGAGTGCGGCTTGCATACACGACAACTTTCTCGCGAAAGGCATGGTCACGCTGGAGGAGTACGGCGTCGATTCCTTGTCCACTAGCGTCAGTGGGTGCCTTGTCATCAAAATAACAAAGCGCTGGTGGGGATATCAGTGCGTGCTTGGTTCTTGAAATGAGGCTTCGCATCGATCATTCCAATCAAGGGAACAGGTACTAGCAAGGAGCTTGTGGAGAGGAGCGGCAATGGTGGCAAAGTTGCGAATGAATCGGTGAAAGTACGATGCGATCCCAAGGAAACAACGTAGTTCTTTGGAACGAAAGGGGCGCGGAAAATTGAGGACTGCAGAAATTTTGTCCGGATTGGGCTGGATGCCATCTTTACTAACGAGATGTCTCAGAACTTTTATAGCTGTGTTGCCGAAGTGGCACTTCTTTGTGTTTAGTTGAAGTCCAGCGTTGGAAAGACATGTGAGCACTTGATCTAGGCATTGCAGATGATCAGCAAAAGTGTAAGAAAATACGACGACATCATCAAGGTAGCATAGACAAGTTTTCCACTTGAGGTCACGAAGAACAGCGTCGGTCATCCTTTTGAATGTGGCGGCAGCATTACATAGGCCAAATAGCATTACGTTAAACTCGTAAAGACCACCCGCCATAGAAAAGGGGGTCTTTTTTTTTGTCTGCTTCGTCCATTGGAATTCGCCAATATCCGGACCAAAGGTCAAGGGTGGAGAAGTATTGGACGCCTTGATATATATATATATATATATATATATATATATATATATATTTCTGCTGACGAGTGAGATAGGTTTGCCCTCCCACTCGCGAAAGAGTTGGTATGCCATTGGTTAGTGCAGACACTTTTGCAGACAGGGTTGATGACAAAAAAATATTGGGAGTACTGTGAAAGATAATGTACTTTTAATGTAAAAGAAAAAAAAGACAATATGAGAAGTTGAGTTCAGCTTATAGTAGTCACCTTGCTTATTCAGCATTGGCCAACTCCTAAATAACTAGTACATACATCATTACCCCAATTAGCTACCACATTTCCATAATTAAAAAATATAAAGTGACAAGACTGCTCACCTGGAGTGAATTAGTATTGAAACGTTGAAAGGCTTCCCATTAATAAACATCCTAGGGCATGCTGATTTGTGGGGTTGAACGTCCCAAAACCACCATATGATTACGAGAGACGCCGTAGTGGAGGGATCAGGAAATTTTGACCACCTGCGGTTCTTTAACGTGCACCCAAATCTGAGTACACAAGCCCACAACATTTCCGCCTCCATCGGAAATGCAGCCGCCACAGCCGGGATTTGATCGCGCGACCTGCGGGTCAGCAGCCGAGTACCTTAGCCACTAGACCACGGTGGCGGGGCTCCTAGGGCATGTTCACTGCAAATGCACTTTCCCTTTGCAATTTAATTTAGCCTTTCGGAAATATGCCCCTATAATATGAGATCCTGACCTATCAGATCTTATATGCATTAGGTGGAACAAGAAAGCGTAAATAAACAATTACACTTCAAAAGTCTTCATCAACGTGGTACATTTAATATGGCCGTAAGAGATGAACTTCACAATGGGGTTAAATTGGGCTAGTTCGTTATTCATGATCATAGCAATATAACAGCACAAAAAGCAACGAACCAGCACACAGAGACAACTTACAAGTTGGAAGTCGAGGCTCGTTTGTCTCTGTGTGTTGGTCCATCGTCTTTTGTACTGTTATATTTTTTGTTATAAAAGAGTAATTGCTTGTGCCACTCGCTTTCAGTCATTCATCTTCTCGCATACGAGTGAATCCATGGCAATCAGAATTACACAATTATTTCTGTGTGCTAATAAAAACAAACAAAACACCTTTGCCTTTCCTACTAATGACAATATTACGCTTCCATCAGGCAATGACTTGAAGTTTGGGAAGCACTTACCCAGGCGCAGAGCATAGTGACAAAGGCCACCAGGAAATGCACATGGCCCTGTCTCTTGAGTGTGGCCCACAGCTCGAAGGGATGTTCATGAACAGTCTATGACGAAAAAGGTGGAAGATATAGCCCCATACGTGAGACCCATTTGCATGCTCCAGGAATGTTTTTGGGCACTTCTCTCCAATCTCAACACAAGAACAAAGCCTGTTCTTTCATTTTTCAATCGCACGTGACTGTTGCTTGCAGACTCATCTGTGCATATATTATCTGGCTTCTATAGAATATCTTTTTGACAATTCAAGGACTGTTTAGTGATTCTGAGAGGCAAAATTCAAAGAGGGGCAAGAGAGACCTTATTCATGCACTTTTAATTAGTATATTGTGAATACTCCAATTGCTTTCTTCTTTGCTGAAATTTCTCTCTCTGGACAAAGAAAACACAGCGGCAACCAAAGTAAAAATATATTCTTAAAAAGACATTTCAACTGGCATATGAGAGCCTTGTTCACAATCTAAAAGTATCTATTTAAGAGTATATTGTCACTTTAGTGGGCGCTGTGTTTCCTTCCACCCCGTCTTTACCCGGCCAGCTGGGTGTCCGCGAGCTCTCAATTTTCCTCTCTATGATCACTACCTTACTCCCATTTTCTTCTTCTTTGGCTGTCTGTCAAAGTTAATGTTTGGGTCAATTAACAGAGATATTATAACCTGCCGGTATCAGCTCTTTTAGACAGTTCCACATTCTTTTTTTTTTCTTTTTGCTTCTAGCATTTCAAGCTTGAAAAACATAGCACTCCTCTAGTTAACGGTTTAAATAATTCCTTCCACATTTTTCCATTCCTCTAAATAATTGCCACTGACTCGGGCAAGATCCTGGCAGTTACTTTGGCGATCCAACACACCTTGTGCTCCTCCGCGAAAACATACTACATCATTCTATTCTCTTACGCACATCCAAAGTTGCTTCACACAACAGCCACATCATACACCTGCTCTGGATTCCTGGTCATGCTTCACTGTCGGGTAATGAATGCGCTCTGGCAGCGGCTCGAGAACACATTCTCCAACCGGCCCCGCATAGTGAGGTGGCCAATGCAGAGCCAGGTTCTCCACTTCTCATATATCACGAGGTCACACAAAATTACAAATGCCAACGGCAGCAATACCAGGTTCCACCATACTCCTTCACACGCGAGGAGGCTGTCGCACTTCGCCAACTGCAGACCCGAACTTTCCCGAACCTCCACTTTATGTATAAAATATACCCGACTCGTTATACTGATGCCTGTCCAGGCTGTGGCGCTATCCCCACAGCTCTTCACGTTACCGTAGAGTGGTCCGCCCCCTACTTCTCTCCCCTCCCTCGAATCCTTCGGGCCACCCGTCCCGAGAGCAGTGGCTGCTTCCAGATCTTACATTCAAAAGGAAGATAAAGAAAAATGCCAATTGAGTGTATATGAATTAAAGAAACTATTCAGTTGTAAGAACTCTTTTTAAATCTGCCGAAGTGGCATTGGTCCCAATGCTAATGCATTTCAGTTCAGCTTATTTAGTGCTGAGTACATTTCAGATCTACGCACATATTTGGAACACTATATCTAATGCCTCCCATATCATATTTTGATTAGAAGTTGTCTGAAAGACTTGTTACAAACAGCCCTTTACGTTTTGAGAACTGCCACCTGTAGCTTTTGCATTGGGACATAAGCAAGAATGTTTACAAAAGAGACTGTAGCAAGCATCCTACATCAGGAAGAAGAAGAAAACAAGGAGGGCAAAGTAACTCTTCTCAAGGCAGCACCACGAATTCCAGCTAAAGAAGCACCAATGTAGTTCAAGAAAGTGGAGTTCTTTGTTGCCCCTGTAGAGTGTTGTGCCTAAGGTTTATGAGAGCTTGGACGCAGTGACTCAATTCATGACCACTGGAGTCATACATGCACATCTACAGCAAAGCATTACTCCATTCAGCAGTAATATTTTGTTGCAGAAATGTTTTGAAAAAAAAAACAAGCGCACTTGCCGAAAGTTGGGCTCTGTTTACGAATTTCTTATTGCAAGTATCTTTCTTTCTCTTTTTGCCTTTCTTTTAAGTTGTGCATGGCTACATGAGTTGGCGCGTCTAATGCCAATTTGTTGGTGCGTGATCTGTAGTGAACTTTGAATATAGTCACTTTGATGTGTAAGGCAAGACATCGATGTTGGGCATAGGAAGATATAAACAAAGCACCTTGAGTTATGTTTTTCATTCACTTCAATTTTTTTATTTGTGTCATATTTGCTACACATTTGAGAACTACAAATATTGTCTTCTATGCCTTCCTTGGATTCATTTGTCGGTCTGCTTCATAGGCTGTGTCAAACAATAAAACAAGCTCTTGACCCACTCTCCTTTTGCCAAACTACAAGACAAGGTATTTCTAAGGTGACCAATGCAAACTTGCAGCACACCATTGCTATACAGCTTTAATGTATAAGTTATGTCATAGTACAAATGTACAGATTGTATTGGATCAAATTGATTGCTTCAGCCCATGGAACTCACCAGAAAAGAGAGGCTGAAGCACGTTAGGATCACCAGCCATGATGTCCTTGGCAATCGGAAGCATTCGACTGCTGTGTTCAGGACACCACTAGCAGATTTCACTTGCAGCCGCTGCAGCTCACAGAGCAGGTAGCAGCACTGACGACCTGCCATAACCAGCAGCACAGTCATGGCAGCTGCAGCCACCTGCACTCCTGCAGTCCCACCAGTGCCACTCATTTTACAAGTACAACTACTCAGGCGAGTAACAAAATACCAGCTACAGAAAAGATCACTTACCTTGCGGCTAACGAGTATTGTCATCATTAAAAAGATTTTACCAGTATAGCCACAACAGCTATATATGAACAGAAATTTCCTATACAGTTAACCTATGTCAACTATACTCATCCTATATAATCTAGTTGCAAATCCTGACACATGCTACACAGATGTGTCCATATTGCCACATGCGTTTATTGTCTCAGATGTATTCATGTTTCAGCCACAGAAACTTAGCAATGCTAGGCGTAGACCATGCTGCAATATTTGGGAAGCTTCATTATTTCACTAGTCGATTTCACTACGATTTATTTACGTTCAAATACAGTCAGAGCACTCACAAACCACCTCTTGAAATGTGCCAACAGAATGAGTAGAGAAAGAAGAAGGCTTTTGCCTTTGAGTCTTCTTAGGTGAATGCATAAGAGAACCTGCAAGATGTTTTATTCGTTGCTGTGAGAGACCTGAGTCATGAAGCATGGTATAGAAGAACATGAGGTCGTGTCTTTGAGGGGCGAAGCCCTTTAGGTCTCAGCGTGTCAGCTTGCATCAGCCCTCGTCTGCTGCTGCTGCTGCTTTCGTGATGGTCAACTTGCTTGAGCGCAAGTGAGACACTGCCTTCTCTCGCCAAGAGAAAGTTCACTCTCTCTCACCACTACTTTAGCGCTTGCCGCATGCTAAGAGAGAGAGAATGGCGTAGATTGACTATAGAAACACTCCCTCGCTCGCGAGAGACAATGCGCTGCACAACCGTTCATGGTTCATGATGATAAGGGGCGCGAAAAAAACGACACACAACAGACAAGAAGTACACGGGACGACGCGCTACTAGCAACTGGAATATTTTATTCAGGAAACACCATTTATACCGCAGTGACATCAAATTTAACCCAACGAATCGACCAAAAACTAAAACTACATGCTCAGCATGCCTACAAGTAACGTTGCAGATAGGCTATCTCCCCTTCCTGCAGACTGATAGAGGGGTGGCTGATGCAATCGGGCCCCTCCCTCTGGATAAAGAGGGCTTCTATAATCTCCCTCTCCGCTGAGCCCCTGTGCCTGTAGATTACAGTTGTCTGCTCAAATGCAGGCTTACAGTTACCCTGATCGCACCCTCTGCAATGCATCGCCAGATGCGTGAACGGCCTTCCTATTAAAGAGCTGCTGTGTTCTCGCAACCGCACGTTGAGGCATCTACCAGTTTGTCCTATGTATGCCTTGCCGCACGGCAGTGGTATTCTATATACAACACCACGTGCGCAAGGAACGAACTGCCTTACGTGCTTAATGGCACATCCTCTTTTTTCACACTGCTTTGGCCTACCTGTCTTCTTATCAACCGCTGAGCAGATGCGGCCCACCTTGTTTTCTGCGGAGAACACGAGATCCACCCCATACCTCGAAGCCACTCTCTTAAGGCCGTGCGAAAGCCAGTGGATATACGGGATTTTTGACACTCTTTTTCTTCCCTGCGGAACATTCTTGGCTATACCTGTCCCAGGCCGTTGCTTAATGGACTTTTTTATTTTTTCGCAAGCAGCAGCTAAAACACTATCAGGAAACGCCGCGTCTCTTAGTCTTTCCACCTGCGCGAAAAAACTTGTCTCCATAAGATGTGGGCATGATCTGTCCAACGCCGATTTTAGGCACGTCATGGCAATGCCATTTTTTACTAGGCGAGAGTGCCCAGAGCTGTAATCAAGAAGCGGCTTCGCGGTCCTAGGGGAAAACATCCAACACACGTGTTTTTGTTGGAATGACAGCTGCAAATCCAGAAAACGCAGCTGTCCATTCTTCGGCACTTCGCACGTGAATGTCAAGCCCCGCCCTTTTTTACCAAACACATTGAGCACTTCATCAACTCTGCTATCAAAGTTGGCTGAATTAATCAACAGCAAATAGTCGTCCACATATCTGTACACTTTCTGGACCAAACCATCAAGGCCAGTTACAAGATCGTTGTCAACTCTGGCTAAAAAAATGTTGCTCAGTACTGGAGCCACTTTGGATCCAATACAGATCCCTGATCTCTGCACAAAGTTCTTACCCTTCCAGCCGACATACGTGTGTTTTATGTAAAAGAACAATAGTTCTAAAAAACTTTGAACAGAGATGCCGCACTTGGTCACAAACTTCACTTCATCATTGTTGCCAATGCACTCTTTCACACTAGTCATCAGTTCATCATGAGGCAGTGAATAATATAAGTCTTCTATGTCGATGCTAAATCCCGAAGTGTTCTCATGGGCATTTCCTTTAAGGAAATTCACTACCGTAGACGAGTTCGGAATGATGAACGGGTCCTCCACTTTCAGTGAGCTCAACTGCGACTGAAGATAGGTAGACACCGCAAGACACCAAGTGCCTCTCTCCGACACAATCGCACGGAAAGGAAAGTCTGGTTTGTGTGTTTTCACTGAAAAGAATGTCTCCATAGTTGAGCCTTTCATCTTTTTCACTTCACTGCACACTTTTTCCAAATTTAACCGAAGTAGGAGCTCGCGCACTTTTTTTACTACCTCCTGCGGCCTCTCCGACACTTCGCGAAAGTTTTTACACACCGCCGCACCTGCTTTTTCACTGAACATACCTTCAGGCATAACTACAAAGGATCCTTCTTTGTCCGACAGAAGAACACGCAGGCCATCTGCTCAGCGGTTGATAAGAAGACAGGTAGGCCAAAGCAGTGTGAAAAAAGAGGATGTGCCATTAAGCACGTAAGGCAGTTCGTTCCTTGCGCACATGGTGTTGTATATAGAATACCACTGCCGTGCGGCAAGGCATACATAGGACAAACTGGTAGATGCCTCAACGTGCGGTTGCGAGAACACAGCAGCTCTTTAATAGGAAGGCCGTTCACGCATCTGGCGATGCATTGCAGAGGGTGCGATCAGGGTAACTGTAAGCCTGCATTTGAGCAGACAACTGTAATCTACAGGCACAGGGGCTCAGCGGAGAGGGAGATTATAGAAGCCCTCTTTATCCAGAGGGAGGGGCCCGATTGCATCAGCCACCCCTCTATCAGTCTGCAGGAAGGGGAGATAGCCTATCTGCAACGTTACTTGTAGGCATGCTGAGCATGTAGTTTTAGTTTTTGGTCGATTCGTTGGGTTAAATTTGATGTCACTGCGGTATAAATGGTGTTTCCTGAATAAAATATTCCAGTTGCTAGTAGCGCGTCGTCCCGTGTACTTCTTCTCTGTTGTGTGTCGTTTTTTCGCGCCCCTTATCATCATGAACCAGCACCAACTCGCCCAACTTTTTACCTTAACCGTTCATGGGTCACCTTGTATATATAGGCCCTGGATCGTGTCCTGCGGCGTAGTGCTGGTTGGAGATTTCCCTTGTGCACAATAACTTGAAGCCAATTTCATTATTCACCTTCCCCATATTTCTTGTTAGTGGAACTGAAATGTGCTTCCCTACATGCTTTGTTGCTCATGCTCAGCTCGCGTAGCGGGCAAACTCAACGCGGTGGATGTTTGAACTGTCTCCGTCGGTGAGCAGAGCTAATAAGCAACAGCGTGCGGTAGGCTGGGCGCAAAGGGTTTCTTTTAGAATGCCATAGGTACCAGTGTGCTGAAGCTCACAGATTTGCTGGTGCTGTGCCTTTGTTCCACAATGATCAAATACGATGGCAGTTTGCACATTCAGAAAAAAGACATGCATGGACTTGCGCAACGCATCTGTGTTGAGCGACCTTCTTCTGGCACATTACGATGGGGTTCTTGAACAGAAGCTTGAACTTTTCAACTCGTAATCCAGGATTCAGCATCTTTTGGTCTCGGTTTTAAGGCATAACCCTCACTCAAGAGCATAAAGTTTATACAATAACGTAGACAGAAAACTGTCGCTGCGATCAATGTACTACAATGGGAATGATGGGAAGTACAAGCTTCAGATCAGATAGGATTAACTTGCGAACTGTCTATGAAGCTTCCTTTACAGTTCCAGTATCGTTTCCATGCAGCGTGAGTAGTGGGGTGCAGTGCAGAGCATTCAAGCAGGGTCTTCATCGCTCAAAGGGGCTGACGACCGCTAGGTTTCTTCGTTTACTGCAACATTGCTGCTTTACAAGTCATGTATGACAGTTTTAGCAAAGCATCGTCGATTCATCACTGCACATTTATGTAGTGTGCCAGTGAAGATCCGAAGCCAGTACTTCCCATCATTGCCATGATCTGAAAAGTATTCTGCATGTACTCTCGTTGCCATGAGGGTACAAGTGCTGCTGAAGGAGCCTGCCTATATAAAATCCTTTCTAAGTATTACAGTATGAAACTGTATGCCCAGGAGCAACTAAATTGCTGAAAAGAAATCACCTGTTCTTGAAAAGCAAATCTATTTCAGCCGACACCATACCTGCTAGTTGTATTCACCAGGATCAATGAAGCCTTTGCAATATTCATAAAACATCGGAATATTGCGAAGTGTCTTATAGCTCGCAGTGTCTTCAGAAATGCCGTAGTTCGCACCTGCCACCACCTGGCCATAAGGAGTTATCTGTCACAAGTTCAGCAGCTGAAGGAGAGCAACTACCTTGTATATCTGCAATCACACTTGATGGGTCAAGAGTTCAGTGTACAAGAAAATGGATCTGGCTGAGCCTTCAAAAGTCTAAGATGATGGTGACCTCTTATGTGCGTTGGGTGCCCTGTAATAAGAAGAACACCGCACGGCAGGCAGGGGCTCACATTGTTTTTCAACCCCAACAAACTGAGCCCCCTATGCAAATAGGTGAACGAGAACAACCCAGCCAACAAGGGTCAAGAAGCCTGGCACAAACTAAGTCTTATGCAGGAGTGAAGTTCTGCATGAAATCTTGACCTCGCACGCCATTTTCCATATCAGGCAGATGGCCTGTTGCCTCAATGACCACATGCATGAGTAATAAAAGCAACCTGAAAATGAAGGACAGCAGCAATTCGACTACCCACTGCAGCTAAATGTGCCTGCTTTCTTGCCAATTTTTATGAGTTCCAGGTTTTATGCAGATCGAAAGAGTATACTGCTGAAAGTTTTCAAAGTGTTTCCAATAAAATGTTGACACAGGGTCATGGTGTAGGATACAAACACTTTAGGTGAGGACACTTGGCTTTTTTACGAGACGCACGTCCATTGGACCACTGCTGGCAGCGCATCTATCGGCAAGTAAATAAAAAAAATTTTCACGCGCCGTTGCTATAACAATCGGTGAGGCTGGTGGCAACGCTGGTGTTCCGAAAGCATCGTGTTTTTTGCTCGAAAAAAACAAGTCATTCGGCCGATTCAGTGGCTATCGTGCCTTTGGCACGTTTCATGGAGTAATAAGTGGCATTTCATCATTCCTATTTTATTTTGCAAAAGGAACTTGTAATGCTGTGAGATGCCATGAATGAAATCTGCTGAAAGAAGAAGTCCACAGAGTGAGTGAATATGGGAAGAAAGTGCTTCATTAGTAGTTGGGGGCCAGGTTATCTTACGTGCCAAGAAAAAGTAATATTATCCAATGTTCCTTCTGATCCGGAAAGTCTAAAAGCATGCACTCAAGCTGTTTACAGGAAGGACCGTCCGTTCAGCACTAAGGTTGCAGTCTTCACAGATGAGATGATTCATTGTGATTGTTAATGAGTAAATTTCACTGCACAAACATTTGTTTTATATTATGCAACACAATGGTACGTTGCAATAAATAGTGTTTTTTTCTGTTACAGGCGTAGTGAGCTTTTTTTTTTTTCACTGTATTACGCTGTACATTCATTGCTTTATGTGAGCATGTTTCCGGTGGCATTCTTAAAAAGGTCCGTAATTGTTCATTGCAAAAAAATAAATTAAAAAATACTGTAATCCTCTTCCCGTGCAAGGTGAGAAGAAATGGTGAAATCAGCGATATCAGGGTTCCCCGTAAACATGTCTCTCAGCAGGTAATCACACAGTCGTGGACTTTCCGCCATTGTAAAGGATGAGACTCAGAGACAACGCCTGTTCGCCGGGCCGATGTTCTTCATCTGACCTCGTTCTCTTTTTCCTCTAGCCGGGTATGCGCCCGAGCCTGAGCGCTGCTTTTGTCATCATTACACTCAGCCACAACGCGCGCATGCAGTCCTGCCAATCTTGCCCTTTGCTGGCACAGGTCCTGTCTTCGATGGTGGAAACATTCATGGGACCTAGGCCCCGAACCAACATAGGTAGAACTAATGCCTCTGGTGAATGGCATTGGCTGCGTCGCAGAGGCCGGTCATGGCCATGGTGCGTCTTGCGTTGAGACTAAGGCGACGATGGCTCTGGTGAACGCCATTGATAGCAATGGTCGTAGTCGGCCCGCAGGTCCTGAGCCCTGAGTTGCCAATACCTTTTCTAGTGGGCAGTATTGGCTGTGTCGGTGGGGTCCCTCTCGTGGACGCCATGACTCACTTTGTGGGGCTGTCGAACACTCTGGTGGGCGACAATGGCTATCTCGTCGCGGTTGCAGCACGCTTAGCAGGCAATTCAGTTGGCACAGTTTGTGGCACTGGTCTTCATTGCCGTCGGCATTCTGAACAGGCTGTGATGCCCGGTTATCATGCTTTGACGCAGGAGCCTCTGCGCTGCCATCTCTGCCTCTTTTTGTTCTGCGGCCACAACGAATTAGGAAGTTCCATGGTGGTTGTGTACCACGGCCTCCTTAGAGGTGAACGCCACCATAGCTGCACATCATGCTGCGGACACCAGGGGCATACGAAGGCGTCACCTTGCTGCTCTGTGTGAGCTGGTCGCCGTCTGACCGATCCACGTCTGATTCCGCCTTGACGCAGACTGCCTTCTGGTGATCTGCACGGCATTCAGATGGTTTTGAAATCATATTGCATTGCCCGTGATCCCAAGTAGGGCTGTACGCCGGGAGGCTGGAAGTTCTGATTTTGACTTCACCTGCTTGTGGCGCATCGCTACCGTCAGCCAAGGTGTGGTGGGCAGATATGGATAAAACAGGCATATCGTCTATTAATCTGTCTTCGGCAGGCATGGACTGATTGAGTGAAGCACTCGCACACTCGGCCAATGACTTCTGTGTAGTAGGCGAATCCCCCACTGGCTGATCACTGAGTCTGCTCTCCTCACTGGTATCACTGGGAACTGTTAGTATCGTAGACCGGTAGGGTGTGTCATGTCGTGACTCATTCGGCAGGACAGGGATAAACGACTCCACGTGCCCAGGAGGTGTCGGGTTTGAAGGCCGCAATGCCAATTGCTGAGGCTCGAGGATGGTCTTGTTGCCTGTTGCTCGAGGGTGGTCTTGCTGCGCCCTTGTAATGAATGAGACTCAGAGACAACGCCCGTTCGCTAGGCCGGTGTTCTTTATCTGACCTCGTTCTCTTTTTCCTCTAGCCGGGTATACACCCGTGCCTGAGCACTGCTTTTGTCATCATTACACCATATTCTTATCGTTAGAGCCGTAAAAATAGAATTTGGTGCATCACCAAATGGTATCTATGTAATGTATGCTAACAAGGTAATCAAGGTATCTAAATGGCTTCTTTTCTTCTTATGAGCAATCAAGCAGTTTTGTTCAAGTTCTGCTTTCCTGGTTATCAAAAGCATGTGCATCCCCCACGCCGTTCGCGCCCTTCCCAGATCCAGCTTGCCAACGAGTGCCCCACCTACCATCAGCGAGTGCACAAATAACTAGCGCATTTAAATAAAGAACCGCTTCATACAAAATTTTGGAAAGCATGTCAGTTATGTGCGTATCTGTTATGCCTCAAGAAGTATTAAGTTCACAAAATGCATGAGAACAACTTTAAATATCCACATGCATTCCATAGAGGGCATGTAAACCGTGCTCTCCACATGACTCAAGTCCCCATCATGCTTGTAGACAGCAGTAATCAATCTTTGCTCTTGAATTTCAAATTTACTTTCAAACTTCCATTTTAAATTTCACTTTCAATTCAAATTTCCTGGGAAAGACCGCTTGCTATAGCAACACCTCTTTCTGTCTTCAAGTTGCATCAGCTCGCTGATAGGTGTATATAAGCACTGCTGGCAGCGGTCCTACGAACGCGCGCTGTTACTTTATCCGGTCAATCGCGTCTCGGGAGTGCCCCACCTAAGTTGTTTGTATCTTACACCATGCACAGAATGTATACTAGCAACTTCAATAATTATAACTAACAAGAAGTGTAGCTATCTCTACCCCTAATCTTTTCCGACTAAACAAGTTCTGTAACTTGATGCACGTGTCACTAGAAGTCTCGATATAATTTCCCCTACCCTGTGTATGCCCTTACACGTTATTGTCACGGGCTCGTGACGTTGATTAAAGGATTAGACTGAATGTTCAGATGAAACTGTTTATTTGGTTGAACTTGTGGCTGGTGAACGGAAAGTCAGAATACAGCGATACACACTGGTACTGATAGCGGTGAACGGAGCGTTATCCGTTGATCAACCGACAAGCGGTGATGAGCATTGGTATTGATACATGTGCCGCCAAAATTTCAGCATTATCATTCTCGGCCACGTATGTTCCAGAACAATCTGTAATGTTCGTATTGTGCGCGTACGCACATCGGAAGATTCTAAGATTATCTCAGTGGTTCGCAATCTATCGGTACGGTTTGTGCAAGGCAGCCATTTCACGTGTAATGGGGCGATAACAAAACTTGACAAAGGAGTGTAACTTGACAATTAGTGTGTTTTTACAACAAACCAAAGCAGTTAGCAGTTGGCAGTAGTGCTTTGTGTACAAGTACATGTTTTATTTAGTGCTGTTTTGAACTGTGAACACATACCAACTTGCTCGCATTCAGACAATGTCCCGTTAAGAAACCCCAAATCCTTCATCAGAGAGAAGTTGAATAAAACTTGCAAGTGCGGCAGGTGCACCTTGAAGACTCTCAAGGAACATGTCAGGTATATAAAACCAAAGCTCTTACACACATAAAGCATTTCTAAAACAGTCCATGTGCAATAAGAATAGAAAAGTGCACTCAAGTTTGCACGTGACATACAATACTCATAAACTGAAAAGTAACATCAAAACCTTTAGTATAACAACTGGAATGTGCAGTTTCAAGATGATTGAATCATGTTGCTAAGTCAACGTTGGCCCTGATATTCGAGTCGCAATCGCACAGATTTGATATAGAGTGAAGATTACGGAAATAAAAGTATGTTTATTACCCCATAGCTGCCATGCTTTAACTTAGGAGAATTGTCATGCCTTTTAGTGGTCCTTGAAGGTAGTACAGTAGTGCTATGTACCAGTGACATCCCGATGACGAGGACATGAATGCGAATATTGTGTGTGCTGTAATATGCTGCTTCACTGTGCAGCAATGCACTCCACGCACCAACAGTGGTGCCATATGAGCATGGCTCTTTTATGGAAGCTTTCATCGCATGCCAGTTCTCTTTTGCCACCCAAAAGTAACACTATAAATTTAGCTCATCATTACAGTGCAATATGGGCCACAGGCCCATGTCAACAATGAGCACATCAAGGGCTATGCTTACCAATCTCCTTTGATGGCTTCGTGAAAATGATCACTAGCAGGAAAATGATGAATAGGCAGACGAAGAAGGCATGTGGCCGTACTGGCGCCACGCCAGCATCATGGGGCCCGTTTCGAGCGCCATCAGCCATGCAACTGCCGCAGGCTGAAAAAATGAAAAACGGTGAATAAGATAAGCATGTGCAGCTACAGAAAAATAAAGAAGCATAATTAGCAATGTTGTATCATCTAGATTATGAAAAGACATAGCAGCACCAGAATATGTTCACTATTCTGCTTGTCAATTCAGTTATGATAAAATCCTCTCCAGCAGGCATGATGAAAAATTGCAGCACAGGGCATGTCCTTGGAGCCACTGTTGTTTAAACAAGAGGACTTGTCTTTGTCTTGGCAGTACCATGGACATGAATAAGAGAAGCCCTCTTGTCAAAACGCTGGTTTTAGCAAAACTCCTAGCTGAACGATTTTGTATTCCGAGCCTCAGTGTTCCCCTGAACTTTTTTTTACCATTATCTGAGGTCTTCTTTAAGAGTTGAGGTATAAGTAATGACCATGTAAATGATAAGATTGGTACGATGGGTGCACTTTGCAGACTAAGCATAGTAAGAGACTACGAGGGTTAGGAGCCTCTAGACTGCATCATGGGGGGCATACCGTTCTCACGGAGGATCTACAATCTACACGCATATTTATATATACTTGCTCTTCCATATTCCTTTGTCTGTGTGTGTGTGTGTGTGCGTTTGCATATATATATATTTGCATAACAGCCGTGCAAATGCCGCAGTTATTGTCATCCTGTGACTTCATTCTCTATGAGACCACAGTGCCAAACTCCCTTACTTGTCACGGCCCCATTATCTCAATTTTAAAAGTATGAGAGGAAAAGAAGCGAGCATAAGGGCATAAACAGCCCCCTGTGAAATAGCTGCTAGACAGTTCGTTGGCGGTGGATCACATTTTAACCACACCAGAGAGAAGGAGGTGGTGCCATACGTCAGCTTTTCATATCAAAAAAGAAGTTCTGCACTAGTCAAACATCGATATCTTTACATGAAAAAGAAGTAAGCCTAATCAGTAGCATGTTTGTTTGAATTGAATTTTGTCATGCCTGCACAGTTACTCACAATGTAAAATTCTTAATGACGTCAACATGGTCCCTCGCTGGCCCTTCTGGGTATGTTCATCTTATGATCAGATAATTTGTATATTTCAATAAATCTTCAGTTGAGAGTCGGAGCTTGCTTGTGTTCCTTCTCTTTGTCTCGTGAGTTTGTGCGCTGTTACCGCCCATAACTCCATATTTAACAGATACGCATGAAGTGAGCACATATGTTTCATCACCGATTCAGAAATGAAAGTAAATGTCAGATAGACATTCTTCTCTCCTTGCAGGTAGACTGCCAGAAGAGAAGAATGCAGTCTCCCTTCAAACAGTGACGAATTACTGTTGCTGTTTGGAGGGAGATGACAAAGATGGACAACATAGGGAAGTAACAAAACGAGTTTCGTTTTTAACAAACAGCACTTTCTTTAAATAGTCTGTGTAAGGCTCTTCTAAAAGTGACCTGCCTCATATTGTCCCATTTGAGTTCAAATAGCACCTGTACTCTCGTCGTCCTGCACCCGCCGCTTTCCTGCTGTTTCTGTATACACTCTTTTTTCTGATGTAGGGCTGGTCATTCTGCGGCTGATTTGGAGAGAAGGGCGAGCTAAGGTGCGCCAGCCAAATTGATTCGTTCGGCCGCCGACAGGAGGCTGCCCATGCGCGGTGTCGCAATACCAAAAAAAAAATGATTAGAGGGGGGGGGGGGGGGTCCTCCAAATAGGTAGGGTTCTGTGGGTAGTCGAGGCTGCAGCAGCCAATCGTGAATTCTCCAATCGTGAATTCATCTGTACTCCTACAAATAGCTATCATTCCGCCTCAGCCACACTGAAGCACTCGATCGTTTGTTGCAACCTGTCGCCAGTAAAGCTAAAGAGCACATATTAGCCAAGGTCATCTCGAAACGTCAGGTTACTAAAATTTCTGGCCGTTAAACGTTATTTCTAGTTTTTCGCAGTGTATCAGTCTTTTTATGGGCGGTGCAGCGAAGGGAGCGAGACCGGGGACAAAGTCCAAACAATGTGTACCGTTGCAACGCATGTAATTATGGAACAGGGGTAGTGACCACGCCACAATAAACCTACTTACACCACAACTGCTTGTCAAGACAAGGCGCTGGTAGCGCGGCTCCGACTTTTAGCCAGGCCGAAGAGCACGCATGCTCGAATGCATGTTTTCTTTTATCTACTGGCAGCCACCCGGAAACGCTCAAGTTCAATCTTTCCCTACTTAGAGAGAAAAATGAATATCGGCGCCAGCGCTGTAATATTTTCAAGCACATGCACTAGATCTGGTTGATCTACCGACCTCTTAGTGTGTTATTGCAAGTACGCCTCAATAAGGTAATATTTTATTTTCGGTATTGTTATAGTGGTTAGTCTGTGTTTCGCGCGTATCTTGCAACGATGCATCAAGCGGCTAGCACCCAGGGACAAAGAGAAGTCGCCTAAGGATATTTCAGCACACAGGGGCCGCAAGGGTGGCCGCGCGATGTTCAAAGCGGTGACTTGCCCGCCCGCGCGTCCTTCAACTTGTCTGCGTCGGTGCCGCCAAGACACGACACAACAGAACCAATAATAGAGTGTGCGGAAAACATCAGGGACGATAAGGGAACAAACACTGGTGCAGACTATAAACGTAACCACTGTGGCTTGCATCGAGGCCACTTACGTATTTTGTTTTGGGGACGACCAGTAACTTACGGTTGCTTCCAGAAACCACACAGGTTGTTTCCTTTATACATGCCAGGAACACTCTCGCTTGGAAAGAGAAAGAAAACATCATTAAAAACAGTCAATCACGTGGGGCGCGGCCTATCGCACCCTATAGCAGCCAGCCGGAATCCACTGAGACACGGCAGCGACAACGGCTTGACTGGTGATTGCTGTGTTGGGGGCTGGCCGGTCCCGACGAAGCAGAAGAAGAAGAAGACGGCCGACGGAGACGTACGCGGCCGGCGGGGACACCGACCAGCCCGATCACGCGGGTTGGCGCGACGCGCCGCAAGAAAAGCACACAACCGCACTCCACGGTTACCTAACACACACCGCCTTTATATTACAGTCGCCTTGAAATCCTAGGTGCCAGAGCGGCGCCCCCTGGCATCCTGACATGTCAATCAGAAACCGAAACTGAAAACCCAAAACACAACAATCATCCCCTCCTCGAAAAAAGCACACCTATATACTGTTTATATTCATACAAGCTCGATACCAACATATTTTACAAGGTATGTACATTAGAACACATGAATATTCAGAGCACGGCACACGCACACTACGTCCTGAAAATGCACTGAAAATATGTACATTGGAAGTCCTGAAAATTCACTAAAAATTCTATACAACTCAGTACAATATAGATTTGTAGTTCTACGTGACGTAGTCTTCGAACCGACGCGGCTTCTGCCGCTTCCGCTTAGGGCGGGCCCTTTTGGGTGTAGAATCAGGTGCAAGAGCAGAAGAAGATTGTGGAGGCTCTGAACGAGCGTTAGAATTCGCGGTCTCATCAGAGCTCGCAGCATGAGCTTCGGAAGAATTTTGCGGACCGGAGTCCGGTTCAACGGTCTCAGCCGAATTCGAAGGTTCGAAGTGAACCGTATGACTTGGTGTACTTGAACCAGCGACACCGACTGGTAACTCCTCCCCCCTTGAAGAAATGCCTGTACATGGAGGCCACAGGTAATAATCTGATGGATAGTTGAAAGGCACGGACGGAACGTGATGGAGAAGACTTTTAGGCGTTGAAGGCGAATCCGTATGAAAAATAAGGCGCGAAGCATTCCAGATGTTACCATCAGTTAAGCGAAATGAAGTGGGGCTAACCTGGCCCAATACTTTGTAAGGACCCCGATACTTGGGGCGCTTGCCTGGCACACGAACCTTGACTAGATCGCCAATGCGAACTTTGGACTGCTTTGCACCTCGACGGGTGTCGACATACTTTTTCATTGCTTGTTGACGAGAAAAAAACCTGGTACGAATTTGATCAGGAGAAGACACTGCTATGTTACGAGGCAAAGAGAATATGTCGAGAGCAACTCGCGGTTGCCTGCCATGGAGAAGTTGAGCAGGAGACACTCCAGTGGTGCCTTGTGGTGTGAACCTGTACGAAGCTAAACATTCAGTCAAGACTTGCTTGAGGGGACGGTGCTCTAATTGGGCGATCTGGATATGTTCCTTCAGAACGCGATTAAAGCGCTCGATTTGGCCATTTGATTGGGGATAGAAAACTGATGACCTCAAGTGCTGAATTCCTCGTTGTGAAAGAAAAGCCTCGAAATGTTGGGACTGAAACTGTGAACCATTGTCCGTAACTATGGCATCAGGAAACCCTTCCCGGCTGAAGATTGAAGACAGAAACTCAATGATGACCTCCGAAGTAACCGTATGTGTGAAAGAAATTTCTGGCCATTTGGAATGGTAGTCGATGAGAGAAACAATGAACCGGGCATTTTGCGGAACATTATGCAAAGGACCGATGATGTCCATGCCGAGTTTCTGCCAAGGCCGATCAGGCCACTGGACTAGCTGCAACGGAGAAAATGCAGGTTTGGCAGACTTGTCAGCTGCCTGACATATATGGCAGTTGTAAACAGCATGCTCGACCTGCTTGTCTAAGGCTGGCCACCAGTACCTGTCTCGGAGATTCTGTTTGGTGCGGACAATGCCTGGATGGGTCTCATGGGCAAGCTGTATTAGCTTGTTACGGATAGGAGCAGGGGGAATCACACGTTCATCGCGGAAAAGCAAGTCCTCGACACAAGACAGTTCCTGTCGGACTGCGAAGTAAGGCAAGAATTCAGAAGCAAGAGCACATTTGGAGGGCCATCCTTCAAGTAAATATTTGAGAATTTGAGACAAAGTGGAATCTGCAGCTGTAGCTGCCTGAAGCTCAGCTTCAGTAATGCAGGAAGTAACTAATGAAACAACTTCCTCATCCCGTTCTTCAGTAACCGGTATCTGAAGAGGAAGGCGCGACAGTGCATCAGCAACCACGTTATTAGAACCCTTACAATATTGAACACTGTAATTATAATACATGAGTTCGGCACACCAACGGGAAATGCGAATGGGGCAGCGGCCTTCGGATCCTGCAGAAAGAAGAGCAACTAGTGCTTGGTGATCTGTACGTAATGTGAAGTGCCGGCCCCACAAGTAAACATGCCATTTCTCACAGGCAAAAAGACACGCGAGAGCTTCACGCTCTCCTACTGGATATCTGCGTTCAGCAGGGGTCAATGTACGAGATGCAAAAGCAATAGTGATCAGGTGATCATCTCTGAGTTGCTGAAACACTGCTCCCAGTCCAACATCGGACGCATCTGTCGGGATGACGATGGGAAGCTTCTCATTGAAAATACTAACAGCTGGCTTTGAGGCCAGTATTGACTTAACTTGAATGAAGCTCTGCTCAGCTTCAGCTGACCAGTGCTTGACGAAGGCTGTGCTTGACGAAGTAGAGTACGCAGTGGTTCAACAACATCAGCATAGTGAGGAACAAACTTGGCATAATAACCAACAAGACCTAAAAAAAGATTGCAAGGTTTTAACATCAGTAGGCCGTGGGGCATTGACAATGGCCTGAACTTTAGATTCAACAGGTGTCAAGCCGCGGGAACTGACATTATGTCCTAGAAATTGTAACTCATTGACAGAAAAAATGCACTTGTTATTAAGTTTCATACCACATTCACTGATGCGGTTGAGAACAGTATGCAAGTTTGCATCGTGCTCTTCGCGAGTACGTCCCCACACCAAAATATCATCCAAGTAACAAATGGCGCCATGACAACCCTTAAGAATAATTGACATCATTTTCTGAAACACTGCAGGGGCAGATGCTAGCCCGAAACACACCCGGCGAAACCGAAACAAGCCTTCGTGCGATACAAATGTGGTCAAGTCTCTACTGCACTCAGAAAGTTCAACTTGTTGATAAGCGGACGCGAGGTCCAGCTTGGAGAAACATACTGCTCCGGAGAGCTGATGAAGCAGTTCTTCAATGTAAGGAAGTGGAAACCCGTCTACGACGATTGCCTTGTTCGGTTCTCGTAAGTCGATGCATAGTCGAAGGGATCCATCTTTTTTCTTGACGACGACCAGTGGAGAAACCCAGTCGGAAGCAGAGACAGGCTCGATGATTCCGCTGGCTTGAAGGCGAGACAGTTCCGCAGAGACTTGCTCACGGAGAAGAAGAGGAATGCGGCGCAGCTTGGCACGCACAGGGCACACACCTGGTCGACGCATCACGTTATGCACAAAACCGCGCACACAACCCAGTTCACGGGTCAACAGGTGGTGGAATTCAGAAGGCGCGTTGGCTGGAAGATCATCTTGGACGTCGACTTGAGCACACGTCATAGACGCACCGACGATGTTGATGGACAAAGCCCTGATGGCATCACGTCCCAAAAGCGAGCTGCCATTGTCAGTTACATAAAAAGTAATGGAAGCAGTGCGACTGCAATAGGAGACCTGAGCTGTAAAATGACCTAAATTATCAATCGTTTCCTCTGAATATGTTTGTAGAACGATGTTTGAAGGCAAAAGCCGAATGTTCGAAAAATGACTATGAAAGTCAGCGGCACTGATTAAAGAGACTGAGGCACCAGTGTCCACGAGAAATGACAAGGGCACATGGCCCACTGAAACTACGATGATGGGCTCGGACGTAGTGTGGAGGCCATCCACATTTAAAACAGTGACCGTATTGGTTTGTGCAGTGCTCGAAGGAGCGGACGAAGAAACTGGTTCCGGAAGATTTGCTGGTCGGGAATTGCATACGGACTGAAAATGTCCGATTTTTCCGCACGCAAGACAAGTGCGGTTTCTCGCGGGACACTGCGCAAAATTGGCTAAATGCCGAGCTGATCCACAACGAAAGCAATGCGTGGTTGCGCTTGGAGAAGAAAAATGCGAACGCGAATTAGGAGCTCGGTGCTGTTCCTGAAAACCCGAATTTGGCGGAATGGGGTCGCCATATTGTCGGCTCCCTCGCCCCCGTGACGCAGAGGGGCCGCCATGTTGGCCGCCGCGCCGAGACGAAGGGCCGCCATGTTGACGCGTCCCGTGAAACGAAGAGCCACTGCCTTGGCCCCCCGCAGCAGAAAGTTGCTGCACTGAATGCGGAGCGAATTGCTCCAACTGGGAGCGAATAAGCTCGTCCTCTCGCGCAATCGAGAGGGCTTCGGATAATGAAATCGAGGAGCCCCTTTGAAGCATGCGGCAGCGGACGTTTTGCGAGGCTACCCCGATGAAAAGCTGATGGCGGATCATATCGTCCTCGAGCGCGCCGAAGCCGCACGACGCGGCGAGCATTCGAAGAGAAGTAATGAACTCGGCGACTGGCTCACCAGGCAATTGTCGCCTTTCTTGGAATTTCCCGCGTGCGAGATAATCGCACGAAACATCTTTAAAATGCTCATCGAAAAGAGCAACAGCATCCTTGAAGGCATCGCCCGACGATGGCGTCGTCGACGCGTTGGTGGCTTCCAAAGTATAGAAGAGCTTTAACCCGCCAGGGCCCAATGCGTTGAGCAGCAGGGCCTTGCGACGCTCGGGCTTGCTGGCGTCCTCCCCGACCGCGTGTGCGTAAGCCTGAAACACCAATTTCCAGTCCGCCCATGGAAGTGACGGGTCTCCGGGCGAATGAAGAAATAGGGGAGGTGGAATAGGAGACGCCATTTCAAGCAAGAAGAATGGAGAGGTGCAGACGAGAAGAAAATGACGCCAGTACACTGTTTGAAGACGAAGGCAGAGGCGGCGTAGCTGAATGAAGAAATGAAGCGACGCAGCACGCAGTAGCCACCTTGCTGGGAACAAAGAGCGTCTAGGGTTAGCACGAACACGGAGAACGAAACGGGTTCTTACAGGTCCTCGTCGCCATTGCTGTGTTGGGGGCTGGCCGGTCCCGGCGAAGCAGAAGAAGAAGACGACGGCCGACGAAGATGTACGCGGCCGGCGGGGACACCGACCAGCCCGATTACGCGGGTTGGCGCGACGCGCCGCAAGAAAAGCACACAACCGCACTCCACGGTTACCTAACACACACCGCCTTCATTTTACAGTCGCCTTGAAATCCTAGGTGCCAGAGCGGCGCCCCCTAGCATCCTCACATGTCAATCCGAAACCGAAACTGAAAACCCAAAACACAACAGTGATGTCTTTGAACATACCTTAACTCAGCGCACGACTACGTGGCCACAAGAGAACAATGGACAGACCACTGTGCGTAGTCGTGTGCTAAGTCAAACTGAGCGCGTACCGTCCTTTGCTGTTCTCCTGTTTTTTGTCGCAATAAAAAGCGTACCAAGTGAAGTATGTAACCTTGCAATGGTTTGTTTCTCTGCAAAGTGCGCACAAATTTTTAAAACAGAATTTTTCTGTCCACGTCATGTCTCCTTCCATCGGTTGGATGAATGCGCAGAACACTGGTCAGTGCCAGTGAAAGCCGAAAACTGAAACTGCGTGTGGTTTTAACAAGTTTGATTATTAATAAAACAAATATCTTAGTGGTCGTTTTAGGCACACACACTCTTGTTGTTCTCATGAGCGGTGGTGGACGCCGTGGTTGTGTTTCTCCGCCGTTTGCAGGCAGGCATGCAGGCAAGCGATCACGCTGCTGGCAGTACAGTGGATGGATTGATATGGCTGAACCCTTCATATCGGGCGGTGGCAGCGCCACCAAGCCGTCATGCTTATTGAACCAAAAAACTAGGTTTTTTCCCTTTAAATAATGAGGTTGAGGACTCGTAATTTGCAGTGAAGGGTTTAATTTTCAGTCGTGCCTTGTCTTTAGCCATCAATCAGATAACATCCTTCTAGTTAATTCTACCCGCATAAAGTCTATTTTGCCGTCCCTCTCTCTAAACACCAGTGCTTTGAAAAACTCTGCGCCATCATCCTGATCTATAGGGTGAAGCCGTTTACAGAACATTATCAAGTGTTCGGCAGTTTCCCCCTCCTCTCCACACGCACTGCATACCGTGTCTACCCCTTCGTATTTGGCCCGATATGTCTTGGTTCGCAATACTCCTGTCCTGGCCTCAACCAGCAGAGAACTACCCCGAGTATTATCATAGATCCTTTCCTTGGCAATTTCCTGCTTAAAAGTTCGATAGATCTCTAGTGTGTACTTTTTATACATGCGAATTCTCCACATATCGGTCTCAGCTTCCTTCACCTTCTTCTTAACCGATAACTATTTTTGGTTTGGCCCCCTGCTGTTTTCGAAGTATTTACCCATCAATTTTCTAGTTCGCTTCCTCCATTTTGTATTGACATTCCTTATGTAGAAATAGCTGAATACCTTCCTAGCCCAACGCTCCTCTCCCAATTCTCTCAATCGCTTCTCAAATTTTATTTAGCTGCTAGCTTCTCTGCCCTCAAATGATGTCCATCCCATATCACCTTGTACCTCCTGATTTGGTGTATTCCCGTGAGCTCCTAAGGCTAGCCTACCTATTCCACGTTGCTAAATTTCTAATCTTGCTTGAACTTCTGATCTCATGCACAAAACCGCATTGCCGAACTTCAGACCAGGAACCATGACCCCTTTCCATATTCCTCTCCCAACATCATACCTATTGTAATTCCACAGTGCCCTGTTTTTCATCACTGCTGCATTCCTGTTACCTTTAGTCGTCACGTATATCTCGTGTTCCCTTAGGTACTCGGTCCCATTGCTCATTCATACACCCAGATATTTGTATTTATCTGTTATCTCTAGCGTGACTTCCTGTATTCTAAGCTCACTACCTTCGTTGTCATTGAAAATCATGACTGCTGATTTTTCCTTACTGAATCTAAAATCTAACCTATCTCCCTCATTACCGTAGATGTCCATCAATCTCTGCAAATCTTCCTTGTTGTTGGCCATTATCACTATATCATCTGCGTACATCAATGCTGGTAGTGCCTGTTCAATGAGTTTTCCTAGTTTGACGAAAGAGAGGTTGAAGCCAAGTCCACTTCCCTCTAGTTTGGCCTCTAATCCATGTAGGTACATCATGAATAACAAGGGTGACAGAAGACACCCCTGCCTAAGCCCCCATTTTACCTCTGCGGGCTTGCATACCTCTTTTTTTCACTTTATAACTGCCTTGTTACCTTTATAGATATCCTTTAAAATATTAGTGACTCCATCTTCCACATCTTGTGTGTCCAGTATTCCCCACAAGTCCTCTTGAACCACGCTATCGTATGCTCCCTTGATATCCAAAAATGCTAGCCACAGGGGCCTGTGTTCTTCTGCTATTTTGATGCACTGCATCAGTGAGAACAGATTGTCTTCCAACCTCATTTGTTTCCGAAACCTATTTTGTAGTTCCCCCAGCACCCCCTCAACCTCCATTCATGCCTGCAGTCTTTCCTTTATAACCTGCATCGCCAACCTGTAGACCACTGATGTCACTGTTATAGGACGGTCGTTGTTTATGTCAGCTTTGTCCCCCTTTCCTTTATAGATCATGCTCATCTATCTAAGTTTCCATCCATCTGGGACTTCACCATCGATTATTATTTTGCTCACTGCCTCTCTTAAAGTGTGCTTAGACTTCATACCCAATGTCTTGACTAGCATAATTGGAATGCCATCTGAGCCAGTTGATGTACTACTAGGAACCATCTTCTCAGCCCTTTCCCACTCTCGTCGTAAAAATGGAGCCATTGCGCCACTTGATTCATCCTTGTCTATTGTGGCGCATAAGGCACTTCTTTGTTGAAAATTTTCTTCACCCTTCTTCTTATATATTCAATGACCTCGTCATCTGTTAGCCTGTGGCACCTCGAGCTGTATTTATAAACCTCTAGGCTCGTCTTATTTCTTAGGTAGTTTAGATGGTTCCAAAATTTTGCAGCGGCCTTTGTATCCTTTTTATGTACTTCTGCCAGCCACTGAGCCCCCTTTCTTCTAATCTTTTCATTGATCAGAAGGAATGCTTTCCTTCCACAACTTAGAAAGATTTCTCATTTTCTTTCAACATCATATGTTGGTTCACCCCGGTGCTTAGCTTGTTTGTGTTCCCTAGAGGTTTCCTGACGTTTTGATATGGCTCTCTTCAACTTCCTCATCCCACCAACCCTAGGGTCTGTGTCTCCTTTTCTGGGGCGACTTGTCACGTGCCTTAGCAAACTCTAGCTCAAACAGTCTAATTGGATTCATGTAAGAGGCCTCCCGACGTTTTGATATGGCTCTCTTCAACCTCCTGATCCCACCAACTCTTGTGTCTGTGTCTCCTTTTACGGGGTGACTTGTCACGTGCCTTAGCAAGCTCTAGCTCAAACACTCTAATTAGATTCGTGTAAGAGGCTTCCTAACGTTTTGCTATGGCTCTCTTCAACTTCCTAATCCCACCAAGTCTTGGGTCTGTGTCTCCTTTTCCGGGGTGACTTGTCACGTGCCTTAGCAAGCTCTAGCTCAGTCTAATTGTGTTTGTCTATGTCCACACTGTCTTATTAACCTCAGCATTTACCTTCTCAATTTGTTTAGTAGGAATTTCTATTTGCCTTTCTGAATAAAATTTTTCCTGTAGTTGCTCATCTTGTCTCCTTCCCACTTTCATTGCTCTTCTAAAACTTAGCTTGATACGTTTGCGATCACTACCCAGATTTCTTGAGCCACATTCATCTAGGTGCATTCCCCTGAGCCTATCATACATCCTATGTGACATCAGTGCGTAATTTATTGTCGACTGCAGCCTTCCTGCCTCCCATGTTATTCGCCCTTCACACTTCTCAGTACTGCTGCAAATAATCAAATCATGCCTTTCACACATATCCATTATTATTTTGCCTGTTGGGTCGGTATACCCATCTATTTCTTCTATGTGCGCATTCATATATCCTATTATAAATATCTCGCACTCTCCTCCTAATTTCTCAATGTCATTTATTATAAACTCTACCATTGCCTGGTTTTCCTCTCTGGCCTTTCCTCCCAGTAAACAAGTACACCAAATCAAGGAGTGTCATTTGCCCTGCCACTTTTTATTTGAGCCATAAATGTTCCTTGCACTCCTGCTTGACCATTTGCCAGTCTGTATTGTTATGAATAGATGCCTCAATACTACCCCCATTTCTGCTGCCTTCTGTTCTATTACAATATTTCCACGCATAGTCCGGATTGTTAGGAGGTTGTTACATGTCTTTAAGATGTGTTTCTACAAAACCGTATAGCAACGGCCTCTCTTCCCTTATCTGTTCTATCTCTTCCCACTTCAACCTGTTCCTGCCACCGCGCATGTTAATATACCCTATGTCTAAATTGGCACGTGTATTAGTACTGGCAGCGCCACTGGGCGCCTATTTGAGCACGTGAGGAAAAAAGCAGAAATTGTTGTCTGGCGCAACCTAAAGCTGCCTCAAGTGCATAAAATACAATTTCAAGTTAAGCGTGTTTGTTGTTAAGCAAAATAAGCATACCTGCGAGGATTTCTTGTCATACCAATAGATTGTCAAGATTGACCACATTCGCTGTTGGGTGACGCTAGTGATCACTGTTTATCGACTTTCAACATTTAGTAAAATTTACAATTCCTTGTTTCTGGCCTGAAAGCATGCTCGTTGCCGCCGATGTGATAAACTATCTTATCATTTGGGTCACAGCCAGAACATTTTTTCCGAGCGGTAGACAGTCCCTTTAAGTTAAAATATACATGTTCAAGTACTGTCATTAGCTGGCCCAGCTTTCAGCCTTTCTACAGACAATGTCTTGCTGTACATTGGGGTCTGGACAGTGGAGCAGGGCCTCCCAGGGTTTTACAGGGTGAACTAGTGTTCTGACTCAGACATGCCCACACCATGCATGTGGACCAAATTGACACCTTATCACAAAATTTGCGCTGTGACCGGAAACCTTCTGGGTGCCACTTGTTTTAAAGTACAGGGAGCACCCCCGTCTGTAACTTTCTCCACATAACTTCGTCTTTTTGGTCTGACGCTGCCGGGTATATTTGTCGAATAAGTCTGTAATGCGTTATATCATGGCTGAGGAAAGACATGAATGCAGGAACCAATATGCAATTACATTATTTTTCAAAACGACAGAGATAATGTGGTCACGTCATCCGGTGGTGTTGCATAATAGTTAATCAAGGAATAGCCTGTACACATTTACCCCTTCAGACATCCCTTGAGGCAGTAGCTGTCCGAGCAGTCACCTTCAACAAATTGGTAACAATTTGCAGTATTTACATACCTCCACACCATCAACTGAATAAACACGAATTTCAGTCGCTGATCGATAAACTTTCAGAACCGTATCTCATCCTAGGGGACTTTAATGCTCATAAGCCTATGGTGTGACTCTGGCTACGATGCGTGAGGCCGCCTCCTTGAACAGTTCCTTTTCTCTTCTGATACGTGTCTCCTCAATCGAAAAGAGTCAACATGCTATAGCTTTGCTAATAATACCTTTTCATCGATAGACCTCCGCATTGTCTCTCCAGCACTCCTACGAATACTCACATAGGAAGTCATAAATAATCCTTTCGGCAGTGACAATTTTCTTATAATTTTGAGTACACTAACATCATCCGAATGTCCGGCACACGTTCCAAAATCGCTTATAGAAAAAGCCAACCGGGGCCAGTTTTATAAGATAGCTAGCTTCAGTTGGACTTACATTAGCGGTTCTAGCATAGATGCGCCCGCAGAGTACTTTACTCTGCGGCTGCATTTCCGAAGGAATCGGAAATGTTGTAGGCCCGTGTGCTCAGATTTGGTTGCATGTTAAAGAATACCAGGTCAAAATTTCCGGAGCCCTCCACTATGGTGTCTCTCATAATCATATGGTGGTTTTGGGACGTTGAACCCAACATATCAACCATAGTACTTTACTGCTTTTTTTATTGAAGCTGCGGCTAAGTGCATTCCGCAAACATCTGGACTACCCAGAAAACGACGCGTCACTTGTTGGAACAGTGAGCGTCCCAATGTGCGAAAACAACAAAACAATGCATGGAAGCGTCTTCGAGACTCCCCAACCAGCGCGAACCTTGTCAATTTTAAAACATCAAGTCACAAGGCAGGAGAACGCGGCGACAGGCCAGAAGGAAGAGCTGGCAGAAATTTCTATCTGGCAACAACTCATATACACATGAGGCAGGAGTCTGGCGCATGGTCAGTAGGGTAGTAGGACAAGAAGCCCATCCTCTTTTTCTAGTAAACACACAAGGCAACGGTTTGGAAGACCAAGCGAACTTCCTCGGTGCGCACTTCGAGGAGGTCTCCAACTCAACCCATTACAATCCAGTGTTTCAACGCTACATAGCAAGAACAGAAAAAAAATTAGATTGGAAATCCATAAATACTGACACATACAATGAAGGTTTCATATTAGCAGAGCTAGAAGCATCGCTTAATTGCTGTAGCAGGACCGCCCCAGGCTCCTACTGTATAGTGTACGAAATGCTGAAACGTCTGCCCCCGAAACCCAAAAAAACCCTCATTTCCTTGTATAATGCTGTTTGATTTTCCGGGGACATCCCTTTTGCCTTGAAAGCAGCGATCATTACTCCTATATTTAAACAGGGTAGGGACCCATCTTCAGCATCAGGTTACAGGCCCATAGCATTGACGAGTTGCCTGTGCAAGGTCCTTGAGAAAATGATAAACTGGCGACTGATGCACCTCCTTGAAACAAATAGCCTGCTTGACCCATGCCAATGCGGGTTTCGAGAGGCTGAGTCAACTACTGGCTTAGCCTAATCGAGGCGCCATTTCGTAATGCTTTTATTCAAAATTCTTTTCGTCGGTGTTACTCGATATGGAGAAGGCCTATGACACTGCGTGGCATTTTGGCATACTCCGAGAACATACTCCGAGATTTTTTTTCTCTTGCCACCCCGTGGGAGGAGGTACACGTACAACAAAAACGCAAGCTTAGACTTTCTTTTTTCGTAGGGAAGTGTTCGTCGTACGCCGTGTTTTACAATTATCGAGTAGGACAATTTATAAGGACAATTGGTGTCAAAAAGACATGGTTAAAAAAGGCTGCAATATGTTCAGGATGTGGAGTGGTTTTGAAAATGGACCCAAGTGCAGACGCGAATGTACAGGAGGCTGACGCAAAGTTTAGGCAATGTGAGGTCGAGGAAAAAATGGAGAAAATGATGTGTCCCTGAGTGAACTGCTAATGAGAATCACCGAGCTGGAGACTGCGTTGGCGACAGAGCAAGAGAAAATGAGGACTATGGGGAAAAGGCTCAAGTTCACCTAGGAGGCATCAGCGAAAGTGCACAAAGGAGTGGCCGACGGAGAGAACGGTAGGGAACTGGCAACCAGAACGCGGGAGAAGAAAGAGCAAGCAAGTTCGAAAAAAAAACATGTTCAGCTGGTTCAATGATCTCAAGACCCAGCTTCAGCGAAGTAGTGGTGTAGCTGGGAGGGGATAAAACAGCCGGCGTCACAGGTGCAAGTAACCCCCAGGTGCAAGACGCTCCAGCTGAAAAGTCACAGCACGTGATAATCGCTGGGGACTCGAATTTAAATCGATGCGCCGAAGCAATCAAAGTGAGGGTAAGAGGTGAGAAGAGGGTTGCAGTAGTGACGTTCCCAGGACGCAAGCTGGAAGCAGTCATGAGACGAGCGATCGAAAAACTCAAAACTACAGCTGATGGACGAAACCTCGTAATAATTGCAGGCGGTTCAAACGATGTTCTAAATAAAGATACGGTAGGACTAGCGACCACACTAGCGAAAGGTGTCGATGACATGCGCGCCATTTCTCCTCTGGTACAGGTAGTGATATGCACGATACCGGAGGTACCGGTGCGTGGTGGCAACCTGCAAAAAGCGGTTGTAAATGCAAACCAAGAGTAATGGCGGATGAGTCGAGAGAAAGGCTTTCAGGTGGTGGAAATAAACAGAGAGGTGCGTAGGTGGGGTGTTTCTCAACGAGACAGAATTAACTTCTATGGGCAGCTAGGTCATGAGGTGGGTTGGCGACTTGCAAGACGCGCAGTAGCTTTTTTTTTGGGGGGGGGGGGAACACGAGGCCCTTCGGGGTGCAGGATAGCTATTAATGAGGAAAACAACCAGGGGGACTCTTTGACAGGTGGTATAGACTGATACAATTCTAAAGTGGCACCGATATTTAAGACACGTAAAGTCCGTGGCAGAAATCGACGTAGCCACGAGGGCCGAGCCAATTCACACGTAGGGTATATTAACATACAGGGTGGCAGGATTGGGCTGAAGTTGGAAGAGATAGAAGAACAGATAAGGGAGGAGAGGCCAATGGTATATGGTTTTGTAGAAACACATCTTTGGGACATGGAACAACCGCCTAACAATCCGGACGACGCGTGGGAATATTCTAATAGAACAGAAGCCAGCAGAAAGGGTGGTGGTATTGGGACATTCATTCATAAAAGTACAGACTGGCAAAGGGTCAAGCAGGAGTGCAAGGAACATTAATGGCTAAAATAGAAAGTGGCAGGACAAATGACACTCCTGGGTTTTGTATACTTGTGGACAGGGGCAAAAGCCAGAGAAGAAAATCAACAAATGGTACAGTGCATAGGAAATGACATTGACGAACTTGGAGAAAAGTTCGAAGTAATTAAATTAGGAGATATGAATGCGTACATAGAAGATATGCATGGTTATACTGACCCAACAGGCAGGATGCTAATGGATATGTGTGAAAGACATGACTTAATCACTTGCAACAGCACCAAGAAATGCGAAGGGCAGATAACGTGGGAGGTGGGAAGGCTGAAGTCGACGATAGATTACGCAATATTGTCACATAAGATGTATGATCGGCTAAGCGTGAGGAACATAGATGAATATGGGTTCAGAAGCTTAGGTAGTGACCACAAACGTACCAAGCTGAGTTTTGGAAGATAAATGAAATCGAAAAGGCGGCATTACGAGCAACCACACGGTAATATTTATTCAGAAAGGCAAATAGAAATAGCAACTAAAGAGATTGAAATAATAATCACCGAGGATACTTAAACAGAGTGGACGTACACAAATCTAACTCGATTGTTTGAGTTAGAGCTTGCTAATGTACAAGTCAAATCAACCGGGAAAAGCAGACACAAACCCAAGAGCTGGTGGGAGGAGGAACTTAAGGGAGCGATGGTAAGACGTCAGGAAGCCTACAGGGAACATAGGCAGGCTAAACAGAGGGGTGAACCGGAAGATGATGTCAAAAGAAAATGGTATAACTTTTTGAGCTGCAGAAGGGAAGCATCCGATTTGATCAGTAAAAAAAAGATTAGAAGAAAGGGGGCCCGATGGAAGGCGGAAGTAAACAAAAAGGATAGAAAGGCAGCTGCAAAGCTTTGGAACCATCTCAATTCTGTGAGTAATAAGGCAAGCATCAAACAGAGGTTTATAACTACAGTTCAAGGGGTCATCCTAGAAGGAGATAAGGCAATGTAATATATAAAAACAATGATGACAGATAATTTTAAACACCAAGAAAGCGCTGCATGCACCGTACCAGACGAGGATGGACCAATTAGCTCAGTGGCTCCACTAGGACAACGAAAGTGGGAAAGAGCAGAAGAAAGAGTTCCTAATAGCACATCAACAGGCCCTGACAGCATCCCAATCATGCTATAAACTAGGACCAAACTATAATGAATGGTGAAGCTCCGAATGGGTGGAAACTAAGCAGGATGAGCATGATCTATAGGGAAAGGGGACAACAAGTACCGTCCTATAACAGTGACATCAGTAGTTTACAGGCTGGTAATGCAGATAGTAAAGATTACAGACATGGGTGGAAAATGACGGGGTGCTGGCAGAACTACAAATGAACTACGTGCACATATGAAAAATTCGGTATCACGTGACGTCAATGGATGACGAAGGTGTGTGACTGGTGCAAACATGATAATCATGAGATGCGTGTCATGACTACATGCAAGTCAAGGCGCCAATACCCTTCGACGTGATAAGGCGCGCGTGCCCGCCTGCGTTCGTTTCGTCGCGTCACGCCGGCATGCCACGCCTGTCGCCGGTCCTGCCGTATACTCGCAGGTGCGCGCCGCGCTGCGTTGCTTTGACACATGCGTGGTTCAGCGCCTCCAGCGTCCCTACATCACGACAAGAGTCGGACGCAGTGCTGTCTGGGTGACTTAGTGGCTGTAATGTGGAGCATGTCGCTTTTCGCGCTGGTTGGCGTCGGGCCGCTCTGACTGACGCTGGTCGCACCTGTCACGCCTGGTGTCAGACTATAGAATTCTCACGTTTTGATAATGTATAGCGTCGCTGTGCCCAGCTTGCGTGCGCGTTACCGTTACGTTGGGGTATATTGGGGCCTTCATGATGCACTCGCGGCAGTTTTGCTAGCTCCACATACACCAAAATAGGTTTTACATGACGTCGATGGATGACGAAAGTATATGACTGGTGCAAACATGATAATCATGACACGCGTGTCATGAAAGAACATGACAACATACCACGGTAATAGAGTGCTCGCAGCCGTTTCGCTAGGTTCACATATACTAAATTTGGCATCACGTGACGTGAATAGATGACGAAGGTAAACGACACATCCAAACATGATAATCGTGTCACGGAAGTCGTGTACGGCATAATTTACCTCCACCTCGTAGCGTTGTGCTGATTTTAAAGGAACATAGGGAAGACGAAGAAGTGTGTTTTGAATAGGAGCTACTTCTGCTAACTCCGGCGTATTTCAGTTGTAATTTAAGTCTGTTGATCGGTTTTTGCTGCTCCCTTGGAGGGGATGGATGTAGACCACCCCGGGCGCCTGCCGGCACCAGCGGCGTCAGCGGCGGCCGCCTCCAGGAAGCGGATGGGACAAGCGAGTGACAGCGACAGTGAAGATACTCATGCTTACTATCTCAGCAGTGAGGACTTTTCAGATGACGGTTTCCAACCTGTGCTGAGCCGCAAAGCGAAGAGGAGGAACATGAGGACATCCCCATCCTCAACTATTCAAACTGTAAGTGAAGCGCCAAAATCGAACACTTATACCATCCTGTTTCTGCCTGCACTTCCTACCGTCAGCATGAAACGCCTTAACAGACAATCTGTGTCGAGGTCTCTGGAAACGCTCGTGCCAAATGAGATCACGGACATAAGAGTGAACAGCAGAAAGAATATACTGGCTGTGGACGTTTTGCACGCAAGTGCGTTGGGCGTTCTGCGCAGTGTAACTGACTTGGACGGCAACCAGGTGCGCTCGCATGTTTCCTTGGGATGTGATGTAGTAACCGGCGTGATCTACGACATAGATGTGGCTATTTCCAATAATGACTTACAATTTCTTGTCAAGTCAACAACTGATACTCCAATTGTTGATGTCACCCGGCTAGGCAAGTCTCGCTGTGTGAAGATTGCGTTTAAGAGCACATCACTCCCCTCTCATGTGCAGGTGGGGTACTTCAGACATGCTGTGCGGCATTTCATTCCAAAGCCTCTCCAGTGCCGTAAATGCATGAAACTTGGACATGTGAGCAGCGTCTGCGAGAATTCGGTGGTATGCCACCGCTGCGCCGAGCACCATGAAGCGGATAATTGCGTCGCAACTGTCAAGAAATGCTCTAATTGCAATGGATCCCATGAAGCCACATCGAAGGACTGCCCGCGGATTCAGAAGGAAATTGCCATCTTGAAGGAGATGGTGCGCGATCACTCATCTCATCGAGAAGCCGCAGCTAAAGTCAGAAGGCGTCGTTCACGTCGACGTCGGTCTTCGAGGACGCCCGCTACCTCCTCGACACGTTTGCGTGAACCCTCATCAGTACCACCTCCTTTGCCTCTCAGACCACATGCCGCGGGAAAGCCTGTAAAGGACAAAGCCAGTCAGCATACCCTAACTGCGACAGAGTGGCCTGCACTTCAAAGGGAAGCAGCAGCAAGCGAACCGAAGGAGTTTCATGACGGCCAGTCCGCGATCCCGGTTCGAGATCTTTCCAACCAAGACAGGCAAGTGACTGCAATCGTGCAATCATTAATTGCCACGATTCGCACGCTACTGAGCAGCATACAATCTCCGTCTGCTAAGAGTGCACTGCAAATACTGGATGCACTGAATCCTGTTCTTGCTAACTTCGTATAAGCACAATGGCTCAACAAAATCTCATCTTCCGCACTGAAGTTAAAAGTGCGTCGATTTTTCAGTGGAATGCCCGAGGCATGAAGTCCCGTATCTCGGACTTTCGCCAATTTGTCCGGGCCAATCAATTCCCTATACTTGTCATATGTGAACCAAACGTATCAACGCCTTATAAATTCTCCGGTTATGAAGCTTTTTGTTCAGCCGCTTGCGAAGAACGAAGCAAAGTAATTGTTTACATTCGCACAGACTTGACTTATCTTTCGCACCCAATAAGTTTAAATGACAACAATCAGTACGTGTGTCTTCGTGTAACGAAGAATGCAGTTTCGTTCACGCTTATTGGTGGATGTGTATCTCCGTCATCGCGATTTGACTGCGACGGATTAAAAGACATCCTAATGAGGACTGATGGGCCTTGGATCATCACCGGTGACTTCAACGCCCATCACATGCTTTGGGGGAGCACTAGGATGAATGACAGGGGCCGGAACATTGTTGCATTCGCTTCCGATTACGACCTTTCCATCATGAACGATGATGGAAAGGTAAGACCCCACGTATCTGCGGGGTCTTACGTATGGCAGTTGCCTTGACCTGACATTGGTGTCACGGTGCTTCTCTCACAAAGTTAAATGGTTTTGCGATATTGAGACTCATGGGAGTGATCACATACCCACCTACGTGACTATCGATGGTATCATAAAACATTTCTCTTCCGGTGTTGTAATTGGCACTGACTGGTCGATGTTTACATCGCGTGTGGAGGACGCTTGCCAAGAAGGCCTCGCCTGCAGCCTGGAAAATACCATAGCGGAAGCTATGCAAGCGTCCAAATGTAAATTACCATTTTCGTCTAAAATAACACAGTTTCACATCGAACTGTAAAGATTACGAGCTATACGAAGGCGTGCTGAACGACGATACAGACGCACAAGATAAATTTACGATCTGAGGGAAGCAAGGCGGCTCCAGAAAAAGATTCAACGACACATTTACAAGCTGGAGAGCGAACGCTGGAAACATTCTGCGAATCTCTAGACCCTCATAAACCGCTGTCATATATCTCGAGAACAGTTCGTGGTCTTCGCTCCTCTCCGCAACAACGGCACCCTTTTAAAGCTTTGGCACTCCATCATGGAAAAACAGAACTCGGGGTGGCTGAAGAATTTTGCACGAGAGTTGCCGGGAATATTATGAACGAGAGCATCGACGCCGTGATCGTTCCTGAGACGCGATTACCAGAAATGGACATTCCATTCACCATGAAAGAACTGGAAGGTGCTTTAGTCGCTTCTAAGCGCATGTCATCGCCAGGCCTGATGGTATTACTTATAGTGCGTTGGGACACCTTGGACAAAAAGCCAGAGAAGAACTTTTAACATGCTTCAACAACTCCTGGCTCAATGGCAGTGTTCCCCGAGAATGGAAAATAAGTCGATTAATACCACTTTTGAAATCGGGAAAACCCCAATTGGACTTGACAGCGTATCGCCCTATTGCCCTCGCAAGCTGCCTCGGAAAAGTGATGGAAAGAATGGTTCTATTTCGTCTCGAGTGGTACTTGGAACGATACACCATATACCCTTCTTGCATGGCAGGCTTTCGTCGGGGCCGCTCCTCCATCGACTGCGTGCTTGACGTATCGACATTTGTTCAACAAGAAAAAAGTCGCAAGTGCATATCAGTGGCACTCTTTCCTGACGTGAAGGGTGCATATGATAATGTAGCTCACGATGCCATCCTCACTTCTCTCACAGCAATGGGCATTGGTGGACGAATATTTCATTGGATAAAAGATTATATAACTGGCAGGTGTTTCTTTGTGCAAACATATGAGGGTACAACTGCTGAACATTACACCTACTGCGGAGTACCTCAGGGAGGTGTTTTAAGCCCCACATTGTTCAGTGTTGCCCTCATTGGTCTGGTGAAGGTTCTGCCAAAGTCGGTGTGCCTATCCATATACGCCGATGATATTTGCCTCTGGAGTGCTGCAGTTACTCGCCCTCAGGTGCGTGCACGAATACAGCGGGCAGGAACCCTCACAACAGCCTACCTTCAGAAACAAGGCCTAACTATATCAACTGTGAAGTGCGCGTTGATGGCGTTTACACGCAAACCAATGACGCCATACCCTGTTTACATCAATGGACAGAGTGTCTAATATGCACGGACGCATCGTTTCCTGGGACGCATCGTTTCGACAGAAGTCTTTCGTGGAGCCCACATTGTGCGTACTTGAAGAAGAGACTGCTATCTATTGTGCATATAATGAAATTCATGTGCGGGAAAGCATGGGGAACTTCTGTGTCCTCCATGCTAAAGCTGTACAGGGCCCTATTTCTGGGTCTATTGCGCTACAGCTTGCCGGTACTGACTAACACTTGCAAATCCAATACTCAGTCATTGGAGAGTTTGCAGGGTCAGGCACTGCGTATCTGCCTAGGACTGCCCCGATGCGCTTCTACTTATGCCACAATCATGCTTGCCAAAGACTATCCGGTCAGGACATATACAGTTGTGTATTGCCTCAGAGCGCACATTCGACATGCTAGCCGTGTCCCCGACCACCACTTGGCCCTTCTACCCTCCAGAAGACCACGTGCTACGTTTTCAGACGTCATAGCCAAGCACCTAAACAGCATTCCATCAGGATATACGCCAGCTGCGAGAATGGCATGTCCTTTGTGGTCCCTCGACCAGCCGCAAGTACGTCTAGAAATTCCGGGAATCAAAAAGAAAAGCAATCACTCCAGAGTAGCATTGAAGCAAGCAACACTGCGATTATTACATGAGTTGTACCTAGACCGAACGCAGATATACACTGATGGGTCCGTCTCGTCCAGCAGCTCATCAGGTGCCGCTGTAATTCCGGCTGCAGCAATGACAATCAAGTTTAAGTTGTCGCATATGACTACATCTACGGCATCAGAGCTTGCTGCTATAAGGGCTGCTTCACAATATTTCGTTCAAGAACGTCCAGGAAAATCGGTCATATTCTGTGATTCGAAGGCAGCGCTTCAGAGTTTGCAGTCTGCCATGCGTAGGAGGAGTCATGACCAATTGGTACAAAAAATAAGACATTGCCATCATGAAGCTCTAGCACGAGGGCATGATATTATATATCAATGGCTGCCTGGACATATCGGTATTACCGGAAATCAATTAGCCGATGATGCAGCCCGCTCAGCCCATGAAGGAACCCGTGTAGTCCCGATTCCTCTATCAAGGAATGATGCAGCAAGACAACTTTACCTGCTGGCTCGAGATCTCACACGCACATTCTGGTCGTCTACCAGCTTCCAAAGGTGTCAATTTTATGAACTGGATCCTTCGCTCAAGCTAAAACTACCATCACAACTTTCCCGCTACGATGTGACACTGTTATGCCACCTTTGGTTGGGTGTTGCATTTACAAAGGTGTACTCCTTCCGCATTGGTATGGCAGACAATCCTACATGCGACTACTGCGGAGCTGAAGAGACCATCGAACACGTCCTGTGCAGCTACGCTTGCTACGACACACAGCGATGCCAGCTCCGGATGGTTTTGAATCAACTTGACCCCGGACCATTTTGTGTGCAGAAGATACTAGGACCTTGGGCATCTGCCTCAGTTGCGCAGAAAGCAACTAAAGCACTGCTAATTTACCTAAAGTCAACAAACCTGAGCGACCGCCTGTAGACTGTGTGTGCTCCCCGAGTGTGCTCGTGATTGTATGTACCTTCTCATCTCTCTGTAACCTCGTTTCTCCCATTTATCCCTTCCCCATTGCAGGGTAGCAAACCGAATGTGCGTCTGGTTAACCTCCCTGCCTTTCCTTGCATCTTTATCTCTCTCTCTAAAGGGACATATAAACCTTCCTCATTCGTGCTGCGCATATCATCGATTCCCACTGTACGTGGGATCTGCCTTTTTTTTCCATTTACGTACCTGGAGGACTGTGCAAGGGTCTGTGCATCACTATCATAATCAGTAGCGGTTGCAGGTCACTACGAGTAGCTTAAGATATGATGAAGTGAGTGCAAGCTGAGCCAATTGTGTGGGTGATCAAGTAAAGTGTGTGACGTAGGCACTCAAGTGCTCCGACACCGGCTCTTCGAGCTGCAACAGAGGCTTACCGAGTTACGATGATCGTTACATATCCACACATGAACTCTTTAGACCGTCATCTTATATTTTTCGCTGCATATCTGCGCCGACTTCTATGATTTCGGCGATCTTTGCAAACGGAGCGACAAGTATTTCTGCAGCGTCTACACAGACGTGCGCACAGCGTTTCTCTCGCACCTTGGTAGCACCAACTACTTGATAGTAACAATACTGATAGTTGGCCTAGTTGGTACTTGCTTAATGACATGATTTGGCCGCAAATAATACACACACAAAGTAAAGAAACACTCAACGACAAGCTTGTCGTTGAGTGTTTCTTCACTTTGTGTGTGTATTATTTGCGGCCAAATCATGTCAGCATACTTGATAGTGCCGTCTTTCCATTAATCGTAGGCCGTTTGCTAGTACGCGTGCGAGCGTCAACTTTGTTCTCGCCTTCGCCGCGGCGTCTGCATCAGCTGGGCCCGCGCCCGACACACGGACCCTGCAGCATCGTCATGGGCGCAGCCATCTTTGTTGACGACATCACGCCCGAACCAATGAGCGCGCAGCTTCCGAGAGCCTCGTAAAGGCGCCTGGCACAGTGCATTGGGGGGTTACCTATCCGCTCGCCTTTGTAAGCTCGCTGCCATGTAGCCGATGCCGTGTGGCCAATCTTCAAGTTGACTACATGTAACGGCAGGAGCAACCCCCTGTTATGGTCGTTTTTTTTCTCCTTTTGCAGTTAGTCGTACCACAAACATTGCACTGCTCAGACACAGAATATTGCTTACTGCACTTCAAACAACAAAATAAATGACACGAATGTAAAAAAAAGACAGGTCCCTGTGTGTTGCCCAAACAATGTTAGGTACCCTCGTGGTAGCGAGTTGAGCTTCCAATTACCACAATTAAGAAGCAGGGGTGTAGCCAGAAATTGGCACAATGAAACCGTGCCCCACCTCCCTCCCTCCCTGTTCCCCCGAATGATTTTCGCCATGGCATAGAGAGTAAAAAATGGTCATTTCGAGGGGGTGCCCCTCCCGAAAACAACGAAATGCCCCTCCCCCCGAAAAAAAATTTTGGCTACGCAAGGTTCATGACCAGTCTAGTTGGTGAAGATCTATAATAGCTCACAGCACACTCAATTCATTCGTGTCGATCATTGTGAGCTATTCTGGCAACGCCCCTATTTGCCAGTAATAAAAAGCAAAATGTCGGAGACGCCTAATTAATTTCACTGAATGCTTAACGGTTTCTTATTTTCCCAGACGCTTACCACTCTAGTGGTATCAGCAAGTACAACAATGTGCATCAGTGGACATTGCAGTTGTTTTAGAAACGCGTCTAGCCCAGCTGAAGAACTTGCGGGTCACAGCCCAGTCCAGTTAACCATTCGACAAGCATCTCTAGTATGTGTGATCGCTGTATTTTCGCGACCAGTCATCCCATCATTTAATAATACAATCGTTCAGCAGCACTCCCCGAATTACTTCGAATATTTGGGTCCTTCAGAAACCTGCTTAGAAAAAAATGGGCAGATCCCAGGTACAGTGGGAATCGATGATATGCGCAGCACGCATGAGGAAGGTTTATATGTCCCTTTAAAATCAGCACAACGTTACGAGGTGGAGGTAAATCATGCCGTACACGACTTCCGTGACATGATTATCATGTTTGGACGTGTCGTTTACCTTCGTAATCCATTCACGTCACGTGTTCTCAAATTTAGTATATGTGGAGCTAGAGAAACGGCCGCGAGCACGCTATGAACGTGGTATGTTGTCATGATTTTACATGACACGCGTGTCAGGATTATCATGTTTGCACCAGTCATATATTTCGTCATCCATTGACGTGACATAACACCATATTTGGTATAAGTGAAGCTAGCACAATGGCCACGAGCGCATCATGAAGGGTCTCCAATGTAGCGTTGACGCGCGCACACGCTGGGCACAGCGACGCTATGTTAGCAAAACGTGAGCACTCGTTATTCTGACGCCCGGCGCGCTGGTCGTGACGTCCATTACGTGACGTCCATTGACGTCACGTAACACAAAATTTCGCATATGTAAAGCTAGCGAAACGGCCACGAGCGCATCATGAGTGTGGCATGTAGTCATGTTGTTACATGACACGCATGTCATGATTATCATGTTTGGATGTCTCATTTTTCTATGTCGTCAGTTCGCGTCGTAATACCGAATCGGGTACATGTGAAGCTAGCGAAACGGCCGTGAGCGCATCATGAGCGTAGCATGTAATCATGTTGTTACATGATAACCATTTCATGTTTTTATGATTGCACGAGTATCATTCCTTCGTCATTCATTCACGTCCCGTAATACCAAATTCGGTATAAGTGAAGCTAGCGAAATGGCCACAGCGCATCATGAGCGTGACATGTTGTCATGTTGTTACATGACACGCATCTTATGATTATCATGTTTGCAGCAGTCACATACCTTTGTCATCTATTCAGGTACCGTAATAACAAATTTGGTATATGTGACGCTAGCGAGACGGCCGCGAGCGCATCATGAGCGTGGTATGTAGTCATGTTGTTATATGACACGCATGTCATGATTTTCATGTAAGAGTAGGTCGCTTGCGTTTGGCATGCAATCATGTCATACCATAACATTTTTTCAACATGCTATGTGAACGAAACTACCGCAAGGGCTGCAGGACCATGAGATGTAAATCATAACATTCATGATATACATGTCATGAATTTCATGTGATGACTTGTCAGATATGTTTTTCATACAGTCATGTTATGCTATACGAAGTTTGGTATCGGTACCATTATTGAAACGGCCAGGAGGGCTAAAAGTCGCAGGCGGCTAGATAGATAGATGTATACGCTCCAAGTCGCCGAAGCTCGCTAAAGAATGGTACGCATTCAAGAAGAATGACCGTGAGAAATGTGAAGACAGCTATCAACGTGCATGTGTTTCGGCATACGGTTTTCATCAAGCTTGAAACATGATACGCACAACTGAAACATTATCCCAGAACACCTTTTCGCATGTAGCCTTTGAAAGGCCCGATTTAGCCATTCTAACGTTCGGACGCTACAACACCGGCGAACATCTGGGGCATGTGTGTGGCCGCAGCCGCCTGAGTTGCGGAGGGCGCGCTTTCTGCCCGTGGCATAACATTCTGATAACGTTCGCTTTACTTCTCTTGGCGAATTTGTTTGTTAGTATTCATATGTTATGTCGTACAAAAAAACAAGCCTTAAATTTACACTTTATTTATTCATAGCGAGGGTTTCGTTTTGGCAAACTTGATGCCTTGAGGTGGTATGCGCCGGATTATTTGTCAGCTGCCTTCTCGTAATAGGATCACGTGTTACTTCAAGCCAGACAAGCAAAACAGTATTACGCACTCATCGTAATGGCCACAACTGCCTCTTACAGATGCTTCCACGTTTAAATGAAGATTTATACTCTCTAAAGTTAATGAGGGGATGATCGCCACCATAGCTCAATGGTAGTGTCGGAAGCGTTATTCAAATGTTGCAGGTTCAGATTCAGCTGGCGGCAAGTTATTTTTTCGTCCACTTTTTTTTTCGTCACATTTACGTTACTTCTAATAAGATCGCCCACACTTTGCCTTACGTTATTATCTGCTATTTTTCAGCAACATAATGTCTAACGAACAAAAACATGCATTAAATTTACCTTTTTTTTCATCTAAACGAGGTAATACTTCAGCGGCAGACATAAGTTTTCCAAGGCTAAAAAATATCTAAATAAGAGTTGGTGGTGATTCCATTCCGACTAGCAAATTATAGTGAGGTTGGCATAGCGCAGTCAATCAGTATGTAGTTTGCGAATGTCTGTTATAAGCAGATAAGGTTATACTGTACTGGACAACACAAAAGTGGAAAGTCTTTCATATATCTGTGAAAGAGCAGTCCGAAGACCGAGCCTTGGGCTGCTTCTCGATTATTTCAGCTTCCAGAGCAGAGAAACTAAAGAACTTGCACAGATTTATAAAGAACAATAGAAATAAACTGTTGATTGATTGATATGTGGGGTTTAACGTCCCGAAACCACCATATGATTATGAGAGACGCCGTAGTGAAGGGCTCCGGAAATTTCGACCACCTGGGGTTCTTTAACATGCGCCCGAATCTGAGCACACGGGCCTACAACATTTCCGCCTTCAAAAAAATAAACTATATACTTGCATGTATCGCAACCTAACTGCATAATTTTAGACTGAATATTGAAAATTGTTTGCTTCAGAAGAATGGAGACCTTTCACCACTGCAGCTCCAGAAGTAACAAAAGGTGGCGTTTTATCTTGCCTTTCCATCAAACAATTTGGACAGGCGGGCCGCCTATATACTAGCCCTTTATGCAGCGCCAATGTAGTGAAGATAAGACATATCGGTTTACTTGAAGTGTGCCTGTTTTGTGACCGGGAATCGTCGCATTTCGTTCCATGCATTCGCACTCCGCATTACTTTAAAACGAACGTTTGTCCGTAGTAGCAACAAGTGTGACCACCTGGGGCAGCAATGAGCTTTCAAACAGCAGGCAAGGTTTGGTCGCATGGGCAAGCTCCCTTTCGTAAACAATTGGAGGGATGCCTCACTGGGAACTCTGTGAATCTTGGTGAAGGTGTAAAAGATTTCTTTCGGCACTGCTAATTCTAAGCAAGCTTTCTCGAGAGCCCCTTCAGGTTTCATGCACAGATTCTGTACGAGATTTATTAACGCCAGTTGCAAAGAGTGTTTCATGTGTATTCTGTTCGATCTGAAAGAACTGAATGTTGTTCTTGTTCAGTTTGTATTCATTTACGTTTCAGCGTTCTGCGTATAAGTGCGGCCGTCTCTCAACATATCGAAAATTTGGATATGACATAAAAGATGACCAGTTTTCTCGTATGATCATACGAGAACACATACACATCGTATGTGTTCATACACGAGATTATTAGATACAAACAACATGCGTCATACGATAATTTTCGGTAGGATTTCATTTAGCAATGCGATGAAAACCATAGCTGCGGATTGTGTCAGGAGGGATGTCTTTGAGGGCATTTTATTGGCTATATATATATTGTGGTGAAGCCTTCGAACAGTGGGTCGACCTCTCCAGCGCCTTCTAGTGGGTTGCATTTTTTAGCAAGAAGAAGAGCAGCTCGTGCACAGAGTCGGTACCCGCATTGACTGTCGCTGTCAAGCATCGTCGACAAGCGTCCGCCAATAAACGTCTCAACAATTTGGTGGAGAGTGCTGTGCCCTTCTAACACCTTAGTTTAGCATTTGATGCCCCTGGAGCTTCGATCCCGCACCGTGCCTTCTACCATGCACCAAGACGCCGCACAGCAAACGCTTCCTCCTGTGCCGACGCCATGTTCCGGTGTTCCCCGCATCCGCGACCCTCCTGTCTTCACCGGCGCGGATGGCACCGACGTCGAGGACTTGCTTGCTATGTACGAACGTGTCAGCGTCCCCAATCATTGGGACGAGGCAGGTAAACTCGGCAACCCGGTTTTCTACCTCGCGGGTGTGGCCGGCATGTGGTACAACAACCACGCATCCGATTTCCCCACTTGGTCCGCTTTTAAAACCGCCGTCGTCGACGTGTTCGGCCGTCCTGCCGTTCGTAAGCTCCAAGCCGAACAGCGGTTACGTGAACGAGCACAGCAGAGCGGTGAGTCCTTCACAAGCTACATAGAGGACATCCTTGACTTGTGCAAGAAAGTGGACGCGAGCATGTCAGAGGCCGACAGAATTACCCATGTTCTAAAAGGCATCGCCGACGATGCCTTCACCATGCTCCTGGCCAAGAACCCTCGCACTGTGGCAGAGATCATTACACTTTGCCAAAGTTACGAGGAGCTGCGACAGCAGCGCTCGATGACCCGTCGACCACCCTCACGTGACGCTCATCTCTCGGCCTTGTCAACACTTCCTGACCACACCGCCTTGCTTGCTGAAATCAAGTCATTCGTGTGTGAGGAAGTTGCCCGCCAGGTCTCTTTACTGGCCTTTGCTTCCCCGCAACGTGCTGAACAGTCGTCACGCACACTTCTGCCTCCCCTCCGCCGAGCCATTTAGCAGGAAATCGCGGAGGTCGTTCCAGAATATCACCAGCCGCCTCCAGTATCTACACCACTCAGTTACGCCCAAGTTGTCGCCAGGCCACCCCCACCGATTCCTGTGACTGGCCCTCTTGGTTACACCGAAACCATCGCCAGACCCCAGGCCTTCGGAGAAACTGTGCCGCCTACATATACCGACGTCATCCACGTGTCCGTGTGCCGCCCACTATGCAGTTATATCAGCAGCCGGCTCACCCATCGCGTTCTTCGACATGGATGGGACCCGCGAACCGATGACGCACTGCGGACAATCGCCCCATCTGCTTTGCTTGTGGTTGCGTCGGTCACGTAGCACGCTACTGCAATAGTGTGCAGCGACCGCAGGTCGCCTCCAATTTTTCCAGCCAATCGAGCCGCTTTTATGACCAACCGCCACCTGCGTCACCGTCGTCCCGCCCCGCTCCATCTACCCGCCGCTCACATTCTCCACGACGTCGCTCACTGTCGCCGATGCGGCCACGTTCACTAGAGGGTGACCAGGAAAACTAGTCGTCGCAGTCCACGAGGCAAGGACTGCGACGCTGTCGAACTGCGGAAGCCCTCAGGAAAGACCATCGAACTTGATAGACGTGCTTGTGGATGGTGTTCGTGCATCTGCCCTTGTAGATACTGGAGCCGCCGTATCTGCGATGGACGCAAAGCTTAGCCGATTACTGCGCAAAGTGACCACGCCACTTTCCGGGCTATCCCTCCGTACAGCCAGCGCCCAAAGCATTCACCCTACAACGATGTGTACAGGCCGCCTCATGATTCAGGACGTGATGTATGCCGTCGAATTCATCATAATTCCTTCATGCTCTCACGACGTCATCCTAGGATGAGATTTTCTCTCCCGCCACGACGCCGTCATTCATTGCGCACCAGCAGAAATAGAGCTGACACCATTCTCTTCTTTGACGCCGGCCGGCAGTCCATCTACTGCAAGCAAATTACTCGTCTGAGACGACACGCAAGTGCCTGAAAACTCGTCCGCGGCGGTGTCGGTCTACTGTGCAAGTCTTTCAGACACCGCTGCACTCCTCTCACCATTTCATCGTGTTTTCACCAGAAAAGGTTTGCTGGTTCCTTTCGCGACCGTGCAAGTAACTCGCGGCAGCACCACTATTTTTGTTCTGAACTCATCCCCGTACAGTGTTACGTTGGTGCGAGGGTAATGTCTCGGCAGCGTGGAACCCATCGAAGACGCACAAGTCATGGATCAACCTGATGACACGCACTGCCAAAGTTCCAATATGCTTAGTGCTGTTTCTACATCTGTTTCATCATCCGCTGATGTATTTGGTTCTTCCATTGCCGACAACCTTACGCCGGTCCAGCGCTCCCAGCTTCTGGCCCTGTTGGAAGAATTCCGCTCTTCTTTCGATGTCTCTCAACCTTCTCTCGGCCGCACATCCACTGTTACGCATCGCATTGACACAGGCGCACAACCACCACTATGGCAACGTCCATATCGCGTATCTCCCACAGAACGCCGTGTAATCAACGAGCAAGTGGACGACATGCTACGCCGCGATGTTATTCGACCCTCTAACAGCCCCTGGGCGTCTCCTGTCGTTCTCGTCGCGAAGAAGGACGGTTCTGTGCGGTTCTGTGTGGACTACCGACGTCTCCACAAGATCACTCGTAAGGACGTGTACCCACTACCACGTGTGGATGACGCGATTGACAGCCTGCAAGGAGCCGAATTCTTTTCATCTCTAGATTTGCGCTCAGGGTACTGGCAAGTACCTATGGCTGAGGACGCTCGACCGAAGACCGCTTTCGTCACTCCCGACGGCTTGTACGAATTCAACGTCATGCCGTTTGGGCTGTGCAATGCGCCTGCCACCTTTGAGCGCATGATGGATACCGTTCTGCGTGACCTCAAATGGCACACGTGCCTGTGCTACCTCGATGACGTCGTCGTTTTCGCTCCGGACTTCTCCACGCACCTTCAACGCCTGCGGCATGTTTTAAAGCGTCTGAGTGACGCCAGTCTGCAACTGAACCTAAGGAAGTGCCGATTTGCAGCTCGGCAGTTGACAATAGTCGGCTACGTCGTGTCCAAGGACGAAATTCTCCCCGATACAGCCAAGCTTCGGGCCGTGACCGAGTTCCCCAAGCCGACATCCATCAAGGAGCTGCGCAGTTTCATAGGACTGTGTTCCTACTTTCGGCGCTTCATCCGAAACTTCGCGTCTATCGTATCGCCGCTGACAAAGCTCCTCGGTAGTAACGGGCCTCTCCATTCGTGGTCATCACAGTGTGACGACGCATTCACAACGCTCCGCCGTTTACTGACGTCGCCTCCCATACTCCGCCACTATGACCATACTGCCCCTACAGAGGTACACACGGACGCCAGTGGTGTCGGTCTCGGAGCTGTCCTTGCGCAGCGCAAACCAGGGTTCCCGGAATATGTCGTGGCGTATGCAAGCCGTACGCTTACAAAAGCCGAGACTAATTACACCGTCACTGAGAAAGAATGTCTGGCAATCGCCTGGGCCCTTACCAAGTTCCGACCTTATTTATATGGTCGCCCATTTGATGTAGTCACCGACCATCACGCACTATGCTGGTTGTCATCATTGAAAGATCCCTCAGGCCGTCTCGCCCGGTGGGCACTTCGCCTGCAAGACTACGACATCCGGCGTGCTGTACCGCAACGGAAGGCAACATGCTGACGCCGACGCCCTGTCGCGCTCTCCCTTGCCTGACGACAATGCCCACGACTCAGCGTCTCACCTTGCCGTTTCTTCCATTAGCATTCATGCCGTTGCTACTGAACGGCGCAAGGATCAATGGATTGCCTCACTGATAGACTTGCTGACTGATCCATTCACTCCATCCACTCGCGCGTTGCGTCGTCAAGCCCACCATTTCGCCGTTCGCGACGACCTTCTCCACCGACGCAATTACAGCGGTGACGGACGCCAGTGGCTACTAGTCATACCCCGCAGTCTGCGCTCTGACATATGCGAATTCTTTCATACTGATCCGAAATGTGCGCACTCCGGCGTATCGAAGACTTACCAGCGCATTCGCCAACGGTATTTTTGGCGCGGCATGTACCGCTATGTGCAGAAATTCCTTCGCTCCTGCATAGAATGTCAGCACCGCAAAACTTCAACGCACCTGTCGCCGGTAGGTCTGCAACCTCTACCTTGCCCTGCCAGGCCGTTTGGGCGCGTTGGCATCGATTTGTATTGGCCACTTCCACTAACGTCGGCCGGTAACCGCTAGGCCATTGTTGCTATGGACCACCTCACGCGCTATGCCGAAACTGCCGCTCTCCCCGCGGCAACAGCGAGCGATGTGGCCTTCTTCCTGCTCCAACGATTCATGCTGCGACACGGTCCACCTCAGGAACTGCTCAGTGATCGAGGCCGCGTCTTCCTGTCTGAAGTCGTCGAAGCCATTCTCAAAGAGTGCAACGTTGTTCACCGCAAAACTGCTGCGTACCACCCGCAGACGAACGGCCTCACTGAACGCTTCAACCGTACGCTCGGCGACATGCTCTCCAAGTACGTTGCTGCCGATCACACAAATTGGGATTCCATTCTACCCTTCGTCACCTACGCATATAACACCGCCCCTCAGAGCACTACTGGCTTTTCACCTTTCTTTTTATTATATGGAAGGCACCCGTCGCACACCATCGACACTATACTTCCGTACAAGCCAGATCCGTCAGAGTGGGCACCTATTTCTGCTACAGCCAGGCTTGCTGAAGAGTATCGAGAGCTTGCAAGGACCTTTACAGCGCATGATCAAGAGCGGCAAAAAGGCATTCGCGCTGACACCAGCACTACTGCGCCCATGTTCCTCCCTGGAGCGCTCGTCTGGCTCTCGATTCCTACCACTTCAACTGGCCTATCTTCAAAACTATTGCCCAAATACGAAGGCCCCTACCGTGTCGTCGAACGCACTTCCCCTGTAAATTACTTGATCGAACCCATCGAACCATCTTCGGACATGCGCCGTCGAGGGCGCGACATTGTCAACGTGGAGCGCCTCAAAGCCTACCACGACCCGCTCATAGTAACCAGCTGCTAGGTCGCCAGGCGGCTCCCTCTTCGTACCCGGGGTAGTTGTGGTGAAGCCTTCGAACAGTGGGTCGACCTCTCCAGTGCCTTCTAGTGGGTTGCCCTTTTTAGCAAGAAGAAGAGCAGCTCGTGCAAAGAGTCGGTACCCGCATTGACTGTCGCTGTCAAGCATCGTCGACAAGCGTCCGCCAATAAACGTCTCAACAATATATATATATATATATATATATATATATATATATATATATATATATATATATATATATATATATATATATATATATATATATATATATATATATTAAGGTAAATTCTCGTGTCTAAATGTTTCAGACAAGGTACTTACGAAACTGACAAGGGCGATCTTGGCGACACTTTCATTCGATATAAGCTTGCGATAACGCTGCAACTACATATTGTGGGCACTGCCGTTACCGCGTGTCAGGTCCGTAGCTCAATTAATCGAGGCTGCGAAAGGCGTACGGACCGAAAACAGTCTCGGCAAGTTTCCTGAGTGCTGTTTTTCTGTGAATTCTCACGGGCATGAAAATCTAGTGAAGCACAACGCAGTCAAAACAGCCCTGCACGGTACACTTGTGTCAGGTGTGTCATCGAAGGCACATATAATCAGCAAGTGCATGGTCAAAGTGTTTCTTTTGCTCGCTGCTGCCTTAATGAGCCGTGCCCACGCAAAAACACATATTCAAAGGCAAATGTAAAACGGTAGCGTGCCTTCCATAGAAGCCCGTGTACGCAGTTGTTGGCGGCTCGTTGCCAGCATCGCAGTCTACGTATAGAAGGGACCTCTTCCAGCAAGCAAAAATAAAATAAATTATGATGTCACAACGGAAAGTGGCGGTGACGTCGTGCATTTGCCCTATTTGGTGCGAAACTAAAACTTTTCCCAATTGCTCACCTTTTACGTGCTGTTTTAGATACGCGATTTCATTGCGCCTTACAGCTTTCAATGACGTTCGCGAAAGAAAAGGAAGATCAACAAAAAGATTTAATTTATAAGGCTGTTTTACTGGTCAAATAAAACTTTGCGAATGAAACTGTGGCATGCACCGTTGCTGAAGGGCACAATAGCATACTAGGTCGAAAAATCATTTTGTCAATCGTGCAAAACCACTGCAGCGAAACAGGACCCTACAGAATATCGCTATTGCAACCATAGAGTACAGCGTCTCGTTGCTTATAGCGTGTCGCATTCACCGGCACCAAAGGCGAGGGCACGCTGGCTGTGCGCAAGCGAAGGCAGTCGGCAGTCACAGGAGCGCCCAGCTACACATTCTGAGAGCTAGTTCGGCTCTGAAATGCGGCGCTTGTGAACAGCACATAAGCAAATAAATAAACTATGGAAGGTACGCATGAAAACAGCACTGAAAAGTGAGCGATGCCTCGTTGACCAGGCATTGCACCAAACTAAACAGAAGCACTGGTGAAAGACTGCCTGTATACGCCCCCATTTATGGCACTCCACCAAAGAATGAGGCAATAAACCATTTAACCAGGTGTCAGATATACCGTAAAGTAAATTTGTACTTAAATTTGACATATATAAAGTTACAACTATTTGAAAAAATATATATACTTTTTGGTTTTGCTTATTTGACCGCTATTTTACTAGTACCGCTTCAATCGTCTGCCGGCGTTTATGCATGTGACAATACCTTTTCTCTCCTAGTTTCGTGACCGATATATCCTGACAATGCATCGGGGTTCCGTCTTCAAGCGCGAGCCGCCGCCGCCTTGAGCGTATTATACTTTTTATCGGCATATCGTGAATGAACCGCTAACCACGTCCGCCCGCCATCTGTCTGTTTGACGCATGGACGAATGGACAGATGGACGCATAGATTTACGCACGAGAGGACGCATGGATGGACGGGCGGATGAACGCGTGGACGGCTGCACGAATGGGCGGAAGCACGGATGAATGGATACACGAATGGACGGACGCACAGATAGGTGGAAGCAAGAACAAATTGATTGACGGACGCTTCGCCCCACTCACATCATTCACTCCATGGATTGATTGATTTGATTGATATGTGTGGTTTAACGTCTCAAAGCCACCATATGATTATGAGAGACGCCGTAGTGAAGGGCTCCGGAAATTTCGAGCACCTGGGGTTCTTTAACGTGCACCCAAATATGAGCACATGGGCTTACAACATTTCCGCCTCCATCAGAAATGCAGCCGCCGCAGCCGGGATTCGAGCCCGCGACCTGCGCGTCAGCAGCCGAGTACCTTAGCCACTAGACCACCATGGCGGAGCATTCTTTCACTCCATGGATATGCTGGGATTTTTATTATTAATCATACTACAAGGAACTTTCTCTAGTGTCGTAACATTTGCATTTTTCAGCGTATATGCATTTCGTCATATGTACAAGTACCGCCCTCTTCGGCTGGTTCAAGAACTAACGAGAGGTGGATACATACGATTATCGCGAGACGCTCAGACCACACCTTAAGAAGCTTCGCTCCTAAAACACACATTACAGAAATAGGCACTGGCACTGATAGCAGTAACCAGAGCGTCGGCCGTCGATAAACTGACAAGCGGCGAAGTGCGCCGACATTTATGCACGAGCTGTCGAATATTCAAGCCTTATCACTTGTGCTCGCGCAAGTTCTGGAATAATGGACAGTTATTGCTTACTGTTAGCATGATAGCGGGGGTTGAGGTAATGAAGTTAGCGTGCAGCAAACGTTCATTGCGGACAGAGTCTTATAGTTTAGCGGGATGGCGTTTACGTGGTTTGGAGAAATAAACCTAATTATTCAGAAAGGGGAGGAAAATGAGTGAAAATAAGTTTGAGGGGGGCTAGGTGGGGGTCCAAGGGGCCGCAACACTAGCAGACCAGTCCGCCAGCTTGTCTTGTATATGCAAATGCGGGCTCCTTAAGGACCTCTCCCAGGCTTCCGGTGAGGGAGATGGCTGCAGGAACTCCTCCGGTGGAGGGTTGTTGGAGCAACTTCATAATACGTGGTTTTGTCCTGCCTGTGGCCTATATAAATATAAGCCACAGTTATTACACTTGTGTAGATTTTCATCTTTCACTATTGCGGCCAGCCTCGTCGGGCTGAGAATACAATGAGTCTGAGCCCTTCGCAGTGTAGTCGCTTGGGCCCGGGTTAATGCTTCATCTGGAGGTGGATAATGCCTTCTTTGTTCTCGGTGCCAGCTGAGCCGGTCTCCATAGCTGAGTGTCAGGTCGATCGGATTTGGTTTCTAGGACCGCACCACTGCCCGGTTTATGTTCCCTCAGGCTGTCTGGTGAGCGGCCTCATTTAGTAGCCCGGAACCCAAATGAACTTGAGTTCTTGTTGAGGTCGGGCTAATATTTGCAGTGGCCTTCCATTTGTATACCCCGCAGCATATATCTTGATAGCCGACATCAAATCCGATATAATAAATTTCGTGCCCTCAATGGTAGTTCCAATAGCAATCGCTGTTCCTTCTGCCTCGGTTGCGGAGCCGGCCTGAATGGTTTCTGTCCGCATTGTGCGTCCATAGTCATCAACTGCCGCAATAACATAATTCACCCCGCTTGCGTGACTGGCATCCACATACACTGCTGGTTTATTATCCAGTGCTTTTTTGAGCGCGTCCGCCCGTGCTTGACGACGCCCTTTGTTGCAGGCAAGAGTGCTGTTTCACCTCACCCCTTTATTGTTTGCATAACACGATGTTAAGAACTCACGCTGTATTAGCCAATTAGTGTTTATGAGTAACGCTTGAGTGCTTATTGTCGCCATTTCATTGTAATTTTTTTTGCTTGATTTTGTCTTTATTACGCAAATACTAAACTCCATGCAAAAGATGTACCCCTCAATGACTCAGTGGGTAACGCCTCACATTCATGACATGAAAGTTCCACGTTCAGTTCCGCGCTCTGGAATGTCTTTTTCTGGGATTTTTTTTCTTGTGTTTTCATACTTATACATACGTATACATATACAGTGCATGACATCAACGCCGACGCCGGCGGCGAAATCAAGCCGAGAGTGTCCATATCATTGATATTGCAATAAAACTTGATTAGTCACACGAAGAATTGCAAGCAGATAGAAACGTGCCCCGCGTTTCGCACGCACAAATGATGCACTAAACGTACTCACAGGTGCAGATGAACGCGAATGAGCGTCTCAGTTGTTACTTCTCTGTGTCTGAAAAGCGCACCCTTTTCACAAAGACTGTGCAACAAGTGCACTGACTATTGTGTTCCCGTTCACTACAACGATATTGTTCCTGAAAACCCAAGGTTTATGAATATTTCCACAGCGGGACAAGCGAGTGCACGGGACAGCCTCCCCTCTTCGCGGGGTAAAGCACGCGTGGGAGATGAGAGCGCGCGCCACCGCATTGTGACGATCTGGTGCCGCGCGCTCATTGTGCCATCTCGCTGGTAATGCTGAAACACGATAGTTGTTCCCTCGAAATGCCTGTCACCATCTGCAAGCGGTAGATATGAATAGCTTGCCGTTTAAATGTTGAATGTTCTTTCGTGGCTCAGTGGCTAAAAACCTCGCACTCACACTTCTGAGATCGGAGGTTGGATTCCACGCACTGGAGTGTTTTTCGGAATTAATTTTTCTTCGGCTTTCATATATATATATATATATATATATATATATATATATATATATATATATATATATATATATATATATATATATAAGGGAAAGAAGTGTATACCTAAGGGCTCGTTTTTCCGTGTTTTAACACAATATTAATGAGATATAACAGACAGTAATGTCAAGGAATGTACAGGGGAAGTTATTAAAACCAATGGAATGTAAATAAGAAGAAAGAAAAGTGGATGAAAAGATTACCAACTGTGAGCAGTTGGTAATCTTTTCATCCACTTTTCTTTCTTCTTATTTACATTCCATTGGTTTTAATAACTTCCCCTGTACATTCCTTGACATTACTGTCTGTTATATATATATATATATATATATATATATATATATATATATATATATATATATATATATATATATATATATATATATATATATAATGCGATGACGTTTATTGAACCGGAGAAGTCGCAACGATGTCGCAACAAAAAATGGCTGTACAAGTCTGGCAAAGGCGGCCCAGGTTCTCGTGCAATCAGAGCACGGGGTTTTTCCTTCTCTTTGGAAGGCGCATACACGTTAGTGCGTATGCTCCACTGTAATACCCCCGGGGTGAAGAGTAGCCATCCTGGCGACTCAGGGAGTAGGCACAACGAGGGGGTCGTAGTAGGGTTTGAGACGGTCGACGTGTACGGTCTCGCGTCCTCGACGGCGCAAATCTGGCGATTGTGTTATGGGCTCGATGATGTAATTCACCGGCGAGGTTGCGTCAATGACACGGTATGGACCATGGTACCGGGCCAGAAGTTTAGAAGACAGGCCAGGAACGTGCGGGGGCACCCAAAGCCACACGAGGGAGCCAGTACGAAACGTAGGCGCTATGTGTAAGCGTCATCATGTCGGGTTTTTTGTAGACCTTGAGCCTCACTTGTCATAGACCGAGCCAACTGACGGCAGCCTTCAGCGTATCTGGCGACTTCCGAAAGCGGGGAGCACTGCGATGCATCAGGGCGGTACGGGAGTATGCTGTCGAGTGGGTGGGATGGTTCGCGGCCGTACAACAGAAAGAACGGGGAAAACCGGTAGTCGCTTGCGTCGCGGTGTTGTAAGCGAAGGTAACAAAAGGTAAGATAGCGTCCCAGTTAGTGTGGTCGGAGGAGGTGTACATCCTCAGCATGTCGCCAAGTGTGCGGTTGAACCATTCAGTGAGACCATTCGTCTGTGGATGGTATGCGGTAGATTTCCGGTGGATGATGTTGCATTCAGCGAGAATAGCTTGGATGACCTCCGACAGGAACACTCGACCCCTATCACTGAGTAATTCCCGTGGAGCCCCATGGCGAAGAATGAAGCTGCGCAGAATGAAGAGTGCAACTTCGTGGGCGGTCGCTGCCCGTAGAGCTGCAGTCTCAGCATAGCGTGTCAGATGATCGACGCCGACAATAATCCACCGGTTTTCAGAGTGACTATATGGGAGGGGGCCATAGAGATCGATACCCACGTGGTCGAATGGGCGAGCCGGGCATGGGAGCGGCTGTAACATGCCAATAAGGTGCCGCGGAGGTGTCTCGTTCTGTTGGCAAGTGGTGCAAGACTGAACGTATTTCTGCACAAAGCGATAAATTCCTCGCCAGTAATATTGTTGGCGCAGCCTTTCGTAGGTTTTCAGGACACCTGCGTGAGCACTTTGGGAGTCTGCATGGAAATTCATGCAGATGTCAGAGCGCATATGAGTTGGGACAGCAAGGAGCCACTTCCGACCACCAGGCATGTAGTTGCGGCGGTACAGAATGCTGTCTCGCACGGAAAAGTGGGCTGCTTGTCGGCGTAGCGCTCTCGTGGAAGGGACAGCAGACGGATCGGTAAGGTAGTCGAGTAACAATGCAAGGTATGGATCTTTACGCTGCTCCGAAAGCATTTCAGTGGTGTCTATTGGTGACAAGGTGGTAGAAAGTGGTGACAGAGAAGCCACATCTGGGGTTAATGGCGATTGCGAAAGTGCATCGGCATCCGCATGCTTGCGACCGGAACGATATACTACACGGATGTCGTATTCTTGCAATCGAAGTGGCCAACGTCCCAGGCGTCCGGACGGGTCTTTCAATGTGGACAGCCAACATAGAGCGTGGTGGTCTGTGACCACGTCGAAAGGGTGGCCCTAAAGGTACGGGCGAAACTTCGTCAAGGCCCAGATTATGGCCAAACACTCCTCTGTCACGGAGTAATTCAATTCAGCCTTCTTGAGAGCGCAACTTGCATAGGCGACTACGTATTCGGCTTGGGTGCCTTTCCGTTGTGCCAAAACTGCACCAAAATCGATGCCCCTTGCATCTGTGTGAATTTCTGTGGCAGCAGCGGGGTCGTAGTGACGAAGGATGGGTGGTGAGGTCAGCAGGCGGCGCAGCTGGCGAAATGCGTCGTCACATGCAGGTGACCATGCAGATATACCTTTGCTGTTGGAAAGCAGACTCGTGAGAGGTGCGATGATGGACGCGAAGTTGCGCACGAAGTGACGAAAGTAGGAGCAGAGACCGACGAAACTTCTTAGGGCTTTCAGTGATGTGGGCAACGGGAAGTCAGCGACAGCCCGAAGCTTATCGGGATCCGGAAGAACACCGCCTCTTGTGATGACATGTCCCAAGATGGTTAGTTTTTGTGCTGCGATGTGGCACTTCTTGGAGTTAAGTTGTAGGCCCGCAGAAGTTATACACGTCAGAATCTCGTGGAGGCAAACAAGACGTGTCGGGAAATCAGACGAAAAGGCTACAATTTCGTCCAGGTAACACAAACAAGTTTTCCACTTATGGGCACGCAAGATGGTATCGATCATGCGCTCAAATGTGGCAGGTGCGTTGCAGAGCCCAAATAGCATCACTTTGAACTCATGTAGGCCATCTGGCGTTACAAAGGCTGTTTTAGGGCAATCACATTCTGCCATTGGCACCTGCCAATACCCAGAACGCAGATCCAAGGATGTAAAGTACTCGGCGCCTTGTAAACAGTCAAGAGCATCGTCTATTCGTGGTAGCGGGTAGACATCTTTCTTCGTATTCTTGTTTAAGCGGCGATAGTCCACGCAAAATCGAACGGTGCCATCTTTTTTCTTTATCAGAACCACAGGTGATGACCAAGCGCTTTGAGAAGGCTGTATCACTCCACGTTTAAGCATGTCGTCTACTTGCTCCGTAATGACGCGGCGCTCTTCGGCGGAAACGCGGTAAGGACGCTGTCGCAGAGGCGAATGTGAGCCGGTGTCAATAGTATGAGTGATAGTCGTGGTGCGGCCCAAAGCAGGTTCTTGAAAGTCGAAAGAAGAGCGAAACTTGTTAAGGAGAGCAACAAGTTGGCGGCGATGCGAGAGGGGAAGGTCGGCGTCAATAGCATTGTCGAAGGCTGACAAACTTGATGGCTCAGACGCATGAGTTATTGCGGCAATGTGACATGGCGTTTCGTCGGGAAGAATAATATCATCGATATGGTCGACAGGTTGCACAAATCCCAGCGTTTCACCACGAAGTAAGCCAATGGGGTAGGTGCAGTGGTTGGTAACCAGCATTACGGTTAAACCAGACGCAATTGTAAGAACGGCAAATGGGAGAACGATGCCCTTGCGTTCAGTAAAAACAGGAGATGGCGTAAACACCACCGTGGCGTCAGGTTGCGCCACACATGAAAGGCTTATAGGGACCGAAGCTTCCGGGTGCAAGGTGATGTCGTCGTCAGCGATGAGTTTGCAGAGCCGAGGAGACCGGTCGGGTGGTGGAAATTCATATGTTGGCACAAGGGACACTTCGGCACGGAAACAATCGACTATAGCTTCATGACGTGATAAGAAATCCCAACCGAGGATAAGGTCATGAGAGCAAAATGGCAGAACAAAAAACTGTACGACGTACAAAAACGTCTTGGATGACGACGCGCGCCGTACACAGAGCCGAGGGATGAATGCGTTGCGCGCTAGCCGTGGACAGCACCATGCCACAGAGAGATGTGGTCACTTTCTTCAGTTTCCAACAAAATTTGGCGTCCATCACAGAAACGGTGGCCCCGGCATCAATTAACGCTAATGTGGCGACTTCCTCAACATCGACATCAACAACATTTTGCGGCGAAAACGGAGGCCTTGGGAATTGCGAACAAGTTGCAGTTATTGCCTCCGGAACTGCACTGATTAGTTTCCCTCCTCAGGAGGTGGTCGACGACGCATAGGCGATGGCGATCGGCGACGAGGGGTTGGGAAACGAGCAGTCGATGGGCGGCGATCCGAATCTGAGTGCCTCTGTTCATACGCAGATGCGGTGGCCTGCTGCGGCGCGCAGGTAGGAGTTCCGAAGTATGCGTTTGCAGGTATGGGGCGACGGCGGCAGAAGCGTGCAATGTGGCCCGTGATGCCACAGGCGAAGCAGGTAGGACGATTGTCTTGGGTGCACCACTCATTAGATCGACGGAAAAAGCGAGGTGAGGGCCTGTAAACTGGAGGTGAGGCCGGAGGAGGTTGAGCTGATAAGGCGACTGGATGCGGTGGGGGCCGCGCGACCACAGCTGCGTAGCTGAGAGGTGAAGGTGGTGCAGGTGGTGCGTAGCCGACAGCTGAGAGATTACGTGCTACTGAAGTGCATGGGTAAGGGGCCTGCACTGTAGGGAGGACATCACAAATTTCAGTGCGTATGGCCTGCTGCAGTGTCGAAGGTAGGCTTGCGGTGGGCGCGTCGCTGTGCGGCAGCAGGGAGAGCTGTCGGGCGACTTCCTCCCTGATGAAGTCTTTGATCTGGTTGGACAGACTTTCTTGGCGAACGTTAGCATTTGTGAGTGCGGCGGCCGAGATCGAATCCGGTGGTGGGACACTCTGTCGGGCGATAGAACGCTGACGGCGCAATTCATCAAAGCTCTGGCAGAGGCTTACGAGGATTGCCACCGTGTTCGGGCTTTTCGCTAGCAACATCTGGAATGCACCATCCTCGATGCCCTTCAGAATCTGCCGAATTTTCTCTTCTTCGGGCATAGCTGGATTCACACGCCTGCAGAGGTCGAGCACGTCCTCTATGTAACTAGTAAACGTCTCGCCAGGCTGCTGGGCTCGGTGGCGCAGGCGCTCGTCAGCGCGGAGCTTGCGGACCTCTGGTCGGCCGAACGCTTCAGTCACGAGTGTCTTAAAGGAGGACCAGTTGGCGATGGCGGTTTCTCGGTTCGTAAACCAAAGTTTAGCTACGTCTGCCAAGTAAACGATAACGTAGGCGAGCTTAGAGTCGTTGTCCCACTTGTTGCTGGCGCTTACGCGTTCGTACAAGGAGAGCCAGTCTTTGACGTCTTGCTCACCACTGCCGCTGAAGATTGGTGTGTCCCGTTGGCGAGTAGCGCCGGGGCAGGTAGACGGGACAGCCGGTGGTGCTGGCTGGGCTGGGATGGGCTGGTTGGCGACTGCGTCAGTCATGTTTTGCAGTGGTTTCTCGGGTAACTTGCGAGAGCGGAGCTCCAGGTCCGCTTGGGGATCTCAGCAGCCTCCACCAAATGTGATGACGTTTATTGAACCGGAGAAGTCGCAACGATGTCGCAACGAAAAATGGCCGTACGACAAGTCTGGCAAAGGCGGCCCAGGTTCTCGTGCAATCAGAGCACGGGGTTTTTCCTTCTCTTTGGAAGGCGCACACACGTTAGTGCGTATGCTCCACTACTATATATATATATATATATATATATATATATATATATATATATATATATATATATATATATATATATATATATACGGAGAATGACGACGACGCCCACGTCGACGCCGACACCAGCGGCAAAATCCAGCCGAGAGTGTCCATATAATTGCTATCGGAATAATATCCCATTGAATTCTCGATCATCGCAACTATACAATCTTTCCCAACCTGCAGTACTTGTCACATTTACGTTGATGTGAATTGAGGTAAATGAAGCACTATTATATCAAAGTATCTTAAAGAAACTCATTGCCACGCGTGCTTTATTTCTGGTAGGGTCGGCTTGCACCGAACAACACTGCTGCGTCATCACTCGACACAAGTTCCGCCTGAAGTTGTTAAAACATTCTAGAATATCTTTGATTGCTTCAACCGGCCCGCAGTGGTTTCAGTCACGCTGGTTGTACGGCACGAACAGCGCACACTGTGAAATGTACACATCAAACAGTGGTTATGTTCTAACGTATACCCGTGTTACAAATAGCGGCGAGCTAGATCCACAGATAAGTTTTTCACCCGTCAACGACTACCCTCACTGCTATCTTGCCCTGCAAGTGTTACATTTAGATAGTAACAAGTTCGCGGAATAAAGAGTTTCATTTTTATTGGTTTGGTTGTGGCATTCTTGGTCATCGCCATGATTTGATTGATTTGTGGGGTTTAACGTCCCAAAGCCACCATTTGTTTATGAGATACACCGTAGTGGAGGGCTCCGGAAATTTCGACCACCTGGGGTTCTTTAACGTGCACTCAAATCTGAGCACACCGGCCTACAACATTTCCGCCTCCATCGGAAATGCAGCCGCCACAGCTGGGATTCGAACCCGCGACCTGCGGGTCAGCAGCCGAATACCTTAGCCACTAGACCACCGCGGCGGGGCTTGGTCGTCGCCACTATACCACATCTGGGGGAAGCAGTCTCTGTTCGTTCCCGAACATGGCTTTGAAGCCGTAAACAAAGTTCGTCGTAAATTTTAAAGAACTCCTGGCAGCCTAACTTCGCTTTCTTACTGACTTAATTGACTTAATGGTAATGACCTAATTGGTATTTTTCGGTAACCCCGAAATTGAATGGTAGATGTTCTAACTAATCACATAACTAATGCTGACGTCTTTAACAATAAACCATTTTGGCGTCACTTCAAAACGCTGGTGTTAAGTCAAGGAGCGCTATAAGTTCACATGTGCTCAAACATTAACATGGCATTTGGAATGCATCTACGGACGAATTTCACTGGACATATGTCACTAAAATGCAGGGGCGCTATCATCGAGCACTTAGTTTTGCGTAGTAGGCAAAAGCTGCCGTGCCTACGGATGTTGCTGCTGTGTTTTCGTTTTGGCTTCGCTGTTTGTCGTCGTGCAAATATAATATGGCGTAGCAACGAGCTGTCACGCCTTTGAAATACAAACGCATCTCTCAGTTAGGCCATGTCAGACATCCAGCGTTATCCACGGTGTTGTACGTGCGCCGGCTGGTGTTAACTCTCCACTTTCACTCCATCTCCCATAGCAGCAGCTGCGGGCGCGTGCGCTTATCCTCGCCCCTAGCAACCGGAGCATGTGGTAGGAGAGAGTTTAGGAAAGGGTAGGTGCATTGCTTCGCCGCTCCTCCTCTCGCTGCTAAGCTTAAGGTTAAGAACCTCCGGAAATGTGTGCTCGAGAGGCAGCTGCGCAACGCCAATGCCGAACCAAGAACGCTGTTTGTTTTCTTTACTTCATACTCGAGCTGAAAATGCATACCGCGTTTCTAGCCACAGAAAAACGCCACGCGCGGCGAACGGTGCTATTGGCTGCACGGTGTCAGAAAAAAGAACATTATTCTAACGTGTGTTCTCACGCGTGAAATGCTGTGATGAAGTTTACGCAATGCCTTCGCATTTCCTCCCGCTTCCCTTCGGTGCGGTGGGGTCATTTTTTTCGTGAGACAAGCCACAAGAAATATAGACTAGGTCTTTTTTTTAGCTTTCTTTTTACGAAGACCACCCCAAGAAAATTACCTGCAGCTGATAAACACGAGAACTTGACTTCGACGCCGGTTTGTGAGTTATGCCATGGAGGCGCTTAACTAGCTACTGTAATGCGCTTTGTCAAGTGCTTGTAGCTGTAATATGCCGTACTGCATTTTTCATAAGCTTGGTTAGGAGGCACAGTGAGCCCGCTTACCTCAAAGCACGTAACATTGTGAATTGATAGCGTTATTAGGCGAAAAATTCTTCGCGGTTTTCAATATTGATATTGACACGCGCGTTTCTTATTTTCACTTTCGTTTCATTTGGTTTTCACCCTCATATTGTCAGGAATGCTCAGCCCATTTGAGATAGCTTCCCATGGAATCAGACGCGCTACCAGTGTGCCAACGAGTCGCAAGATAGCTTTCCATTACGAAAGTCACTAAAGCTAACTAGAAGATCGATGTAAACAAATCAGCAACATACGTGTGGTCGCGTTTGATGCGTGGTTCATATTTATTTGCTTTTAATATTACTAAAAGAAGCTTGTAACAACGCTTCGTGCGGTGACACGGACCAACACATTCGTTTCCTTTTCACTTTTCTTTAACTTATCAACTTTCTGATAGGTGGCGCCACCATCCCAGCTGTGGAACGTAAACCAAGTAAACCAGAAAAAGTAAATGCCTGTACATACTAAATATATACAGTTCGCCGCAAACTAAAACAATACTTTTTGGAGCAATATTCAGACAAGCAAGAAAGGAAGCTGCGAATGAGCAACTAATAGTCCTCTGAGACTTTAATACCCATCACACAATGTGAGACTATCATCGAAACACGAAAAAAGGTGCTACTATTCTTAACGCTGTCCATAACAACGGACTGACGCTGCCCACTGACCCCTGACAGCCGACAAGGATAGGTAACAGTGTCACAAGAAATACCACCCCAGACTTGTGCTTTGTAAAGTATGCCGAAAAAGCTACCCGGGGAAACACAGGGCTGAATATGGGAAGTGACCACTATCTACTTTATGTTATGATTCCAGCAACAGGTAATGGCAGGAAAAAAGGTCCGGTTCAGCGTACTAAATGGGATCTTTTTAGGTACAAACGGAACCGGCAAGCAGTGAACAAAATCGAAAATATTGATGAGGGGGTACAAGAACTGCTTAAAGATTTCGAAGAAGCCACTACAGAGGTCCCGGTAGAATAATTAAGATGGTCCCAAGCCAAACTCAAGGCTGGTCAACTTGTGGGAGAAACAACAAACATTGCAAACAGAATGGCTTAAAAATAAGGTTAACCGAAACCTCAGGCTACAGTTGACAGGACTAGAAAAACAAATAGAGACATACTCGGGTGCACAAAGTTCAGTGCAATGGATGCAAATCTGTGACAGGTGACAATGGATGCAAATGGACAGCTTGGCTCCAAAAACCGGTGCTCGCTAATAAAGCACCTATTAGAGCTAGACAATACTAAAGGGGCTGCACAAAGACGCATTCAAATGCTGGCGCAAAAATTCAAAGGCACGGTGACGACATCATAAATATACTAATGGTAAGGTACCTGAATTTGGAAGAGGACGAAGCCGCCTATCCCTCGTACGAGGGAACCAACAACAAAAAACTTGCAGTCATCACGGAGGCTGAAGTCAGAGCAGCACTTGCAAATCTCAAGACAACCTCGGCCGTGGGAAAGGATGGTGTCACATACAAGATATTGAGTAACTAGGATGATAAGTCTATCGGAAGTCTAAGTAAATTCTACAACGGCATATAGCACACTGGAAACATCCCCAGTGCTTGGAAAGAAGCCAAAGTCGTTTTTATTCCTAAACTGTGGAAGAAATTAGAGCTGGAAAATTTATGTTTATGGCCAATATCTCTGACTTCATGTTTGGGAAAGGCACTCGAACATGTTGTCTTAGCAAGATCTCATGAACACAGAAAAGAACATCAATTATTTCCGCCAACCCTATTCGGCTTTAGGCAAGGTATGTCCACTGAAGACATTATATGGATGATAAAAAAAAACACATCGTGGACCCAGGCACTCCCGGCGCCACCAAGACAATACTGGGATTAGATGTTCAAAAAGCTGTTGATCAGGTAACCCACAAGTCAGTCTTATTTATTCTCGTTGAGATAAATGTGGGAGTGCCAACTATATTTTAGCCTTTTTCAAATACAGAACTGCCATCCTGCAATTTGGTGGAATCCAAAGTCTAGTATTAAAACTCGGAGCACGAAGTACACCACAGGGCGCAGTGCTGTCACCCTTCTTGTTTAACTGCACAATGAGGAAACTGCCAGAAAAGTTGGAAAAGATTCCGCATATTCGCCACGCAATATATGCAGACGACGTGACGATTTGGACGAGGACAGGAAGCCCGCCCCGCCGCGGTGGTCTAGCGGCTAAGGTACTCGGCTGCTGACCCGTAGGTGGCGGGTTCGATTCCCGGCTGCGGCGGCTGCATTTCCGATGGAGGCGGAAATGTTGTAGGCCCATGTACTCAGATTTGGGTGCACGTTAAAGAACCCCAGGTGGTCAAAATTTCCGGAGCCCTCCACTACGGCGTCTCTCATAATCAAATGGTGGTTTTGGGACGTTAAACCACACAAATCAATCAATCAGGACAGGAAGCCCAGACAATGTCAAGAATGCTTTGCAAAAAGCAGCTGACACAGTGCAAACCTTCACGGCACTGAACGGACTCAAATGTTCTCAAGCCATATCAGAGCTCTTTATAGCGACTAAACTACTGCCAGCTATCAAAGACACTAACATCACGGTAAACAAAGAAACAGTACGTACCCAAAGTAACCACCATAAGGATACTCGGCCTATTTTTAGAAGAAGAATGGCTCGTCTGAGAGACCCTTAAAAGGCTGGAAACCACTTCGCGACAAGTCATCCGGCTCCTGAGAAGAATAAGCGGAGGGAAGCATGGCCTACAAGAAAAAGAAGCCTGCAAGTTAGGATGGAGAACCAGTCCGGTCTAAAGTCTAGCTCGTCGTAAATGTTTTTGAGGTGGATAGCCACTTGAATGAAGTGTGTGTTTGAAGTGATGGTGGGATCTGCATCGCGGTCTTGCATTCGTGTTTTCCACAAGCTGTGCGTAGCCATGAGAAAAAACATATCATATGGCACTTCATCAAGCGCTGGGGTACCTCCTTCAACGTTCAAACGGCAAGCTATTAATATCTACCACTTACCGCTCTTAGTGGCCATCTCAGGGGAAGGGGGAGAAATTATCGTGTTTTAAGCATTATTAGCAAGATGGCGCAATGAGGGCGCGGCGGCTTTCATCTCTCACGCTTACTTTGGCCAGCGTAGAGAATAAGGGGTGTACGCTCGATCGCGCGCCCTTATTTTGCAGTGGGAAAAATCGTACGCCTTGGCTAGCCTTTGGGTTTTGTCGGAACGATTCTGTTGTAGTTAGCGGGTGCACAAAGGTCACTGCAATTGTTGCACAGCTTTAGTTTGTAAAAAGGGTGTGCTTTTCAGACACAGTGAACTAACAACTGAGACGCTTATTAACGGTTATCTGTACCTGTGAGTACGTTTGTGCGTCATTTCTGCGTGGGAAACACGGGACTCGTTTCGATTTGCTTTCCATTCTGCACATGACCTTCCAGTTTGTTGCTATCGCGTTCATTGCTTCGACTTCGCGGCAAAGCTGTGAGTTTTTTAAATAAAGTTTTTCAGTCAATCAATCAATTTGTTGCTATCGCGTTCACTGCTTCGCCTTTGTGGCAAAGCTGCGACTTTTTAGTAAACGCGACACAAATTATACGTTCCATTACTCGCCTCGGCGATCTCAATTGAAGATTGAGAAACTTCAAATGAATTTTAACAAAGTGCTTGATTGGGTGGTTGGTGCAGCATGGTAGGCGAAGAAAGTGCTTAACAGCGCAAACGACAGGAGGGGATAGAAGAGACGAGAATAGAGTGCTGAACTAACAGCCAAAGTTTATGGCAAACCAACTGCAATATATAGTATATTGCAGTTGGTTTGCAATAAACTTTGGCTGTTAGTTTAGCACTCTATTCTCGTCTCTTCTATCCCCTCCTTTCGTTTGCGCTGTTAAGCACCTTCTTCGTCTATCATTCAAATAAATAGTCGTACATTCACCGTAAGGTCAAGTACGCTTTTTAACATAAACAACAGAGATGAGAAGGACACGACACTCGCTACAATCACAAATAAATGTATTTCATGCTAAAAAGTGCGCAACTTACCCTTACGATAAAATGATGAGTCAGCAACTAGCCAAGCTCTGAACCTTATTTAATAGTTTACATTACGAATTTCATCGGTCATATATTTGAAACACGCGTGTGTTCTGAGCGTCGTCAAAAGCGGTGCTGTTGAGCTCGGAAATGACATCTCCAGTCGTATCGTCGTCGGTGTACAACAACATGGCGGGTGTGGTGGGAGCAACCGTGGTCTTCCGAACGCTGGTTTGGCGCAGCGACCACTCGTGAGCCGATGGAACAAAGATTACCAGAAGTAGCGACATCACCAGCGTGAACATCAAGAATGCACAGCACAGGCCAGGCGTGAAGCTCGGAATCTCCTGTTGCGCTGCTTCCTGCAGTCGGTCCAGTTCGGCCCTGCACAGCCGCCGTAAATATCCTGTTGTCATCACGCTGCCCAAGATAAAAAACCATATATATGATAAAAAAAACGCACTGAAATCACTATAAATTCCTTGATCTGCGAGGAAAGCGAAAGCACTCGTCTCTAAAAGGCGATTTATGCTCCCCAAACATTCTATTAGCCGACATTCTATAGCATTATTGTGCAGCTGTATTTATTTATTTATTTATTTATTTATTTATTTATTTATTTATTTATTTATTTCAGAAGTATTGCCATCTTGCCATAGAAGGCCTTAGGCAATGTAGGCAATACATAAACACCGAAATACAAAAGAAATATTGCACACGAAAAGTAGAAGATTACATGGAAGCACAGGCACTTATACACTGCATACGTTTTCCGCGTACACGCACAGAAAAAAAAAGAAACTAAGAAGAAAATAAAAATGAAGTAATGCCTGTAAACATCTATTTCCTAATTGCGTAACATCTGAAATGAAAACGTCATAGTCTCGGGACGTGACGAGAACGCTGGGAGCAGACTATGTTCACGGGAGCTATTCTCGCGGGGTCCGACTCGTAGAAATGTCAAATTCGGTCTCCCCTCGGTGGCTTGAGCACGCAGCTTGTTTCCGGCCTTTCTTTCGCACCGTCATTTTGACGTCACGCAACTCTCGACGCAAGTGAAAAATACGGAATGCGCTTCGCCCAAGCGAATGCTGCCCTCAGAGATCCACTTTTATACGCACATCTCTGAAGCCGTGGATATAGTGAAACAGCGTCTCCTCTATTTTTTCTGTGTCTGTTGCGTCACGCCAGTGCTTTCTCCGAGTGAGCAAGTGGTGGCGCCAGGTTACTACCCTCTCGCGTGGTCTCTCTTTGCCTGCTTTCTGTGGGGGAATGCTGCCAGCAGCTTGATCTTCTGATCTGCTATATATCGTTCACTCGTATTTTGTGCTTGTTTATGATAGCATATCACAAATAGAAGCGTCTTCCAGGTGTCTTACCGTACTAACGTAATCGAAAAAAAAAGTCCTATGTGGATGACGCGATATCCCGATCAAAATATGACTAGACTGCACCGGTTTAAATTTTATACATACAAAAGGCAAATGTAAAAATAAATAAAGATGACAGAAAAAGTATAGAAACAACCGGATGTAGTGACACCGCTTGTGTAAGTCCACATTCAAGGTGCGCGTGTCATGCGCAAGCTTCAAAGCTTCAAGAAATTCCGTGTCAACGGCTTGTGGCCACAGATATGTTATCGGTGAAGTCGCGTAGTTTGTGGACAGCGCCTTCTTGAACTTTTTGCATACAAGCTCTGATGATTTACGCCTTTGGCTGTCGTCGCAACAGTCGCAGAGCAGTACTGGGAGGCCAACAATTATGTCTACACTTCATGACGCACGTCTTTCATGGAGGAATGTGTGGTCCAGAAGCATAACGTATACATTTTTTTACACGCACTAGCTCCGGAGTGGGGTAGCACAAGCCTCCTCTGTCCTGGTAGAAAGTCGATCCATCTGCAGCATTAGTGCTGCTCCCTTTTGCCTTTAGGACCAGCGACACGCAGCTCTGGCATTCCGTTTTCTCAACCATAACGCGGGATAATCAACCTGCGATGAGAGAAACTGCTGCCATATCTGGCGTAGGAAGATACGGCCCAGACTAGTTCACGCAGCAAGTGCTGCGTCGAGGTCACATTTCTGCGGAAGAGCTTGTTGACGTGGTGCCTGTGTCGCTGCTCCTAAAATTGTTCCCCGAGGAAGCAAATGTGGCTGAGCTTTGTACGTTGCTGGTGTGTGAAGCCGCAACGATGCCCGTTTTCAGCATCTTCTCAAAGCCCGAAATAGCGCTTCTCACATCTAGCATGTCATTGCAGCCAGCGCTGCGTCGAAGGGTACAAAAAAGAATTCAACGGGGTCACTTGAAAATTTTCTGGTTAGCACAAATTTGAACCCTCTGTGCAACAGGAATTTTATGCCCTGGACGTCGGTGACCGTGGCGAACACGAGTGCATGGTGAGTTCCCTTTGTAAGAAAGTTCATTGGTGCGCTTGAATTCTTGAGCTCTTCAACGTATTCTAAATTGAAAAAAAGCTGGTTCAACCAATGAAGCATGAAGTCCTCAGGATCAGTGAATCAATTCCCTGGTGTCTGGATTATTGTGGTGAATATGCTGCTGGCAATTGAAGTCCATGACAGTAAACCATCTGATCACATTGTTCAGGAACTCCACGATTGGGCTGGCACTGGCAAACTTCGCGTCGCACGTAAGCCCTGCTTGATCTTTCACAAAGCCGCAGTCACGGTTGGTGAAAGAAAACAACTTGACGACAAGGTTCACTCCCATTTTTTTATGTTAGACGCATAGACGTGTTTCTTCGTGAGGAAACGTACCGGCTTGAGAGTCGAGCCCCGCTGCATCCTGTAGGGGTCCTTTACGGAAGTTGATGAAATTTAATCATTTCTTTCCAATTCTTTTGCTAGAAATTGTGATGGGATGTTTTTTTAGGGTGCGACTTTGATCTAATGTCAAAAACAAACGGCGGGTTGGGTCGCTGGGATGAGGTACTGAGCTTTTTTGGTTACCAACCGCACAACATTTTCATTGCAGCAGCGTTTATTTTGTGGTTATCAGTCACCACTTGGACTATCTCGAATCCCAGTTGTTAAGTTTTTCTGATGCGCCACGTGCTTAGGCACGACAACGTCTCCTAGACAGACATCTCTTTGCTTGTTGTCCTTTATTTGATCCTCATTTCATCTACGATAAGGCTACACATCTTGGCTCGTTCTGTTCCAAGGCTCTTCATTTCAGTGTTGAGCCTTTGCTTCACTAGTTGAATGAAACCCATTTCTCCGGCAGCAGTTACCAGGTACTTTTGAAGCGTTTTTCTACAAGAGAGGGCAAGGAGCTTTGCCCTTATATATTCATATTACTTTGTCGAGAGGTTCCGCAGAATGACACATTGTCTTATAGTGGTTTCGCACCACTTCGTTTTTTCCCCCTTGTAGTTGAGCACTTGATACATAATTACTCTGGCTTTCATGCTGCTCTGATCTGAGTCCCTACCGACTTGGAGAAATTCGCTCACGTTGAACTTATTTTAATCGTTGCAGCTCCTTTTTGTAGGCGTCTACTGTTGCCTGCAGCCTTTCATTTCGTTGCTTCCACGCTCTTTCCTCGTCGCGCCATTTATTTCAGCTCAAGAAGCCCGATGTTGAGCTCCTGCTTTCGGCTTGCACACCAACTGACCTGAAGGCTCACACGCCTGTTTCATCTTCAGCTGGGTGCGCCTCTGTTGTCTCAGGGAAGTTTGTGGACTAACAGTATTCGCTATCTGCTGTCTTGAAGGTCGCTTGAAGAAGCACATTCTGGTTATTGCCAGCTACAACTGGACGCACTGATTTCTTCAGACCTGTTCGCGTGAGCTTCTGGTGCCGATGCAGAGCGCCAATGGGCATTTGAACTTTTCACACTTCCCAACGCGTCCATCGACGAATCCCGTTTCCTCTTTCGTGTGTTGCTGCAGCTTCTCTCCTTAGGTGGATCCTCCTTCATGAACGCCGGGTATGGGGAAACACACTTGGCACTGCATCAGGCTTGAGCATGCGCCTCTTCTTATTAGCCAGCTTCCACAAAATGTTGGCTGCACACGGCCGAGTAATTTGAATTCGGCATCCAATTCTTTCTCGCGATCACTCTTAGCCATCGTTCACGAAACACCGTGTTTGCTGGTTTCTCATGAAAGGACACTCCTACTTCGTTCCTTCGCTAGAGGTACAAAATGGAACGCCACTGCAGCGCATAGTGACCGATGAAACGGCAGAAGAGCATCACCATCGAAGAATATTTTTTACTCTGGTGTGTTATCTATGCTTTGAACCTTAATACAAAAAAATCATGTGGTCCCGACAGCATTCCGAACATACTTCTTCGTCGCTATGCTGAGTCACTGGCTAAATTTCTTGTTGTTTTATTTCGTACTTCTTTAATGTATGGCGAGCTCCCCGAAGACTGGAAGATAGCTCTGGTTGTACCTATATTTAAAAAGGGCGACCGCCTATGTCTTCAAAATTACCGTCCAATATCACTAACATCTTCTTGTTGCAAACTAATGGAACACATTGTCGCCACTCGCATTCTTGAATACTTAAACGACCATAATATTCTAACAGGTTTCCAGCACGGGTTCAGGAAAGGGTACTCCACCGTCACACAGTTAGTTACAGTATTTCATTCGTTTGCACACACCTTAGACAACACCGGTCAAATAGATGCAATATTTCTAGACTTCAGTAAAGCATTCGATAAGGTACCACATGACAAATTAATTCTTAAGATGCGAAATATTGGCCTCCCCGAAATTCTGGTCACATGGGTTGCAAATTACTTGACAAACCGCAAACAACTGGTCATAATAGATGGAATAGGGTCCGGCTATCTTGATGTCACTTCGGGAGTTCCTCAGGGAAGTGTGCTGGGTCCATTGCTTTTCATACTGTATATAAATGATATTGTTAATGTAATTACAACTGGTGTGCAAATTCGGTTGTTCGCGGATGATGCAGTCTTGTTTCGGGATGTTTCGTGCTGGGCTGATCAGTGTGAACTTAATACCAATCTTACTAATATACTTGAATGGTGCAAGAACTGGGGAATGGTGTTGAACGCCGACAAAACACTGTATCTTCGCATAACACGAAAGAAAGTCCCGTACGACTATCAATACACACTAGGAACATCGCCATTGAAACAAGTCACCAGTCATAAATACCTCGGTGTCACACTAACCAGCAATCTCTCGTGTAATTTACACATTGACAATATTTGCTCATCTGCCTTTCGTAAGCTATGCTTCTTAAAACACAAACTCAGAAATTCCCCTTCTAACGTCAAGCTCCTCAGCTACTTTACTTTTATTAGACCTAAGCTCGAATATGCCTGTATAGTCTGGGACCCCTACACTAATCACAACATCCGCAAAATAGAAAGAATTCAGAGAAAAGCTGTAAGGTTTATTTACTCTAAATACTCACGTACTGATTCTCCCTCACAAATAATGCTTGCTAACAAAATCCCCAGCCTTGAATCCAGGAGAAAGTGCTCCCGTCTTGATTTCCTTTCTTCACTAAGTAAAGGTGCACTGTCCATTGACCCATCTCCGTTCTTGTCACCGTTACAAACAAGACCTACTAGGCACCACAACCCGAATGCTTTCGCCCCATATTTTGCTGCTACTGACACCTTCAAGTACTCTTTTTTCCGCGTACGATACAAGAGTGGAATGAATTACCCCATGTATAAGTGCCTTGTTTGCTTGTATTGTTTGTATATTTGCATTTTATCTTCTTGTGCCCCCATGCTTGGACCTAACCATGGTCTGCAGTATGTATTAAATAAATATAGACGAACGTACAACATGCCACTGCGGCCAAACGACGGTTTACGCTTGTCGTCTGCAAGTTGACTGGGGTGCAAATAAATATCTGAGTAAGAGTCATATTGACAGTTTATTTCTACTTTACTGTTATTTCCACATGCACACTACTTCTTTTAATGTGGTGGGAACAACTCCGAACAACGTTCGCAATTCTTTTTAGCAGATTACAGAAAAAGCACGAAAGACCGGCGCGCGAGTAACGGAAAGCGTCGTCCGCTAGAGGGTGATAGGGCACAGCCACCAAGAGGCGGCCGGGGGGCGAAATGGAGAGTGTTCAGCTGGAACGGCGGCACTCAGGTGGCAGGCACAAAAAAATAAAGGCGCTGACTAATCACGTTAGCTTTTGAGTTACGTTTAACGCGGCCACTCGTGTGACGCCCATGAAAGGTCTGTAGACATTCCCTGCATCGCACTTCAAACATCTCAACACGTTCATACGCACGTGCACACTTGACAATGCTGTTAGTCCACAATTCCTCCACTTAATTTCTTTTTACGCCTAAGATGTGCTGGTGGGTTCGGAGGGCCGATGTGGTCATGCGCGCCCCAAGATCACGACTCACTGGTTGTTTGCCTGACAGAACGCTGCGCCAGTGCATAACACATGTCCATGCATCGGACACTGCGAGAGTAGCTCCCAGGATGAAACTCTTTATTTGGCTTGCGGCTGGTAAACGGAAAGTGAGATCACAGCAAGACAATGCATGGCACTGACAGTGGTGAACGGAGCATCGTCTGTCGATAAACTGACAAACGATGACGCGCGTCGGCGTTTATGCATCTGCCTTCGAAATCTCCAGAGCTATCGCTGTAGTGGCCACGTAAGCTCCAGAAGAGTATGTAAGTTGCCATTGCGCGAGTAATCGCATCGGAAGGTTCTACGGTTATCTCAACGGTTCTTTAGTCAATCGGCGTAGTTGCGCAAGCCAGTACTTACATGTGTGATAAGGTGATAACACACCTTGAGAAATGAGCGTGAAAATATAAAGGGGACCAAGATCAGCAAGACCTATACATATTTATGACACACGTAAACGTAGTTGTTGTCATTTAAATACTTCAATAGTATGAAAATGTAGTAGAACGCGCAATACACTGTGAAACCTGTTGAGTATTCGCTATGATACGCATACGGTGCCGAATATTGTGGGGGGTGAAGCATGAAAGTAGGATGAGAGTAAGTGAGCTCACCGTTGTTGAAAGTGTTGCCGAAAATGACTGAACAGTTTAATAAATCTGAAGATGGAGCATTTGGTGATGGAGTGCTGAAAAAAATGAGATTTTGAAAGCTTTCCGGCTTCTTGCGAGAATTGAGTTTACGGTCAGAATAAGTTGACTGGCAATGAAAAGCTTCCAGCCCCGCCGCGGTGGTCTAGTGGCTAAGGTACTCGGCTGCTGACCTGCAGGTCGCGGAACCGAATCGCGGCGGCGGCTGCATTTCCGATGGAGGCAGAAATGTTGTAGGCCCGTGTCCTCAGATTTGGGCGCACGTTAAAGAACCCCAGGTGGTCGAAATTTCCGGAGCCCTTCATTATGGCGTCTCTCATAATCATATGGTGGTTTTGGGACGTTAAACCCCACAATTCAATCAATGAAAAGTTTCTATGTACGCATACTTCTTTATGAGCAGCTTGTAGTGATAAACTAAAAATATGTACTTCAATCAATCAAGCCGCCGTTTAATCTGTAATGTACCTAGGTCCGCTTCCTTTAGTAGTTCGCTGGAGGATGTAAATGAACTGTAGCAATTATAAGTAAACTGTGTTACACTTATGTGCATCATTTCAAATTTCTTTCAAATTTACTTGACTATGGGGCCCGCTCACAACAAGTTAGTACTCGAGGATAGCAGCAGCGTACAAAACTGGGGGAGTTGGTTTATCTTCAAGCTTTAAAATGAACCGCATAAAAAAGACACCCAAAAAAGGGCGGACACACAAAAGAAGGACACAACTGATAGTTCAGCGCTTGTCCTGTGTTTTCCCTTTTTTGTGTCATCTCTATGTGCTGCATTTCACATCGGGAAACTCGAAGGTTGCAGCTGTAAAAATTTTAACCGTCATCAATATTATTCTTGGCATAGCTTTGCGCAATGACCATTTTAGAAATTCTAATTTCTGCAAGACTTTTTATAAAAATGTATGCAACATGCTTATTGCACTTAAAATCTTCACTTAAGACAATCGCCAAGATATTAAGAAGCAATACTTTCTCACCATTGATAGAAACATTAAGGGACGCTTAAGCTTCGTCTTTAGGTGATAGCGCTGTTCGGTTTCTATTGCATACTTCAAACACTTAGTGTATTAAATCTTTGCGAACTTGCTATGCACCAACTACGTGGCCTTAAGGGTGCAGTAGCGTGCGTGCCTTTTGCAGAGGGTTACTGGCTCTCAATATCATGATCTGCTGCCCGATGGCAATGTGAGTTTGCACCCCGCATTATTACAAAGTATTTCATGCTGCATTGTGAAGCATGTACGCAGAACGCGTGTGTTTGTAAAGCATGAAAGTTATATTCACTGCGTCTCCAAGCAGAGGCAGTTATTTTTTCTGCATTCACAAGCAGATGCGTAGATGTGAGGTAGAACCCGCCTTTCCACGCAAATGACCCGGGTTCGATCCCCACTCCAACCCATAATTTTGTATTAGTTATTTCATTTGAATCTTTCTCTATTTTCGGTCACGCAAACATAATGATCTTTCACTCACAACCATGGAACGTGGACACACAAATTTCTGCGAAACGAGTTCTTTAGCGCTGTCATGTTATCGAGTATTAATACGTAAAGAGAGCCGTTTACGTGCCAGGATCAGAGCCACCATTTTCTATGAATTAACTTTCAATTGTCGCACTAAACACCAAAAAACTTGGACCATCTCCCCGAAAGTAACCCTGGTGGGATACGAAGCCGCAGCGGCGCACCGGAGTGGCGGTACGGGTTGCACGCCGCTCACGCGGGTGCTGCTCTGAGCGCTGGAGAATTTGTTTGAAGTGATGGCTGGCGTATATCATCTGGTAGGTGACACGTGCAGGCATGCTTCAACGCCTGCATTAGGTGTGTGTTAGGTCAATTGCGCGTGAACCGACGAGTCGGCGGTGTAACGAGTGGCGGTTGTGGAAAGTGTTCCGGGCGAACAGACGAGGTGGCAGCTGCGGGCGCTCGGCGGCCGACGAGGGGTGGTGGTGGTGGTGGTAAAAAACATTTATTTCAGAAAAAGTATACTAGAGAGTGCCGACGTGGCCCATCGGCGTGCTAGAGTGGCAAGACCCTATTCCGGGACGCCAGTGGAGCTGGAAGCTGCCCGTGCGCGCTCCACCAAGGAGCGTTGTGCAGCCAAGGTAGAGCAGCCGAGCAGGTGCTCCTCCCAAGCCTCTCTAGTTGGGATAAAAAAAGGGGATGAGAAAGGGACGGGATTAACTGGGCACGATGATACGACGTGATATGTGTCGGTGAGGACATGACAGGTCGAGCAGGTGCCATTGATTTCCGGCAAAAAGTGCCTGGCGACCGCCGGACTGGTAAAGGTGTTTGTCTGCAGGCGGCGTAGCAGTCGTTCGTCCGCTTTCTCCAAACCGCGTGCGGTGTCCGGGTAGAGGCGACGCGAAGCCCGGTAATAAGCCAAAATTTCGCGAAAGCGCGTCAGGTTGGTATTGCCAGATTCCGTCTCGGGACATGGAGGGGCAACGGCCCGGACAGGAGAAGCGCGGGCAGCGGCATTTGCCGCCTCGTTGCCGGGCAGGCCCGAGTGGCCTGGGGTCCAGACTATACGAATGGAATGAGGGTTAAAGCGCCAAGAGGCTGCCTTTAGCAGGCTAGCCGCCAGCGGGGCAATGGAACCCTTGAAGGTACTGAGAACAGGCCGAGCGCGAGTCCGTCAGGATGGTGCGTGAGGCAGGGTGAGAGGCGGCTAAAGCTATGGCAACCTCTTCAGCGTGCGTTACTGTGTTTGCTCGAAAAGAGAGGCCATCTACGTGTTTTCCCTCTGTAATCACGGCAGCCGTGAAGTGACCCGAGGGGGAGGGACCTGAGACGTCCACGTAGAAAACACCAGGACGATCGGAGTGTCGCGTACGAAGGGCCGCGGCGCGTGCTAGTCTACGGCCAGGATGGAGGTCGGGGTTCATATTACGGGGTAGAGGTTCCACCCATAGCTTTTGACGCCAGAGCTCTGGTACCGGCTGCAGAGGGTCTTGGTCAGATATCGGGTTAAGGCCAAGTCTGTGTAGAAGACGGCGCCCTGAAGGCGTCTGCGACAGTCGATTGATTTGGTTAACGCGATGAGCTTCGCGCATCTCTGCAAAGGTGTTGTGTAGCCCCAAAGCCACGAATCGGCTGTTGGAAGTTGCAATAGGTAGGTCCAGAGCGCGTTTGTATACTGAACGAAGAAGGACGTCCAGCTGGTGCTCGTGTCAACGACGCAGGCGAAGGTAAGGCAAGGTGTAGAGGACGCGACTGGTCACAAACGCGTGGGCCAATCGGAGGGACTGATACCCGCGGAGGCTGCCGCGCTTGGTAGAAACTCGCCGTATCATGCGGCTCACCTGTTCGCTGGTGCGTCTAAGGCCTGCTATTGTGCCCTTTGGATCCAAGGACGATGTGAGGTGAAGGCCAAGAACCCGAATGTTTTGCACTGACGGGACGGGCCCGGACGGAAGAAAAATTTGAGGCGGCGGTAGCGGAGAGACTGAAAGAAGAGCCGATTTAGCTGGAGAGCACTCCAGGCCGCATGAACCTGCGTAGGTGTCCACCAGAAGGGCAGCCTTTTGCAGGCGTTCTTCAATTTGCGCTAAGGAGCCGGTGTTGGTCCAGATTGTGATATCGTCCGCATATAGTGCGTGTTGTATTCCCTCGACCTCGCTTAGAAGAGAGGGGAGGTTCATCATCGCCAGGTTAAAAAGCAGAGGAGACAGGACTGCCCCTTGAGGTGTACCCCGCGTGCCTAATAAGTACGGGCCGTGTTCGGTAGAATTAAGGCGAATGAAAGCGGTGCGATGTGATAGAAAGGCGCGAATGTAGTTGAAAGTCTTCTGCCCGCAGTTTGTGGTAGACAGGTTAGTGAGTATAGTGCTGTGTTTGACGTTGTCGAACGCCCCGCGGAGATCGAGAGCGAGCACGGCTTTATCGTTATGGCGCATAGTAGTCGGCTCTATGATATCGTGTTGAAGCTGGAGCAGGACGTCCTGCGCTGACAGATGGGGGCGAAAGCCAAATATTGTGTCGGCAAAGGTCCTCCTGGCCTCCAAGTAGGCGGAAAGGCGTTCGCGAACCATGGTTTCCATGAGTTTGCCTGCGCAAGACGTAAGTGAGATGGGTCTCAGTGCCTCAATACTAACAGACTTTGCCGATTTGGGAATGAATGTCACGACCAATGTGGTCCATTCCGTTGGAAGCGGAGAGCCGTCCCATATCGAATTTATAAGGTGGAGTAGTAAGAGGTGTGCTTGGTCGGGAAGATTTGCCAGGAGCGATACTGTGATTCCGTCGCGTCCAGGGGCCATGCCCCGTCGCATTTTCGTGAGTGCAAATCGTAAATCAGAAAGCGTGTATGGGGCGTCGAGGTCGGTGTTAGGGGCGCCGGAATACGTATATGCTGGGCCTGCAGGATCATTTTTGCGGCAGATGTAGCGGTCACAAAGTTCTCGCGCGAGTTCATCCGTAGTGCCCTGAAAGGCATGCAGAACACGGTGGAGCTGGCGTTGCGTTTCTTTCCTGGTGGTGGAGGGATCGAGAAGGCTTCTAAAGAGTCGCCACGCACTCTTAGAGCTCATCTGGTTTGCAGCCTTCGAACAGGTGTCTGCCCAGTTAGCATCGGAAAGTTGTGCGGAGTATGCGGCCGCCTCTGCAGTGAGCGCCTCAATGCGAGCGCGAAGTTTCCGATTAAATTTGTTGCGTTTCCAGCGCCTTATGAGCCCGTGGCGAGCGTGCCAAAGATGTAGGAGGTGTGGATCGATTGCAGGAGTCAAATTAGAGGTTGCAAGGGTGCGAGTGTTCGCTTCTTTCATATGGAGAGCGTATGATGCCCACGCTGCATATTCGGTCGAGGAGAGGCCGGCGGGGAATGGTTGCATTCTGAACTGAGTCCAATCGGTGAGACGGGCTTGGCCCCAGTGTTGGCGCATTTTCTGCCGTGGTGCGAACGAAATGCGGAGTAAAAAGTGATCGCTGCCTATGGTTTCGCCTAAATTCTCCCATGTAGCATCGCGGATGTGACGGGTGAGGGAAAGGTCGGGGCATGTGTCTCGCGTGACCGAGTTGCCGGAACGTGTGGGTTGTGCCGGATCAGTAAGAAGCGTCAGGCTCAGCGAGGAAATGAGCTCCTTGAGCTCTCTGCGCCGAGCCTTCTCGTAGTGGTAACCCCAGTGAGGGCTGGGGGCATTAAAGTCCCCGACAATCACCAGTGGTTGTCGGGCTGCTATACGCAGCGCCCGATGGAAGAGATGCGCAAACGAAGCCCTTGCAAGGCGAGGGGGACAGTACACGTTTAAGATAAGTATTGATGGTTGGCCCCTCCGCTGAGACAGCACTGATATTATGCAGTAGTCGTAAGGAAGATCCAGATCGAGGTCAATCTGTACCGCCGTGTAAGCTTTATGCACGAGGAGGCATGTGGTGGTGCCGCCTACGTAGGAGCAGTATCCAGAAAGGGATGGAGCAGGGCCAGATTCTTGGAGCGCCAAGACGGCCGGCTGAGAGCCAAGTGAGCTGAGGAAAAGGGAAAGATGTGAACGCTTTCGCCTGTTCCCGAAGCCTCCAGGGTTCCACTGTATGATCTCGAATTTAGACGCAATGTTTGAACAGGACGTATGATTGGTAGCCTTCGTGACTGTCTTAGGTTTTATATTTGGTCCTCCATGTCCCGCTCGGATTCCTCAGAGGCAGGGAGGGGCACGGAGGCCGGATTGTCCGACGGCGGGATGGTGGTAGCCACCTTACGACGACGCCGTGGAGCTGTACCCTCACTGCTCACCGAGCAGAAGCGGGAACGCGATGCCTTGGGTTGAAACTGGGTGATTGCCCAGGCTTGAATAGCCTGGGTAACCTCTACTACTATGCGTTGGACCGAGAAGCTGGTGAGGAGGTGATTAATCGAAGTTTCGACGCGCGTGAGGCGTTCCTCTACGCGCGGGGTGCGCTCTTCGCTAGGGAGAGTTTGGTTAGCGGGCAAGATAACCTGAGGTGCCCCAGGAGCCTCAAGAGCTTCTGGAGTAGATGTGGCACCGGTTCCGAGTGCTGGAGTACAAATGGTTGCTTGAACCGGTGGTTTAATGGGAGTCGACTTAGCGCGAGGACTAAGCTTGGACGTAGCTGGCGTAGCCGCCTGGACAGAGGAGGCAATACCGGATGGCCTTGCAGTACACTGTTGTTGGGGTTGAAGTCGCTTATTTGAGAGTTCGAGTTGTTTAGTTAAAAGAGAATTTTGCTTTTGAAGTGCCGCAACTTGCTGGCGAAGGGCCGCAAGTTCGGGAGAAGGAGGATCGACAGAAGGGGGTGAGAGAGGCTTAGAAGCAGCTTTCCCTGCCCAACTGCTCACCTGAGGTACCGCCGCTGGTGCTTCGAGCGGTGGGAATGACTGAGTGTCGGCGTGGAGTGGTGGAGCCGACTGATGCAGGTTGGTGCCGCTGTCTGGCTGTGACGAACATGAGGTGGTCCCTCGAGGAGATGTTGAGGGATGCTTGCGTTTCCGATATTTTCGATACTTTGCCGTGCAGCCACTGGTCCCAATCTCATGGGCGCCGTGGCAGAGGAGGCACTTGGGGTGGCAGTCGTGGGCATTGAGACCTGCAGGTGCGGGGGTTCCACATTTGGCACACTGCGTTGGAGCGGGGTGAGGACACTGAGGTGGTCGATGGCCGATGGTATCGCACTTGGTGCAAACCGGGACCGTTTTCTTGTAGGCGCGGATGTACGTCGCCACGCAGTGGTAGAAGAGGAAGCGGGGTAACTTCGTGCCCTCGAAAGTCACCACCGCCGCCGCGGAATCTCCGAGTTTGTGGACCTCATAGATAGTACCTCGAGGCCAATACAGTTCAGACTTTATCTTTTCCGGGCTTTCAGCAGGGTTTACGTTGATGACGCCCCTGCATGTATCCCCTGGTGCCTTGGCGTGGCCTCGAACGGGCAGCTGCTGATCCCCCACTTGCAGCTGGAAGTCCCCGAGGAGTTGCTGTGCCATAGGCAAAATGGTGGTGCTACAGACTAAGATGTTCTGTTCCCAGATTGGCGAGACTTGAATTTGCGTGGTAGTCCGGTCACCGAGGTAGCTGCGGATGGCGTCGCCCGCGCGATCGGCCGGGACAAATGTGCGTAACTCGCAGGGAACGCGAGGTTTCACTACCACGATGTAGTCGTCGCGAGAGAGGCGAGGAGTTTGACGCGGACGCCACTTGCGTTGCTTCGCTGGCTGCGAGGACGGAGCAGAGGTAGGCACATCACCGGAGGGATGGCGCGCCGGCATTCCTTGCAAGGCTGGGGAATGGTGGCCCGCTGTGGCGTCTCGTTGTTGTTGAGACGCAGGCTTCGATTTCGCTTGCTTGCGTTGCCACAGTCTCACCATGTCGTCGAGGTATTCATCTTCTGATGGCATAGTGTTTACGGAGGATGAAATCTCCATGAACAGCATTTGGCTTGAGGTAGGATCATAGCCCGTAACCACGTTAGCGGCCGCCATCGCCGGGCTGAGAGCCCTTAGCGAGGCGGCGTTGTAGCCGGAAGTGAAGGACGTCCCTCAAGTTGTCAAAACTGGACCCACCTGGACGATGGTGTTGTCTAGGCGAAGCGGAGAACTTGGCGGTGACGATAAATCCAAGTTTTAGGGGTGCCAAGGTGGATGTCCGCAGAAATAGCAGGAAATATACAGAGGCGATGTGGAGTGCGTCCGTCACCATCGAGCGCTCACCTGTTTCCCTGCGAGGGGAGTGTGACGCCAACGCGCAGCAGCGGCGTGACCTACTAGGCACCACTACACTCCATTAAAAAGGCTGGGCGGCGCATCTGACACCCGGTGAGAAGTGCACGTTGTTCTGCAGTATATTATGTGGACTTCTCGTATAAACTAATTCCGCGACCAGTGAAGTCTCGTTCCATAGTGGCAAAGAGGCCGTGTGGGAGGAACGTTCGAAAAAGAAACAGTAGCCAGAGCACGCACTCTCTTGTTAATTGGTAACTTGTTCGTGTGGTTTATGTCCCAACGTGCACCCAAGTAATTGCACATCAATGTCCTTGCATTTCGCTCACATCTAAATGGGTATTTGGTCACTTTGGCCCTAAAGGCCCTGGCTGCTCCCGCCCTCGGGCATAGCAATGCAACACCCTAAATACCAAGGCGGGTTGCCTGTTCCGAACACTGCTCGGGTCTGCTGTTTTTTTCTTGCGGTTGCCAGGCAGGATGGACTTTCTTCCCTTGTGCGTCCGGTGTATTGGGCCTAGTCGGTGGCACAAGAATATGGTATGGGGGGGGGGGTAGGGGGAGTACTGACGCTGCTTCAGCAGATCCTTCATTGGTAATATTTTTACCTTTTAAAGAAAGACCTTGTTAGGACTGAAAGAGTGCGAAAGAGGCCTCACCTTAACTCGGCGAACTCACTCATCAGTCGACTCATTGAGACTCAGATCAAGCCGTGAGTCCAAGTCTGAGTGAGTCCCAATGAGTAATATTTTGGTTAGTGTGAGTCCGAGTCGGTCTAGCTGAAAAGAATTTTCGTGAGTGTGATTCTGAGTCAGTTCAGCCCAGGAAAACTTTGAAGAGTCTTAATCTCAGTGAGTGTAATGTGCCAGATATATTTCTTGAGTGAGTCCGAGTGAGTTGGACTTTCTTTCGCCGACCTATGATTCCATCTACTCAGCTTCAGCAATACCATCACCCTTGTCTGTATTAATGTTTATACTCACGTCTATTTACACGTATCCCATATCAGCGTCGTTCGAGTACCACTTCAATATTTATTGATCAGAAGCGTAAATTACATAAGGTGTCATTGATTGTCCACCACCTTCGCAGAAAAGTTCTTCATGGATAAGTCGTGTAATCATGTTTTCTGAGAAAAATGATCTAATCTGTGAGCACTCATGACTCGTATTTGAACATACTATGTCAAGCGGCGCCAAGAAAGGCCCCGATCACGTGCGATATTATTGTTAAACGAGTGTTGACAACTTCGTCGATAAAGCTGATTCCCAGCTAACGTACTCAATTGGACTCACTAAGATTTAGAGCGGCGAATCTGAGTCTGAGTGAGTCCGGATGAGCGATACTTTGATGAGTTGAAGTCCGAGTGAGTTCGGTGGAAGAAAGTTTTCATGAGTGTGAGTTCGAGTGAATCTGCCTCAGGAAAACTTTAATGAGTCTATCTTTAAGTTAGTCCAAATCGCGAAATGCATTTTATGAGTGAGTCTGAGTGAGCTTCACAGGTTTCGCCGACTTGTGGGCCTAACTCTCTCCTACAGGAAAGTGTGGCGATTGTATTGAGGAGGCCAGTAGTGTGATATAAAATTTATGTTTTAAAAGCCATACAATACTTGGCCAGACATTCATGTCACTATTCACTGCAGATATCTCATATCAAGGGGCAAGCTCATGTGCCTTGAGACCATACTTACTCGACCCCTGCTTTGTTATATATCACATTTGCATTCTATTCTAAGCACCATGGAACTGACGGTTCTTCTCATTTTTGGTTCTTCGATCAAAAGGTGACCTCACTCCTGGGCACGCCCATCCTATTTACCACAGCACCTATCAGAGAATGTGCGCTGACACCATCATCCGCACTTGCAACCGCCCCAGAGAGAGACGTTCTTAGTGTGCTGCTACCGCAGACACTATGCACGTTCTTTTGACCTGGTTCTCTGTGGAGGATTCAAGCTCGTGGGGGGATATTAGCTGAAGATTCGTCACGTGTGTAATAACATGCTCAGTAGGTGGAAGCTTTCAAACTAGGTTGAATAAACTAAGATGGTCACCGATGTTTGTAACATCACTTCAGCTTGTACATATAGATATTAGCATTTAAAAACAGAAATAAATCGACATCTGGGGACGAGCGCCTAATACTGATGAGAATATTATCGGCACCACTGTCTGCAATAATTGAATCACGTTCTTCTTGCTGACATGCTGATTCAAGCAAGATCGCATTCTGGTACCCACCGATACAAATTTTGAGTTAATTATGCTCTGAAGCAAAAGCAAGAGAGTACTCAAGGAAATTACAAACTGCTCGAGGTAGCTATCTGCCCTATCCTTGCTCGATCGATCTGTGTTATGTAACCCTGGGCCGAGTACGGTGATGTACAGCTGCGTGTAAGCGTACGCTCCCCACCAATTGCCCTACTGGACGCATCAGACAAGCGTCGTCGATCCTACAGGAACGCAGTAAAGGTTTTTGTTGGTCACATTGCTGTTAAACTGTTATGCGTATGCATGAAAGCGCTTTACCTGCGCAGCAGAATCATCTCGGATTGCGTCAGCGCAGCTCTCAAAGACGGTGCGGGCTGGGCAATGCGGCGCTGGATCTCCTGCTGGCTGCACCATCTCATCGGTTCTGCTGTTGAGTTGACGGTATACGAGAGCGTTTCAGGAAAAGACCGCGAAATACGCTGCATCAGCTTGCTCATCATATCGAGCAAGGTTCTTGTTCTTGTTCACCTATTAATCGTGGCGCATACCCACTATGGGAGTAAAACCGAAAGTTGGGCGAGTTGGTGATAGTTCATGATTACAAATAAGCAGCGCACGACGTTTCACAAAAGAGAGACGATAGGGACACCGCTGCACTCTCAACTAGTTTATTCCGTAAAAGAACTTGGTTATTATACAACAAGACGGTGTACCACGAGCTATAATGACAACGTATTTTCTAAAAAACCAACTTCGCAATCGCTCAAAGTAATCGATGCTTGGCTTATACAGTAATCTTTTCTTTTTGCGATGTGGAAGGCCTCGATCACTTCCCTTGTCATCTTCCCTTGGAATGTGGATGCTCCCCGCTGTTCTCTGAGACTAAAATTCTTTCCAGCCACAGAGATAAGATGACAAGGGAAGTGATCGAGGCCTTCCACATCGCAAAAAGAAAAGATTACTGTATAAGCCAAGCATCGATTACTTTGAGCGATTGCGAAGTTGGTTTTTTAGAAAATACGTTGTCATTATAGCTCGTGGTACACCGTCTTGTTGTATAATAACCAAGTTCTTTTACGGAATAAACTAGTTGAGAGTGCAGCGGTGTCCCTATCGTCTCTCTTTTGTGAAACGTCGTGCGCTGCTTATTTGTAATCACCACTATGGGAGATTGGCCAAGAATCCAGTAGTTTTAAAAATTATTGTTAATATTTAGATAATGGAGATATAATAAAAAGATTACCGATAACCGGGGAAAGTTTGGTGCTTGATCTAATGCATACAATTATTTAAGTAAGGAAACGAATTCGTTCTTAAAATAGAGCAATAATCATATTTATATACGTATGTAATTGTGTAGACAAGTTAGGACAATGAAACAAATTAATTAGTCAACCTATTATTTCATCAATATAGTCCCGGACGGCCACGCATACTGCTGATTAGAGAACCCCGAAATGGAAGCTCCAAAAGACAAAATCACAGGCAAAGATAAGTCCATACCAATACCACGTAAAAGTATTTCTAAAAGGGTTTTTCGTAATGTGTTAAACCACCTGCAGGTCATTGTTGTTGTTGTTGATTATTATTATGATGATGATGATGGTGATGACCATTCTTTGCAGCGCACATCCACTTACTTAGCTACCCGTGAATAGAGTGGCATGAGTTGTAGGGTCTAAATAAATCTAAATTAAAGTAAATTATTTTTAAATTAAAAGTCTAAACAGACGCAGCACAGTTGCAGCGAAAGCTGGAAGAGCGGCCTTTCAGAGCCTTTTTAAACAATCATTGGGTAGCTGCTGCAAGCACACTTGCTTGATGCCCACTACGGCATTATTTAAAAAAATAGGGTAGTAGGCTGGCATTCGCTATGCTATTTTCGTCGTTCCTCTGAGAAGCGTGGTAGCCGCTAAACTATTGCGAGGAATTTCGGGCCAATTGTCCATGCAGTGGCTGGTGTTACGACCGTCATCATTATTAAAGTTTTTCGGCCTTTGTGAACGGGACAAAAATATTTCGATGCATTCCATGTATGGATGTGCCGTCAAGACGGGTTGATTTCCTCTCGGCAAAACATGAACGATGGGTTCGGGGCTGGTTTGCGCAAAGAAAACGCACGAGCCAAGAGAGGTCATTGTGAGCTCGACTCAAGAAAGGCCATTGTGTTTGCTGCGAGCAAGGTTTTCGAGGCAGACAAGGAGGCAGCTGGGCCATTTTCGAGGTCACCAAAGATCTGAAAATCTCGGAACCAGCATGGTATTTGCAGTTAGGGCTGAAAGCTAAAGCCAAAGTGGTTGTGGCTGCATCTTGTGAGGAGAAGCGGAGCCCCGGGATATTCACAGCTAAGCCACAGCTTCTATCAAACAACCAGGAATGGAATGTGGGGGTGAAGGAAAGAAAAGGGCACTATCTGCTGTAGCCCTTGCGGGAGCCTGCCTCGACGACGAGGGATTAGTCGACCACTCCTCCTTCCCCCTTTCTCCATGAGATCGGCTGAATGGGGTGGCATATTTTGACGATATGCTGGCACACCAATACATTGTTCTACCCAAGCAAACAGGCGAGTTTGACACGTGTAGTGGCCGCCAGTTTTCTGAACCTCACCGAACTGCCAGAAGAATCTTGGAAGCCAATATCGACGGACGAGCGCAAAACTTGGTGACTTGTGCGAAAACGTCGGTGCAGTGCGTATGTGACCTATATTTGGGCATCGTGTAGACTGTGCCCTCTCCGCATGCATTTTGTGGTGTCTTTCCTCTCCTTCGTGGGTGGAGCACCTAGAGCATGGAGCGCCCTATTGGCGGAAGCCGCAGATAATGTTCCCAGGGTTGGCAACAAGGCGCTATATAAGCCGAAGGCTTTCGTGTATATAAAGTTCTACAACTCAATAGTCCCCCTGTACTAATCTGATCACTTGATCACCTCTTTTCTAATTCTCAGTTACTAACCATTTAAATAAATTGTTGACATTTTTACGAGCGCCTTATCTGACTTTTTTGACGATGGGTCCTAGGACGGGGGCCCACTACCAAACTGAGACTCGCGGGACCAGGAGTCGCAACAACTGAATGACAGCGGTAGGATAGCGTCAACCCAGGTCGCAACAACTGGGTGGCAGTGGTGGGCTAGCGTCTACCCAGGTCGCAACCACTGGATTCAGCGGAGAGATGGTGTCAACCAAGGTAGCAACGACTCGACGACAGCGGTCAGATGCTACGACTCCATCGACTTCGAGATGGACGACAATGGTCGGATGCTCCGAGCTCATTGACTTGAGAGGCAGCCAAACGGCACTTCAGGGATGACACGAGGTCATCGACTGCGAGAGGCAACCGGAAGGCACTGCTGAGATGCACGACGCTAAAGGCATGACTGCGAGCCGGGTGAGGGCCGACTTCCTCTGTTAAACCCTACCAGGCATTTACAAATGGTGAGTAAAAGCTGGTAGGAAGCATAGCTTATTTAGTCATTGGGTTAACAGATAACTTGCGTCAGGCAGATAATTGTGAGATAGCTTGTTTAAGCTATAGTCTGTGGGTGATTGCAAGGTCAACAGTGACAGAGCTATTTTAGTCATCAGGTTAACAAATAACTTGCGTCAGACAGATAATTGTGAGATAGCTTATTTAAGCTATAGTCTGTGGGTGACGGCAATGTTAACGGTGACAGGGCTGTTTTAGTCATTGGGTTAACAGATAACTTGCCTCGGGCAGATAATTGTGAGATAGCTTGTTTAAGCTATAGTGTGTGGGTGACGGCAAGGTTAACAGTGACAGAACAGGATTCCGTGTGGGAGTTTAAGGAAGCTTTTGCAGACTAAAACAGGTAACTTGAGGCAGGGCAGAAAACTAGGGCTGTGGTTGTTGTCAGGGTTAATTAGTTGCAAGACAGGAATCATTCGTGGAACAGAGAACGGTACTGGAAGCAGTCATGAATCTGAAAGCCCTGCAAAAACATATGTTGCTAGCGATCGCAAGGGAGATGAACCTAGATGTGTCAGACTCCCCTAACAAAAACAGGACTGATCGAGTGGATCGTCGGAACAGGGTTCGACGATGAAGAACTATCTGGCTATGTCATGGACATTGAGGAAGCAAATCCAGAAGCCCAGAGAAAAGAGGCAGAGGCAGAATCCCAGAGAAAAGAGGCAGAAGCCCAGAGAAAGAGAAAGCAGTCATGAATCTGAAAGCCCTGCAAAAACCTATGTTGCTAGTGATCGCAAGGGAGATGAACCTAGATGTGCCAGACTCCCAAACAAGAACGGGACTGATCGAGCGGATCGTCGGGACAGGGTTGGATGATGAGGACCTCTCAGGTTATGTCATGGACATTGAGGAAGCAAATGCAGAAGCTCAGAGAAAAGAGGCAGAGGTAGAAGTCCAGAGAAAAGAGGCAGAGGCAGAAATCCAGAGAAAAGAGAAAACAGTCATGAGTCTTGAAGCCCTGCAAAAACCTATGTTGCTAGCGATCACAAGGGCGATGAACCTAGATGTGCCATACTCCCCAACAGGAACAGGATTGATCGAGCGGATCGTCAAGACAGGGTTGGACGATGAGGAACTCTCAAGCTATGTCATGGACATTGAAGAAGCAGAGAGAAAAGTGGCAGAAGCCCGGAGCGAAGAGGCAGAAGAAGCCTAAAGGATACGTATACACGAGGCTAAATTGCGAGAATTAGACGAAGACATTGCAAGGATGAATCGTATAACTAGGGCACAGCATCGGAAGCGTCTTTGGTCGTGTATATGTTCAGTATGTGTAGAGCTCATGCGGTGAAGTGGCGAGTACGGTGCAGTGTGAAGACACCGAGAAAGCCGCTGTTTGCGAGGTACCACCCGGGAAATATACGCGTCTCTATCAGTGCGACATGCAAAGTGATCCTTCGGCGGAAAGAATAGAGCAACAGGTCTTTGTTAGTGAAACTGCGCCTAGGGAAGGTACGCGGCTCTCCGACGGTGCGAAGGTAGTGCATGTAGAGAGTGAAACGATGGCTGGTATTCACGCTGTAGCAAGTCCAAAGGGTGTTCCATGTGAGACCGAGGCTGGTTCCAGTCAGCCAGGTGGGGTCATTGAACACATTGATGAGCTGGAAACCACGCTCGAGCCTCGGCAAGGGAATGACCTTTCGGATGTTGAAAGAGAGGACAACGAAGGTAGTCCTAAATGTAGCGAAGACATAATGCTATTGAAACCCGACAGTACTGCCAGCGAGGGCGAGCTGATGTTGAAAGTATTTCCTACAGATAGCATGGGAAATGTTTCAGAGGGCAAGAAGGTACATTTCGAGGCTGTCGTAGGTGTACAATTAGGCACAAGTTCGGTGGAGGATAGTTTCGAGGAAAAGTCTAATTCCAGCAACATGAACAGAGATTGTGTGTTGTTAGAGACATTTTTTCGTGCAGCGGCACGTAAACGATCGGCCGGACGGTAAAAACTAACCAAAAATCGAGCAGGACGCTAATTTCTAAGAGTTCGGATCTGTGGAGGCCCCAGAGCCTGGTTTTGTGAGGGGTAGCACAGACAAATTAGCCCGTCAGAGCAATGGAGCGGAGAAATTGAAGGGCAAAGATTGCAGAAAGGGTGGTGCACAGGCACATCTGAGCTGTAAGATTGCCGATGACGCAACCAGGGAAGTTTGTAACAAACAAAGAAAGGTTGTACGTAAGCGTCACTGCAAAAGAAGGAAGCGGGGACGTGTGGCACCACAAAAGGTGGAGGCAGAAAGCACGCCGCAGCGAAAATGGAAAGTTTGCCCATCGGAATATACAATAAAAGGTCCTTTGACGCGTAGGGTCAGGCAAAATTGGCGAGAGAGGAGTAGCTGAAAGGGACACGCTTCTCCAAGAAGGAAGGCGCGGTTGAAAGGAACAGGTTTGCATAGACAACAAGGTCGACAGGTTCTTAAAAGAAAGAATTCTGGTCCTGAATTCAGGGGTACCAATTGCCAAAAGACAATGGCGAGTCTTTAACCCACACTTAGGGAATCTTCGGTGTTACGAAGAAAGCCGCTGAAAATTACGAATGAGGCGAGATTGCAAAGTTGGGCTAGGAGCTCGCGCTCATTGTGGCCTCTGGCGATGGCGAAAGCGGCAGAGAACACGACCGCCACGTGCAAGACTAAAAGCATGAAGGTCAGCTGGAAACGTTTCGCAGAATGCGACCCAGAGTTTCTAAAAGGAAATAATTTCAATTTTTTTCCAGTTTTGAACCTTTGAAGTAAAGTTTTTTTTGTATGTAAGGTTTGATAAGAAAACAAAGATTGTTTTCAAAGGGTTCATGCTAAACGCGGATTGTGTTACATTTGCAAACAAACGCGTGTTTAGAACGTTTTAGATGATAAGGAGGCGTATGTTTAGTCCCGAGATGTTACAGCGCTCTATAAGTGTGAACAGAGCTAAAGCACCTGGAGGGACACAGCGCGTTCTTTATGCAAGTGGCTGGCATGATAATGTAACATTAACCAAACAAGACTACTACGCAAGGTTTTGCTCCGTCACTTTGGTTTTTTGCTTGAGTATCGTGTGATGGTTTAAGCGGAACGTTACGCGTTAACAAAAGTAAAAGTAGAAGCGACAATTTTGACAGTTGTAAGATGCAGCCGAATCTAGTGTGAAAGATTTTCAGTCTGTCAAGTTGTGTCTTACTAGAGACGTGCAGAAACGGTAACGTTTGAGCTTGGGTTATAGCGTGCGCAGAGAACTGCACGAAGGCTTAAGTTTTTCTTCGTGTGTAAACGGAACACATGCGAGAATTCTTCGTTTTAAGCTTCTCGTTGTTTTGCAGGTGTCCTGTTTAGGTGGTGGAAAAGCCTAGTGAAGGCAGCTCGGAAAACTAGCTTACTAGATTACCAAGTAAGTTTTTATCGAGGTGGAGCATTGTCTTCTCTCGGAGCTACTGCCTTTGTCCTCTAAGAATGGCTGCATGCTGTGTTGAAGCCTCGTTTTGAAACAATACGTTTGACATACATTTCAAATGGGGACACTCCATGGCAAGTCGGAGGGCCCGAATCACTACCCTGTCGCGAGCGGCATTCTCGAGAGTTCTGCAATATTTTTTTTCTTGACCTCGACGAGGACCATTGCTTAGGTTTTTTGTTATTTTTACGCCTTTTCGAGTTTGTTGAACTCGTGGTGAATACATTGAATACACCGCTATCCAAGGTTTCAGGTTGGGTGTGCTCCCAGTGCTGTTATTCTGTTTCACTCAAACGTAAGAGAGAACTTTAGGATAACGTGTGTACTTTTTTATCTAGTTGAAAAGGGTATATATGCTTGGGGGGGGGGGTTGACGGAATGGTCTGGCGCTCACTAGGTGAGTGGTTGTGTTTCATATGCGTATGTGATGTCTGTTGAACCAAAATGAATAAGGTGGTCACTGCTTCATCAAGGACAGTCTTCACCAGACCAGACGTCAGCGCTGATCTCTCCGAACTGTGGCTGCAAACCTTAGCCCATCGAAATCTTCACCCCACCGCACGAGAGACTGTTACGACCATCATCATTATTGAAGTTTTTCCGCCTTTGTGAACGGGACGAAAATATTTCGACGCATTCCAAGCAAGGGTGTGCCGTCAAGACGGGTTGATTTCCTCTCGGCAAAACCTGAACGATGGGTTCGGGGCTGGTTGGCGCAAAGAAAACGCACGAGCCAAGAGAGGCCATTGTGAGCTCGACTCAAGAAAGGCCATTGTGTTTGCTGCGAGCAAGGCTTTCGAGGCAGACAAGGAGGCAGCTGGGTCATTTTTGAGGTCACCAAGGATCTGAAAATTTCGGAACCAGCATGGTATTTGCAGTTAGGGCTGAAAGCTAAAGGCAAAGTGGTTGTGGCTGCATCTTGTGAGGAGAAGCGGAGCCCCGGGATATTCACAGCTAAGCCACAGCTTCTATCAAACAACCAGGAATGGAATGTGGGGGTGAAGGAAAGAAAAGCACTATCTGCTGTAGCCCTTGCGAGAGCCTGCCTCGACGACGAGGGATTAGTCGACCACTCCTGCTTCCCCCTTTCTCCAGAAGATCGGCTGAATGGGGTGGCACAATTTGACGATATGATGGCACACCAGTACATTGTCCTACACAAGCAGTCAGGCAAGTTGGACACGTGTACTGGCCGCCGGTTTTTTGAACCTCACCGAACTGCCAGAAGAATCTTGGAAGCCAATATCGTCGGACGTGCGCAAAACTTGGTGACTTGTGCGAAAACGTCGGTGCAGTGCGTTTGTGACCATATTTGGGCATCGTGTAGACTTAGCACTCTCCGCATGCATTGTGTGGTGTATTTCCTTTCCATGGGTGGAGCACCTAGACCATGGAGCGCCCTATTGGCAGAAGCTGCGGAGAATGTTCCCAGGGTTGGCGACGAGGCGCTATATAAGCTGAAGGCTTTCGTGTATTTAAAGTTCTTCAGCTCAACAGCCCCCTGTACAGTTCTGATCACTTGATCACCTCTTTTCGAATTCTCAGTTACTAACCATGTAAATAAATTGTCATTTTTACGAGCGCCTCATCTGACTTGTTCGACGATGGGTCCTAGGACGAGGGCCCGCTATTAAACTGAGACCCGCTGGACCCGGAGTCGCAACACTGGCGACGATGAGGAATTATACTTGAAGTGAGTATGCACCACTGTTAATAGCTGAACAAAAACAAGCAATTGTAATGGGTTGGAGTGACCCACTCATTACGCTATTCGCATTGTGCAATGACCGGTTGTTCTTTCGCTCGGTTAAAACGCTTTATAAGTCGTATAAACGTGATTGATTTCCTTACATCAAGACTGCCTATGGCAAATTTGCCAACAAGTCCCAAGCACCGGCGTGGCGGAGTTGTAGAATACAGGGCTGGTACCCAGTGAACCCACGTTCGAACCTCACTCTAGTATTGGTGCTAGGATTTATTTGTGAATTATGTGCAATGTGGTTACGCACACCGGTGGCGGTGGTGGCGGGCAACTATAGGGCGCTGCGCGAGACCTGAGTTGTGAGGTCAGAACAGCTTTCGCTGTAATAAAACATTCAATCAGGAACCATAACAAACTAGCGAAAATGCGATAGTACCAGATCAAAGGTACTGAAAGTAGAATCGTTTGTCACTTTTGCAAAGATGTGCTAGTGACACACAGTGGGAAGATCGCATACAACACTTGAAAAAGTTTCACGAAGTAGCTCTTGAGACCTCGTCCTCAGTGTAAACGTGACCTTTAAGCAAAAGCGGATGAAGCCTTAAAGCTTCTCATGTGGAGAAGCGAAAGTGTGGTTGATGTTCCGCTACATTTGTCTACACTGTACAGCAGGCGCCCGTGGTCTTATAGATAGATTTGGGTATTGCTACTAACTGTCCGCAGTTGTTGTCATAAATGTAGCGTCCAAATATCCCCGTTTCCTACAAATTCAACGAGCTCCGCTTTGCAGACATTGACGAAGGAGCAAAGCTGGTGGCCTTGCCTAAATCATCCCGTCACAATTATATGTTTTCCAAGTCGGTCAGATATGTTGCATCACTTCTCTCCGTTGAACCCCCTTTGCTAAGCCGTTTCATTTGTTTGGAACGGCGACGAAGCGGTGATAAGAAGGAGGAGGGCGCACAACTATACCAATATATTTATGCACGAGATTGAGTCGAGATTTTTGTCAACATATCCCACGCGTCCCACCTTTTAGTACCTGAACGGCATCTTTCTCATATGGACGGACACTGAAGAACAGTTAATTAAATTTATCCACGCATTTAACCATGTTCACAGAATTATTTCTTTCACACATACTTATTCTACAACTGAAATTAACTTTTTTGGTGGCAATGTAAATGTACAGGGGGTAAACTGATGACTAGTGTTTACAGGAAGCCCACAGATGCGCAACAATATTTCCATTATAAAAGCTGTTGTCTGCAGCTTTGTTAACCAGCCTCTCATACTCCCGGCCCACCGATCTAGAAGAATCTGCTCTGAAACAAAAAGACCTCAAAGAGAATAAAAATGGCCTACGCAACGTCCCTGTAAAGCAGCATTATCCACAGCGCATCAGTTACGACAGGCTACAAAAACCAGCCAATTTGAAACGTCAAGAAATCCTGCACAATCAGAGCAAAGAAAGTAAAGAAGAACAGAGCAACCTTATTTTCACGTTAGCTAGTAACGCGTCGAATGTTAACATAGTCTTAAAAAATCACTTCAGTATCATCGAACAAGGTGACCGCCTAAAAGAACTCTTCACTGTTCCGCCGTGGGTGGTATAAAGACTCCCAAAAAACGTTAGAGACTATGTCGCTCACTCTAAAACAAACAGAATAAGACAAGTTGGTTGTCATCCCTGCGGTAAATGTAGAAGTCAGGTGTGCATGCAGAAGGAAACAACCACGGTGGCTAGAATTGTGTATAATAATTTTACACACATCACACAAAGCGACCGAAATCGCGACTCCCCAAACGTTGTCTACGTGTTGGAATGTAGCAACCGCTCTACACAATACATTGGACGAACTGATACGTCTTTCACTGTGATAGCAATCATATCGACGTCGGCGTCGATGTCATTCACTGTATACATATACGTATTTTATATGTGATAACGTAAGAAAAAAAATAATACAGAAAAACTCTGGCGTGTGGAGTCGAACGTCCGACGTCTTGCCTGCGAGTGCGAGGAGTTAGCCACTGAGCCATAAAGGTGCACCTCTTTCAACAATCAAACGGCAGGCTATTTACATCTAACACTTACCACCTGCGACTACCATCTCGGGCGAACTATCTTGTTTTCAGCCTAACCAGTGAGATGTCGCAATGAGCACGCATTGCCACATCACGAGGCGGTGCGCGCCCTCTTCTCCAACGCGTACTGTGCCCAGCAGAGAGGAGAAGGAGTGAACGCTCACTCGTGCGCGTGATTATCTCGCGGTGGGGAGAATCATACTCCTTAGGTTTTCACCGGAACGATTATGTTGCAGTTACCGGGTGCGCAAATGTAACTGCACTCGCCGCACAGTCTCCGTTTGCAAAAAGGGTGCGCTTTTCAGACACAGCGGAGGAACTACTGAGACAGTTATTCGCATTCATCTCTACCTGTGAGTGCGTTTCGTGCGTCATTTGTGCGTTAGCGACCCGGGGCACGTTTAGGTCTGCTTGCCATTCTTCACGTGACATGCCAATTTGCTGCTATCGCATTCATTGCTCCGCTTTTTGGCAAAATAGTGACTTTTTTATATATCAGTATCAACAACCATGACTCACATGAGAACGCACAACCGATCGTCCCCATTTCCAAACACAGGAAGTCAGAAGGGCACAGCTTTGATTCCGTTAAAGTTACACTATTCTAAGGAAATTTCCGTTCGCAGAGGGAACGGGATTAGTGCGAGTCATACCTAATATAGTAGTTTAACACAATTGAACATAGCAGAAATGAACATCCAGATGATTTTATTGTATTACGAACCTTAAAGCACAAATAAACGTGCACTACCATCAAGCCACCGGAACACCCAGCAAAGATGCATATGCGAGCCAGTGCTTTTGGTGGTTGTACCTACAATGTTTTAACACGAAAGTGGTTTATGCCAGGAATCAGGATGGCTCCACTGACGTATTTTCGTCACGGATATGACGTTGTAAAATATTGTTCCGGTACAACGCGAATAAAACACAGATACACCTTGGGACGACAAAAGCAGCGTGTGCTCAACAGCTGAGCCACAAGATCGTCTTCTTCGGCCTCGAGAGAAGCTAGAGGACCACTAACTCGTGCCCACTAAATGTCCCATCATCGTTATCATCCACATGTAGACACGCGTCATTTGCCTCTCTCTCAAAGAGCATCGCCCCGATGCGCAGTCTGTAATGGAGCTTTTTCTAAAGTAAAGTATCACGCGATCACTCCCTGACGTAAGGTTTCATGCGCACTACGTGAACGAGTTAAGGATGTTGCTGGCGACGCCTTGTACTATACGAACAGTCGGGAACAACTTCGTAAGTGACATTGCTCAGTCGTCGCACAACTAGGTACGGTCCAAAGTATCTTCTTAAGAGTTTTTCGGAAAGTCCTCGTTTTCGTACAGGCGTCCAAACCCATACTTTGTCGCCAGTTTGGTAGACGACTGTTCTGCGGTGAGCATTGTAGCGGCCTGCATCGTAGTCTTGCTGCTGGCTGATCCGTAAACGTGCAGGTTGCCTAGCTTCTTCTGCGCGTTCCGTAAACGTGTCGGCGTACGGGACGATGTCGTCGCCTTTGTGCGGTAACATTGCATCTAACATGGTTCATACTTCCCGTCCATGAACGAGGCTGAAAGGTGTCATACGGGTCGTTTCTTGCTTGGCCGTGTTGTATGCAAACGTTACGTAAGACAAGATTGTATCCTAATTTTTGTGTTCGACGTCTACGTACATCGAAAGCATGTCTTCAATGGTTTTGTTTAGACGCTCTGTCAGCCCGTTCGTTTGCGGGTGATATGCGGTGGTCTTACGATGCGTTGTTCCACTCAGCATCAAAACATGGTCCAAAAGAGCTGCTGTAAATGCGGTTCCTCTGTCTGTGATTGCGACGGTTGGTGCACCATACCTCAGTACAATATTCTCGATAAAAAATGTTGCCACCTCCGGTGCTGTACCTCTCTGGATAGCCTTAGTCTAGGCATAACGGGTCAAATAATCCACCGTGATGATAACCCATCGGTTGCCTGCAGTAGAAGTGGGGAGTGGGCCCAAAATGTGCATGCCGAACTGGTGGAATGGAGTCATTGGGACCTGTACGGGTTGCAGGAGGCCAGCTGGTTTAGTTGGCGCTGACTTGCGTCGCTGGCAGTCGAGACAGGTATGAACGTGGTGCTTCACGGCTGTGGTTAGTCTTGGCCAGTAATACCTTTGCTGTACCCTCGCCAACGTTCATGTGTAACCCAAGTGGCCAGAGGTAACCTCGTTGTGGCATGCTTTCAGTACTTCGGTGCGAAGGGCTGCTGGGACGACGAGTAGATAGGCAGATCCCGTCGACGAAAAATTTTTTTAAGAATACTCCGCCGCGTAAACAAAATGATGACAACGCTCTTGCGAAAACTCTTGGCGGCTTCCGAGATATGCCATCCAAGTAGGTAATTAAGCCAAGCAACTCAGCGTCGTCTCGTTGTTACTGCGCAACGGTGGTCGTGTCGAGGACACCGAGAAATGATGTTTCCTCCTCATCGGGTGGGGTTTCTGACTCAATGGGTGAACGGGACAAACAGTCGGCGTCCATATGTCGCTTCCCTGGTTTATGTACGACTGCCATATTGAAAATCCTGCAGCCTAAGACTCCAACGCGCTAATTGACTGGTAGGGTCTTTAAGATTAGTTAACCAACACAGTGAGTTGTGGTCGCTAATTACTTTGAAGGGGCGGTCATATAAATACGGACGAAATTTTGTAACCGCCCATACCACGGCGAGACAGTCCTTCTCAGTCGTGGAGTAATTAGCCTCAGCGCGTGTTAACGTTCTGCTTGCGTAAGCGATTATTCTTTCTGTGCCCTCTTGCTGCTGCCAAAGCACAGCTCCCAGACCAACATTGCTAGCATCGGTGTGAAGCATCGTAGGGGCTCTCTCGTCGAAGTGGGCAAGGACTGGGGGTGTTTGTAGTCACTGGCGAAGATCGTTAAAAGCAGCTTCCTCTTCGTTATTCCACTCAAAGGTGACGTCTTCTCTCGTGAGGCGAGTTAGTGGTGATGCTATGCGTGCGAAATCCGCGATAAATCGTCGATAATATGCGCAGAGGCCGAGAAAGCGTCTGACAGCCTTTTTATCAGTCGGCATAGGGAACTGTTCTACGGCAGTGATTTTTTCACGATCGGGACGAACACCAGCATGAATGACGACATGACCAAGAAATCGCAGCTCTTCGTAGCAAAAGTGGCACTTCTCAGGCTTCAACGTCAGGCCCGCGGACTGTATGGCTCGTAAGACCATACAGCTCGTAAGTCTTTCAAGGTGCTCGTCAAATGTAGCGGAAAACACTATGACGTCGTCCAGATATACTAAGCATGTTTTCCACTTCAACCCAGAAAGCACGGTATCCATGAGTCTTTGAAAGGTAGCAGGGGCTGAGCACAAACCGAATGGCAAGACTTAAATTCATATAACCCATCTGGTGTCACAAAAGCGGTCTTCTCGTGGTCTTTCGGGTCCACCTCGATTTGCCAATATCCACTCCGCAAGTCCATTGAAGAGAAGTATCGAGCATGTCGAAGTCTGTCGAGAGAGTCGTCTATACGCGGTAGTGGATATACGTCTTTCTTGGTCACCTGATTTAGCTTCCGGTAATCCACACAGAAGTGCAGGCTGCCGTCCTTTTTCTTGACGAGGACTGCAGGCGACGCCCAGGGGCTCTGTGAAGGCTGATTGACGTCATCTTCAAGCATTCTGTCTACCTGCTGTTGTATCGCTTCACGTTCTTTTGTAGCCACGCGATAAGGGTTCTGGTGAATAGGTCTCGCCGTTTCCTCGGTAATTATTCGATGCCTGGTTAGAGGAGTGCGGCCAAATATTGATGTTGTTGAAAAGCAGTCTTGAAATTTGGCCAGTAGCTAAAGGAGTCTGCGTCGGTGGTCTTTCGGCAAAATAGTGCTAACGTCCAGAACAGGCGCTGTATTAAGATTTAGCGACTCGTCGACTACCGCCGAGCAGCCTTCGGCATCTACGACATCGTCGAAGTAAGCGACAGCCGTGCCTTTAGGAAGGTGCCGGTGCTCTGCACTAAAATTGGTCAGCAGCAAGTCCGTGCGTCCAGCAGCAACTCTGAGGATACCTCGTGGGACAGAAATACCGTGGGTGAAGAACAGCGAGCTTATTCGGTCTGCAACTCCTTCGGCGTCAAACTGAGCAGCAGCGGCCACAGAAACAAGCGTGCATGACCTCGGAAGGAGAACCACATCGTCATCAGTAAGACGCAGTTGGTTTGGTCGCGCCTCTGGAGAATTGGGTAAGCCCGAACTGTTGCAAAACGTAATCAAGCTCTCTGGTATATTGATGACGGCAGCATATTCCCGTAAAAAGTCCATGCCAAGAATTACGTCTCTGCAGCATGTGGCGATAACGACGAACGACGCAGTGAAAGGAGAACCTCCGATGCCAATTCTTGCGGTACATCTTCCCGAGGGCATCAATAACTGGCCTCCCGCTGTTCTTATATGAGGGCCCGTCCACGGCGTCTTCACTTTTCTGAGGCTGTCGGCGAGGTCCTGATTGATAATGGAAAAGTCGGCACCAGTGTCGACTAAAGCTGTTATTTTCTGGCCGTCAAGAAGGACACGAAGGTCAGCAGTAACAATTTCATCGTTTTCACGGCTTATTGGCTGTATGACGTCATGCTGTGGGGGCTTCTTGTTGTCATCTTTATGGCCTGCAACCTTGCCCCCGGAGGTCGCCGCTCTCAGTTTCCCCGGTGCGGGCCAGGTGACCTTCTTGTATTAAGGTCCGCGTAGGTGCGGCGGTGCGACAAAGGCGAACGCGCGGGGGACGGAGAGCGAGATCGACGTCTCGGACCAGAAGGGTTAGCAGGCATTGCTTCCTCTGCAGTGGTAGAGCCGCCCTGAAAGTGAGAACGGGCTCCATAGAAAGAGGTGTCGTCACGGCGCGGAGTGTATTCGTCGTTGGCACGTCGACCGTCAAACCAAGGTCGACGAGGGCGGAATGAATCACCTCGATGCCAGCAATGACGGGCAATGTGTCCTGCACCTCCGCAGTGAAAGCATAGTGGACGTCTGTCCACTGTGCGCCATGCATCTGTTTTCCGGGTCGGTGGACGCGTCGATGCCCATGGGGTGGCTGTGACGGCTGGTTGTATGGCTGTAGCGTGGGTGGTTGATGCGGTGTCTGCTCTTGCGGCGGATACGAAGAGGCCATCGACACCTGGTGGTACAGCGTCGGCATAGCGGGTGGTGGACGTCGGATATATATGTGGGGTTTAACGTCCCAAAACCACCATATGAATATGAGAGACGCCGTAGTGGAGGGCTCCAGAAATTTCAACCACCTGGGGTTCTTTAACGTACACCCAAATCTGAGCACACGGGCCTACAACATTTCCGCCTCCATCGGAAATGCAGCCGCTGCAGCCGGGATTCGAACCCGCGACCTGTGGGTCAGCAGCCGAGTACCTTAGCCACTAGATTACCGCGGCGGGGGTGGACGTCGGAGAGCGGTAGCTTAGCTCATAGGACGCTGCTGAGCATCAGGACTAGCCGTATAAAACGCTTGGTGAATTTCACCGCGTACGACTTCAGCGATAGACGCGATGGGATTTTTCAGCAACCGGATTCCACAACCTCTGCAGTTCTTCGCGAACTATCTCCCTAATCAACTCTCGTAAGAAGGTCTGATTCTCAGATGTCATTGCGTTAGCGTTCATTGGGGCATTGCAGGACATGCGGTCATATTGCCTGCAGCGTTGATGAAGCGCCCGCTCGATAGCCGTAGCTTCCTTAATGAAGTCAACCACGGTACTTGGAGGGTTGCACAGTTGCCCGGCGAAAAGCTGTTCCTTGACACTGCGCATGAGGTAACTAAACTTTTTATATTCCGTCATGTGCGGGTTAGCTCGTTGAAAGAGACGAGTCATGTCCTCGGCAAACATTGTAACGGTTTCGTTGGGTTTTTGAACCCGTAGCTCCAATAACTGCTGCGCACGGTCCCTTCTATCGATATTGGCGAAGGTATCGACGAACTTCGTTCGAAAGTCGGGCCAAGCTGACAGATTGCCTTCTCTATTTTTATACCAAGTACGAGCACCGTCGTCAAGGTAGAAATCGGCACGTGAAAGCTTTTCCTGTTCGAACCACTGATTTACCTTGGCAACACGCTCGAAGCGGTCCAGTCAGTCGTGAACGTCTTCATGGGCACCGCCACTAAAGCGATCGGGAACGAGGGGATGAAAGAGGGTCACCTGAGGTGGGTGCGTTGGAAAGCTGCCTAGGGGCACCTGTTGCGGGCTTGCGTTGGCCATTGGTTGAGGTGTGCGGTGCCTAGCTGGTTCCGGCGAGTCAGTCAGCTCTGGCGCGAGGCCTCGCAACCGTCGACTGGAGCGATGCACTGGTGTTTCTACAGGTGACAATGCGTCTCGACTCGATGAACGGCTCCCAACGGGCGTGTGGAGCATCAGACAGGATTGCGGCCCGGCACCTCCACCAGTGTCGCGGTACAACGCGAATAAAACACAGATACACCTTGGGACGACGAAAGCAGCGTGTGCTCAACAGCTGAGCCTTTGTTTGTCTGTCTGTTTGTTTGTTTGTATCCTCTAATCCATGGCTCGTACCCACTCTGGGGGATTGGCCAAGAGAACATATAGTCTCATATGGGCGACAACTGCATTATTGCTTACAACGAAAAAAAGGAGGGAAGGAGAGTTGTATAGTGAAGACAGTATGTTAAAAAAAGAAAGAAACCAAAGATTTAGATAGTGAGAAAAAATAATCAACAACAAAGTAGACACTAATAGCTACAACTTGATTTTGGGAGCCGACCAGACAGCTGGTTTTGCCAAACCCGATTAATTTGGTATGTCACGGATTTATCCAGGATTGTAAATTATTTTTCGACCAGTTTTTTTTAATATCGTTAACGTGGGCTTTATGTTGAAAAACGTTTAGAGTCTTGAATAAAATTACACACCGCATCGAATGCATCTCTGTGGCAATTTCCCAAAACAGAGGCACGCAAACTTAGAACATTTTCTGTGGTTAAATTTAAACCTAGCCTCGCAAAAGGAATATTTAAAAGTCGTTTTCTAATTAATGCATAGTTACGACATGAGCCAAAATAATGTTCAATAGTTTCTGATTCTTCGCAGAACAGACAAAGGGGGGAAAATGTCAGACCAGCTCTGTGTAAATAAAATTTTAATGGGGCGACACGGCACCGGAATCTGGAGATTATAATTTCAAGTTTTTTGACGGAATACACTGGGATTTCCATGGAAATTTGATGTGCTGATAATTTGTCCATTGAGTGATATTTTCTAAACTATCTGTAAAAATAGCGAATTTCCTATATCTAACCCCTGATAAGTATTCTAACTCGGGAAGTACTGAAATTACTGGTCCATCGAGTGATGCTCGTTCTGAGCCACAAGATCGTCTTCTTCGGCCTCGAGAGAAGCTAGAGGCCCGCTACCTCGTGCCCACTAAATGTCCCATCATCGTTATCGTTCACATGTAGACACGCGTCAACATATTCAACAGATTACAAAAAAAAAACGATGTCCGAAGGCTTCGTCGCAAAACGTCGAACCAGTGACCTCTCGAACAACAACGCGCGACGCCAACCATTACACCGTAATATGCATATAGTCAGCAGGGCTAACGGCGAGCTATTTATATACACCATGTACCAATAGGTGGTTTTCGGAGCTCTGTAGATTCAGCGTATTTTTGTCAGCAATAGCGAGATGGCGTGACAAGCGCGCGTTAAATAAAGCCTCTATACTTTCGATGTGCATGCCCTCTCGTCATCACTTCTCGCATTCAGAGAGCGCCGCCTTTACGAAGCGTGGTCTTTCCTTCGCGCGCGCTTATCAGACTCGTGTATCGAGAGCGCATCAAGGTCACTTTGCTGGCTGCCGTGGCCGCATTCATCAAAGGAGCACGCTGCTCACACATGAATTCAGAATTACGACATATAGTTGTTCGCGCTGGTCGCAATGTCAATCTAAATATAGGTCGCGAAAGTCGTAACAAAAAGTGGTTCGAAACCCATTGCGACAGAAATCAACAACCACGTGACAATTGAAGCGCGAAAAGTTGAGGAGGGGACAATTATTGAAAACAAAAGTTAAATAGGTGTTATTTTTAATGGTTTTATTTTTATTTGTTACAAAAATTAGTCGATTACTTTAAAAAAGTATTATTTGATGGTATGTGGTTGAGCGTCCATATTTTCCGTTTGGTTTTAGAAACAGCGGGCACATGCAGCCAGTCTGGTAACATGGGCCAGCGGATTAGGGGGCGTATCCAGGCAATATGCTATCAGAGCGTGTTGTTTAGTTCTGATTGATTTGATTTGATTGATTTGTGGGGTTTAACGTCCCAAAACCACCATATGATTATGAGAGACGCCGTAGTGGAGGGCTCCGGAAATTTCGACCACCTGGGGTTCTTTAACGTGCACCCAAATCTGAGCACACGGGCCTACAACATCTCCGCCTCTATCGGAAATGCACCCGCCACAGCCGGGATTTGATACCACGACCTGCGGGTCAGCAGCCGAGTACCTTAGCCACTAGACCACCATGGTGGGGCTTGTTGTTTAGTTCGGCGTGTTCTTTGGTTCGGTGCTTTACCAGGTCAACAAGGCATCGCTCACTTTTCGTGGTGGTTTCGTACGTACCTTGAGTAGTTTACGTACTTTTTATGTGCAGCATACTGATGGATGATTACACGAGAGATCGACACGGGTCGAAAAGTTGATATTTTAGATTTGATTGTTTATTTGTGTTTTCAGCACATACCACACAGAAGACTGAAAGTGCACCTTCTTTTTTTGCATCAACTGCACGGTTTAGAAGAAAAAGAAACATTGAACTTATATTGTACAGAGGAGCCAATTTCGTTCCTTGTCGTTTTCAAAAGTTAACGACAATATAAAAACACAAGTATAAGCTTGATGCAGACGATTTTTTCTTCTAAATGTACGCGTATTGAAGAGTGAAGTAGCATTGTTTGAATTTTATATGTTGAAGCAAAGTGTTTCGGAAAAAAATGTCTGAACAGGTGACAATTTTCTGAAATTGCTTGATTTTAGATTTCATGAAGTGATTCTTAATTGAAAAGAAGATAAAAGTGAGCCCCGTTACTGTCTCTCATGGGGAATACACCTCAACAATAGCTCATGAGGGGTGGTCATAAAAGGAATAAAATGACAGGATTAAAATGTATATAGATAGAGAGAGAGGAACGAGAGAGCGAGGTGCAGGGACAGCCACATACGGAAGTAAGGGGAAGACAGGAAAGATGGACACGATCGCGGGAGTCCGAGGACAAGGCACCACTCGGCGAAAGCTCTTGCCGGCGTCAAGAGCTGGCGTAGGGCAAGCCAGTCGGCCAGAGCTGCGCTGTCGTCGGAGATCGCGGGGGCACAACCAGTTGTCACGAAATCCAGAGAGCGAGTCTTCATTTGAGATTTCTTTTCTCTTAAGCTATACCGGCTAGTGTTTGATAACTTGGTGACCTATTACAACATAATATTTACAATATTGCCTGACAATACTGTGGTTGTACCAAAATCGACGTTATGCGAAGCATGCGGAGGGAAGGTGACTGTGTTGCAATTTTCGCTTATTGAGCGACAGGTCAGGAAATGACGCTAAATATCTATACATATGTTTCAGAGTTGAAGATGTTTATATAACCAGCTGTTTGCTCTGTGTTGCAATTTTCGCTTATTGAGCGACACGTCAGGAAATGACGCTAAATATCTATACATATGTTTCTGAGTTGAAGATGTCTATATAACCAGCTGTTTGCACTTGCGCAACGTTGCCAACTGGTACATGCGTATTAGCAACACCAGAAGCTGATATGAAGCGCTGATGCTCGCGAGGATGCTGGCCCCGGACACAGCTACATAAATCAACTTCTGTGCATGACCACCAATCACAATTGCCGTACATACCCGCTAGTGGGTATGTGCCAGTATCTGGCGGGAAGTGTTTGATGACGTACACGACGGGGTTGTGACATTATTCATGCTTTGACTAGGGCGTTATATTCGTCAAATAATCTTACCCTTCCGCGCTAATTTCGGTTCACGCCAAGTTAAGGGGATCACCACTAGAGCGCCCAAACGTAAGTGACTAGACTAGACTAGACTAGACTAGACTAGACTAGACTAGACAGACAGACAGACAGACAGACAGACAGACAGACAGACAGACAGACATGGATAGAGAGATACATAGATAGATAGATACAATCGAAGTCGCGGAAGTTCGCTAAGAAATGTTTCACATTAAAGGAAGGTTACATTGACCATACCAGTGCCCTCTAATGCTTCAAAGCGTTTGGTTGATGTTATGTTCAATAGTTATTTCATGGACGTGAGTGAGTCGGAGAGACAGAGTGTGTACTTGTGTGTGTGCGTGCGTACGCGCGTGTGTTTACATTTGAGGAAAACGACGCCGGTTTCAGTCTGCCAGCTCTCACTGGGGCAATTCGGGTCGTGTCGTTGGAACGACGGCCACACTTGGCCGATTGTAGGTGAAAGACGCCGTCCGTGTTTGTGTTCCTTGCTTTTCGTCGGCCGATTTCCGTCACCTTACGCAACATACAAGACACGCGCGAAGTGACGCTGACCGTACCTGCGCGCGAAATTTTCTCGCGTTTTGCAAGCGTGGATGAGTGGCGTGGTCTGGTGTCTTTTTTCGAACTATGGGGAAGAATGGAGGTAGTTTAACCACCACCTTAAAACCGCCCATGTGCGCTCTCGTCATTCCTGGGCAGATAATAATTGTCAATCACCTGTGACACATATGCACCGCACACTGAACACAGGGAGCTGCGTTGCTCACACTGCCCCGTCTCAATGTTTCTGACATTCGCTGTTAGGGACGCACATAAAAAGTGGCAGATCCCACATACAGTGGGAATCGATGATATGCGAAGCACGAATGACAAATGTTTATATGTCACTTGAAAATCAGAACAGCGTTACGAAGTGGAAATAAATGATGCCGTTCATCACTCCCGTGTCATGATTATCATGTTTTGATGTGTCGTTTACCTTCGTCATCCATTCCCGTCACGTGATACCAAATGTAGTATATGTGGAGCTAGTGAAACGGCCGTGAGCACTCTATGAGTGTGGAATGTTGTCATGTTCTTACAAGACACACGTGTCAGGACTATGATGTTTGCATCAGTCATATATTTCGTCATCCATTGATGGCACGTAACATTAAATTCGGTACATGTGCAGCTGGCAAAATGGCCGCGAGCACATCATGAAGGGCCCAATACACTCCAATGTAGCGTTGACGGGCGCGCACGCTGGGCACAGCGACGCTACGTTAGCAAAAGGCGAGACTATATAGTCTGCATATAGTCTGTAAAAACGCGACACTATATAATCTATCTATCTATCTATCTATCTATCTATCTATCTATCTATCTATCTATCTATCTATCTATCTATCTATCTATCTATCTATCTATCTATCTATCTATCTATCTATCTATCTATCTGCTTGCCTGCTTGCCTGCCTGCCTGCCTGCCTGCCTACCTACCTACCTACCTACCCACCCACCCACCCACCCACCTACCCACCCACCCACCTACCTACCTACCTACCTACCTACCTACCTACCTACCTACCTACCTACCTACCTACCTACCTACCTACCTACCTACCTACCTACCTACCTACCCACCTACCCACCTACCTACCCGCCTACGACTTTTAGCTCACCCATGGAGGAAGGAAAGGTAAGAAGAGGGCATGCCCAGCCGGCGCAGGGCGTAACAAATGTGGCGGAAATTACGTCACGCGTGGTCATATTCACTGGGCACAATGGCGGCGTTTTGTTATTGTTGATGTAGTGCGGAGCGGCACTGTTCAGGCGGTCCAGCGGCGGTGTGCGCGTTTTCACAGGCCTTGCACCTAACCGTGGCGTACTGCAGGTGTTTGACAGCATCCATTCTTTGTGCCGCTTTGTTAGCTACGCGATTTTCCTCCGGTGGTCGTTGTAACCAGGCGTATGAATTAGAAACCACGGGACGAGTGCGCGTATACGTACTCCAAATTTTCAGCGTCCGTCAAAATTATGCTGAAAACCCATCATAGAAGATAACGACTGTGCTCAAGAATTCGTTCAATGAATGCCTTGCAGGTTAGTGACAGTTATGCGGTGTTGCTTCTTATGACAACGGACGATGCATTTGCGGTCCACAGGCCCTTATTAAGACTGTAATCTAATCTTGCTTTTCATGTTCCTGTACAGCTACCACATGCTTCTGCGCATTAAAGTTCCTGTTCTGCTTCGCTTAAGATGCTCCATCTTCGCAATATTGTCTCGCTCTCCGCAATATTGTCTGTATCGTAGCAAAACTCGTTAAAATGTCTACACGCACCTGCACAAGGTAACTAGATGCACCTCACTAGCTGCGCGTGCTTGTGCATTCAGAAGCTGACAAAGCCGTTCGAACGATGTTGACCAAGTGATGTTGACCTTTTCTCACGCATTCCTTCGGCTTACTTTCCCAACTTTCGCCCTAACGCGATCCTGGTCTCCGTTCTCCGTAGCTACTAGTGCGCTTAAATCACGCCGGAGACGTGTTCCCACGCCATTTCCGGTGGTCTTCGCTGCTTTTGTCCTAATGAAATCATGGCCTTTGGGATATCCGTAGGAACCAGTGTGCGTCGTACAAAAGAAGGGCGAAAACAAAGAGGCCGGCGCAAACTCAACGGGCTGCCACGCACACAAGCTCCACCGACGCCGACTTCACTGGCATAAAACAGACCTCCGGGTTTATTGCAGGGAAGACATTTTTTCTTTTTTTCATCGTTGTGTCTAGCCCGCAGCCTGACCGATAATTTCATACAGTCTAAAGAGAAGCGCAAAAGGGGGAAAAAGTGACCTGAAAGAGCTGTTAAGCTATACAAATTTCGGTGCCTGGTTCGTCGCCCGGCAATGTCCGAAATATCATCTTTATTTTCACAAAGAACACATCAAATGAAAAAAAGCTTAATGTGCAACTTACCGTGTTTATCGTAAACGCCGGCAGTGCAAAAGTACAACAGCCATACGCAAAGATTCCGTCAACCGTATCGCGGCAAGACAGCGTGTTGAAATCCGTTTCGTTGGTTTCGGATAGCACCGGCACACGCGGCGCGCAAGCTACCTGCTTTTTGAGACAGAGAGGGAGTCGCGCCTTTTGCTTCGCATTCGTATGTGAACAAGAGAGGAGAATTTGCCCAGTCAATATGGCCGACTTCCGGCTCCATCGCGGCTTCACAACGAGTGACGTCTGGGCCTCTCCGTACCTTTCCTTCCTCCGTGAGCTCTCCTGTTCGTTTCGATAATGCTATCAATACTTAACTTGGTATCACATAGCATGACTATATGAAGAACATATTTGACTAGTCATAATATGAAAATCATGACATGTATGTCGAATGTCATGATTTACATTTCATGGCCCTGCAGCTCTTGCGGTGGTTTTGTATACATGGCATGTAGCAAAACTGGTAAACATGATTGCATGGCGAACACAAGCGACAGACACATGAACATCGTTACATGCGTGTCATGTAAGAACATCTGGATGCCACGCTCATGATGCGCTCGTGGCTATTTCGCTAGCGTCACATGTACACTGTCGTTCTTTATGAAATGGAACACGCGAACGCGTGGCCTGCGCTCTGCGGGGGCTGCGTACCGCATCATCAACCGACAAGTGAAGAAAGCACATTCGTTTTTGGCGTCATCTATGGCCTAGCAAGATAACGAGTCATGGCCGGAAGACAAGTGCTGCTAGATTGCGTTCCCTCACCGCTTGCGCGGCGAGCGATATCGGGTGATTACTGCAGCTTGTGCCGTGGTCGCGCACAAAATTTGATATGTTGCCAGTGGACGAAACACTACAGGTGTGAGGCGAGATGGAGTGCAACCTAGCATGGAGCACTTGCCTACCGGCCATAACTTGTATTTTTATTTTTTTAGCAACAGATGACGCTAAAAGTGAACGTGTTTTCTTTTGCTGTCGGTTGATGGTGTGGCCGCTCAGAGCGCAGGCCACGCGATCACGTGTTCCGTTTCATAAAGGACGACAGTGTACAAAATTTGGCATTGTGGTACGTGAATGAATGACGAAGGTATGTGACTGGTGCAAAAAGGACAATCATGAGATGCGTGTCATGTAACAATGTGACTACATGCCACGCTCATGATGCACTTGCGGCCGTTTCGCTAGCTTCACATATGCCAAATTCGGCATTACGTGACGTCAATGGATGACGAAGATACGTGACTGGTGCAAACATGATAGTCATTAGATGAGTGTCATGTGATAACATGACCACATGCCACAGTTAAGGCGCCAATACACTTCGACGTGACAGGCAGCGCGTGCGTGCCGGCGTTCGTTTCTTGGCATCACGCTGGCGGGGCCACGCCAGGCGCCGGTGCAGCCTAGGGAGCCTACATGAACGGCCGTTTTTAGGGTGATGTCAGCCTTTGACCAACTACATGCCGCCAACGCACCGCCGCCCGCCAAAACACAATGTTGCCCGACAGCAACGCCGCGCTGTCGCCCCATCTTGGTGCCCTCACTGCGTCTACGCCCGGTTGCGTTTAGTTCTCAATAATACGGCATCGAACGTTGCGGTAGCGTGTTAAACGCTGCCGGTGAAGCCTTAGAATGCCTGGATGCTGCGTACCGCTCTGCGCTAACCACAACAGAAAGGGGGTGCGAATGTTCCGCTTCCCAGCAAGCCCTGGCCGATGACAACTATGGCTGGCTCAAGTGAAGCGAGACGGCTGGGAGCCCACCAGTGCGTCTCGTATTTGCCCTGTGAGTACTGCGTAATTCGTTCACTGTTTTTTCCTGCGGCACACATATATGTGTTTCGCGGCGTTCGCGAATGAGTAGATAACCGAAGTTGTCGTTGCTGCGTCCACGCATTGCGAGTAGGAAGCCCACAAAGGGGACGCGTCCGCGCGTTCGCACGGAGACGCGCTCGCTAGTCTGAGCTGTTGCCACGCTTGCGTTCGTGTCAGCGTAACCTCAGTATTATGTCGCAAGTGTTTGTGTGTGGGCTGCGAATTTTTTCGTGCGCTCACTTTGAGAACTGGGTCGCTTACACGACCCTGAGAACCGCCGCTGTCAAAAGCCCAGGTGTTGTGTGTTGTTACAAGGGCTGGGCACCGACGCCGTACGTAGGTATACATGCTCGGTCGCCTCCCTACAATAATGTTGAATAGTCCAGCTGAATTAAATTCTAGCTGTTTGTCACAAATGCATCTGCAGTCAGATGCCAGATGAGTGGTCGACACGATGTTGACGTGCTGGAGGGAGCGGCGGCTGGCTCCAAAATGGCGGCGCAGAGAAAACTAAGCTGAATTTGGTGGAAGCTAGCAACAGCGTGCCCCGTTGCCCGCTGGTTTTGGCTCAGTTTCTTGAAGGTACTTATTAAGATGTCTCCACCCTAAAAACGGCCGTTCATGTAGGCTCCCTAGTCCAGCCGCATACTCGCAGGTGCGCACCGCGCGGCGTTGCTTTAACGCATGCGCAATTCAGAGCGTCCGGCGACCCTCCGCCCCGAAAAAACGTAGACGCAGTGCTCTCTGAGTAACGCATCGGCACGAAATGCAGCATGTCACATTTCTCGCCGGTTGCCGTCGTGCCGCGCCGACGAACGCTGCTCGCGCGCCTGGTGGCAGACTATAGAGTGCTCGCGTTTCGCTAACGTATAGCGTCGCTTTGCCCAGCGTGGGCGTGCGTCAACGTCACGTTGGAGTATAATGGGCCCTTCATGATGCACTCAAGGCCGTTTCGCTAGCTCCACATATACCGAATGTGGTATACGTGACGTCAATGAATGACAAAGCTATATGACTGGTGCGAACATGATAATCATGACACGCGTGTCATGCAAGAACATGACAACATACCACGTTTATAGCGTGCTCGCGGCCGTTTTTCTAGCTCCACTAATACTAAATTTGGTATCACGTGACGTGAATAGATGACGAAGGTAAACGACACATCCAACCATAATAATCATGACATGGATTTCATGTACGGCATAATTTACCTCCACTTCGTAACGTTGTGGTGATCTTAAAGTGACATAGCAACGTTCCTCATTCGTGCTTCACATATCATCGCTTCCCGCTGTACGTGGGATCGCCTTTTTTTTTACTCTTGCATTGCTGTTTTTCGTCACAAGTTTTTGCCACATGGTTTTTATCACATGGTTTCCTGTCTCCTTTAAATGTTTTCGCGCTCCTCACAATAAGCTCAATTAGAAGCCAGCGCTCCTCTTCTTCTTGTCTCATTGTCATGGTTCTGATAACGCGCTAAAACAGTCATCGCCATACCAACTAGCCGAAACTGCCGCGCTGCCGAGTTAAGGGAGTGATCACCAGAGCACCCAGACGTAAGCGACAAGACAGACAGACAGACAGGCAAACAGACAGGCAGGCAGGCAGGCAGGCAGGCAGGCAGGCAGGCAGGCAGGCAGGCAGACAGACAGACAGACAGACAGACAGACAGACAGACAGACAGACAGACAGACAGACAGGCAGGCAGGCAGGCAGATAGACAGACAGACAGGCAGGCAGGCAGATAGATAGATAGATAGATAGATAGATAGATAGATAGATAGATAGATAGATAGATAGATAGATAGATAGATAGATGCCAAATTTCTTGCAGTACGCAAAAAATGCTTCGCAAAAAAACAGTACTGAATAGAAGTTGAACCCAGGCTTTTTTCATGACAGCAGAGTATTATACCACAGACAAAACACTGTCTTTCAAATTTTTCTGCAAAATATCCTATACAGGCTCATGTCGGGCAACGAATCGCGTGAACCTACTTAATACAGCGTGGCGGAAAATAATAGCAAGTCATCACACAATATTAATTTCGCAATGAGCGTGTGATTTACACCCACTGCAAAATGCTCATGCATAATTCTTCATCACCTAAACGCAACGCCAACAAAGTGCACATAATATACCTTACAAGTTTGTAGCGGGCGCCTCGCTTATCCGCATATATGAGAATAATGACGTGGTGGAGGCTGTGGTGCTTCCCAAAACAATAAGTTATGGCCCAGATACCTTGCGGAAAGCGGAAACATGAAACGCAGTTGGCGTTGCCACAACACTGAAATGTAAAAATTGTAATCTATTTGAAAAGAAATTGAAGTGGGCGCAAAAAGCACCTATTGCGTCGGCAGGATCCTAGCCCACAGCCTTAAAGCTACGGCTACGAGTTCGGCTGGCTATCACACCCAAGTATTAAACTCGCATCACTAACCGACCAAGTATCCCTCGGAGCGCCTTCCGTCGAAGCTTCAAGGTCATCAGACACGTAATTTGAAAGTTGTAGGTTCACATCCAACCGACAGAAGAAAGCTTTCAATCGAGGTCATAAGCATGAAATGTGATGCAGTTAAAACAACAAAATAATTATACCAATGATTTTATTGGCTTGATCTTTTGTTTGTTTTATGACAAAAATAAAGACCTCGAACACTTCTATCTTTTTAAAGAATGTTGGTCGAAGAAGTTTCACAGTAAATTTTTGTTTTCAAATAAATTCTTGGGTATGGCATGCCAGAGCCTTATCTGCCAAAATAAATCTGAACGAGCCAGAACATTTTGATTTTTGCGACTGGAGAAACTCGTTTTACGACTGAGACAGAATGTTTAATGGATCACGTTGTGTCGGCGCCAATGATTGTCCAACGAGAGGGAATGTCTAACCGAGCCTGAATGCCTAAAGAGACCATGTGCCCTACAAGTATGAATTTACAGCCGAGACCTATTGTTCAACGTGACGGAATGTTGGACAAGTCTGAATGTCCAACCGAGATGGGATGTCCAACGAGACTGAATGGCTGACGAGCCTGAATGTCCACTATTGGATATTTCCTCTGGCTGGACATTAAGGCTGCAAGTAATGTCATCGGAAATGTCTTACTGCTGGCTCTTCCCCCTCATAGCCACTAAGTTAACCATACCTCCCTCGCAGTCCTCTCTCTCGTTTGCTGTGCATATAAGTGCGAGAATAAACGCCAAAGTTTTGTTTTCGGTTGAAGATCAGGATCTAACCCATATATATATATATATATATATATATATATATATATATATATATATATATATATATATATATATATATATATATATATATATATATATATATATATATATTGAAATACCACGGGTTCAGCTGACGCTTTATTCAAGCAACAGCAAAATGGCGCCGATGATGAAGAAGCCCGGGCGAAGACTGATGATGGTTATTGACAGATGAGGATGACGTCCAATGAATTCTTACACTAATTTTCCCCGTCGACGGAAGCAGCCAGCCTGGCCGCGAATTACGCTGGGGAACGCATACGATAGGGCTTGAGACGCGAAACGTGAACAATCTGTCCCGCGGCAGCGTTGGTCAGTGGGGACATGAACAGGTGTGACAAGGTAGTTCACTGGTGAGGTCTGTTTAATAACTTTGTAAGGGCCAAGATAGCGTGACTCAAGCTTCTCGCATAAGCCAGGCGTTCGCTCAGGAGTCCACAGAAGTACATCGTCGCCAGGGCGGTAGAGAACGACCCGGTGAGTGGCATCGTAACGATGTTTGCGATCTTCTTGACTAGTTTCGGTGTTTACACGGGCAAGACGACGGCATCGAGCAACACGGGACAGAAACTGGTCGCAAACGAATGGTGAAGAGTTGACGGGGCTAGAAAAGAATGAAACGTCGAGTGGTGATGTAGGTTCGCGTCCGTATACTAGGAAAAATGGAGGAGAATAGCCTGTGGTTCGTTGAACTGACGTATTATATGCATACGTGACAAAGGAAAGTATGGCATCCCAATTGTGATGGTCCTGTCGGATATACATGGACAGCATGTCACACAGCGTGCGATGAAATCTTTCTGTTAAGCCATTGGTTTGCGGGTGATAGCTAGATGTTGTTTTATGAACTGTTTTTGATGCTTGAAGAACTTCACTGAGCGTGCTTGGAAGAAATTCCTTGCCCCGATCACTCAAAAGAACACGAGGGGCTCCGTGACGTAGGTAAATAGCATTCAAGAAGAAAGTTGCTACTTCCGAAGCAGTTCCTGAAGTGATCTAGGCCATCTCAGCGTATCGAGTCAAGTGATTAACCGCGGTGACGATCCATCTCTTGCCGTCAGATGTAGTTGGGAGGGGCCCGAAGAGGTCAATTCTGACGACAGAGAACTGCTCTGATGGACAAGGAAGTGGTTGTAGGGTCCCGACTGGAGCAGTAGTGGGCCGCTTGCGGTGTTGCGCACGAGGCATATATTGCACGAGGCGATATATTTATGTGCCTCATGCGCACTATGCCTCGTGCGCACGAGGCATAGTGCGCACGAGGCGATATATTTTGCTACCGTCGTGGAAAGACCTGGCCAGAAGAATCGACTGCGGATGCGCTCGTATGTTTTGTAGTAACCCAAGTGTCCTTACATCGGCTCTTCGTGGGAAGCGCGTAGAACTTCAGTGCGTAGTGCGCGTGGTACGACGGGAACCCATCGGTGGCCTTCCGGGTGGAAAATGTATCGATGTAGCACACCGTGCTCCAACTTGAATAGTCGAAGTTGTTTCCGGAGCCTGGCATTTGGGGAAGATGAAGCGCCGGTAAGCCGACCGATGATGTCAGTGCAATAATAATCGGCTCGCTGGTGAGTGGTAAGTACTGACGGACGGGTGGATGAAGGTACAGAAAAAATTGATGATATCGACGAGGCGTCCTCCATATAGCCGATTTGACAAGGGGATATGACGTGCGCCGAAGTCTGCGGCAAAGGGCATCGTGACAAAGCGTCGGCATCTTGGTGTTGTCTTCCAGTATTGTAGATGACGTCGAAGTCATACGATTGTAACCGGAGAATCCAGCGGCCAAGTCGTCCCGACAAGTTTTTGATTGTGGACAACCAGCAAAGAGCATGGTGGTCTGTCACAACAGTAAAATGTCGACCATGCAGATACGGACGAAATTTTTGGATGGACCAGACAGCAGCCAAGCGCTCATGTTCGGTTATCGAGTACCTCTTCTCTGCAGAGGTCAGAGTGCGGCTTGCATACGCGACAACTTTCTCGCGAAAGGCATGGTTGTGCTGGAGGAATAGGCGCCGATTCCTTGTCCACTAGCGTCAGTGTGTAATATCGTAGGTGCCTTGTCATCGAAATAACAAAGCACTGGTGGGGATGTGAGTGCCTGCTTAAGCTCTAGAAACGAGGCTTCGCATTGATCATTCCAATCGAAGGAACCGGTACTAGCAAGGAGCTTGTGTAGAGGAGTGGCAATAGTGGCAAAGTTGCGAATGAAGCGGCGAAATTACGATGCGAGTCCAAGGAAACTGCGTAGTTCTTTGGAACGAAAGGGTCGCGGAGAGTTGAGGACTGCGGAAATTTTTTCCGGATCAGGCTGGATGCCATCTTTACTAACGAGATGTCCTAGAACTTTTATAGCTGTGTTGCCAAAATGGCACTGCTTTGTGTTTAATTGAAGTCCAGCATTGGAGAGACATGTGAACACTTGATCTAGGCGTTGCAGATGATCAGCAAAAGTGGAAGAAAACACGACAATATCATCGAGGTGGCATAGACGAGTTTTCCACTTGAGGTCACGAAGAGCAGTGTCGATTATCCTTTTTAATGTGGCGGGAGCATTACATAGGCCGAATGGCATTACGTTAAACTCGTAAAGACCGTCCGGCGTAGAAAAGGCGGTCTTTTCTTTGTCTGCTTCGTTCATTGGTATTTGCCAATACCCGGACCGAAGGTCAAGGGTGGAGAAGTACTGGGCGCCTTGCAATGAGTCAAGTGCATCATCTATACGATGCATCGGATATACCTCCTTTCGGGTAATCTTGTTGAGCGCGCGGTAATCAACACAAAAACGTACCGACCCCTCCTTCTTTTGTACCAAGACAACGGGTGATGACCAAGAACTGGTAGAGGGTCGTATGATGTTTCTCTTTAGCATATCGGTCACGTTCTCGTCGATGATTTTGCGCTCGGCCAAGGAGACTCGGTAGGGACGACGGCGTTCAACAGTCTGACCTCCAGTGCCGATGCGATGATGCGCAACTGTGGTCTGTCCTAGTGCCGAAGCCTTGGCGTCGAAGGAGGCCTGGTGTTTTGTTAGCAAATTTAGCAACGCCTCACGTTGAGAAGCCGAAAGGTGAGGATTTATACCGGGAACAAAGGAGGAGGAAGTAACAGACCGGGCCTGTTGTGACTGAGCTGTCAAGGCGTTAAGAGAGACCAAAGATACTGGTTTGGTATCCACATAACACGACAATGCAAAACCTTGAGGTAGGAGGACAGGCTCCGGGGCAGGGTTCAGGCCAAGGATTATCGCAGTACTGTCTTTGAACCACACCAGGCTGGTGGGGACTACAACGCCGCGAGCTAGACAGTTGCTGGAAGGGGTGATAAGGACGTCACCATTGGCAATATTCGGAGAAGTGATGGCGATGAGTTTCTCCTGACCCGAGAGCAGTGTGGTATCGGAAGCTGTGAAAAAACGCAATGGTTTCTCGTCGACATGTTCGCTGCAGTGATCGGTCTCGGTCATCTCGACTACACGTTGACGGCAAGAAATTAATGCAGAAGCTGATAAGAAAAGTCCCAACCTAAAATTAGTTCATGAGCACATGAAATTAAGATAGCGAAGGTGATGTGGTAACGAATACCATCAATGAAGACACGCGCTGTACATTGGGCCGATGGTCTAATTATTGCTCCATTGGCCCCAATCAAAGATGATCCAAGGTAGGATGTCTTCACTTTCCGCAATCGAGAACACAAGTCGGCACGCATAACTGAAATAGTTGCTCCCGTGTCCACCAAAGCCAACACCCGTACACCTTGCACAGTTACCAATAACATGTTGGACGGTCGTTCAGGAGGACTTGTGACATTTCGCCGCGATGCAGTTTTCCCTCCAAAAACTGCACTGTTTAGTTTTCTGATCGCTGGGCAGCCAGTTGAGAGACAGTTCGAAGGGGTGAAACAGAGCGTCGGCGTGGCGAAGGGGAGCGTGGTCGGGAGGCACGTGTATTGTTGGTCGTGTTGGAAATGCGCATAGGAGACGGGGATCGGTGGTTGGAAGGACTGTCGTCATAACGGTAGTAACCTCATGCACATGTGTCGTCTCGTTCAAAAGCGCATAACCACGACGTTCATGTTGCTGCCGACGTCGACAGACCCGGGAAATGTGTCCTCGAATTCCGCAGTAGTAGCAAATAGGCCGCGGGGCCCGCCAGGAAGAATGGTAGGTAGGGTTTGGTGGACGGGCGACTAGAGGTGCGAGCTGTTCGTGATCAGGCACAGGTGGTGGTACTTGAGACGGCGAGGGTTGCATTGAAGCTATCTGTGCATACGAAGCGGGTTGGGTGCATGGTGGAGCACGGTGGGTGCTTTGAAACACTGACATTTCTTCTCTTATAATGCCGCGCAGATTGCTAGAAGCGAGTTGAGCGGGAACGTTGTGAGAAGGAGGTAAACTGTAGGCTTGCAGTTCCTCACTAATTATGGTTCAAATGATGAATCGGAGCTCCATACTGTTTGCCAGGGGGTTCTCAGAGAAGTCGGGTCGCAGGCGGATTGACTGCAAGGTATGAAGCCGCTGGCATACAGAGACGACGTCGGAAACCGTCGAAGGGTTGTGCGCGACGAGGGCGTTGAAAGCGGTAGGTCTGATACCCTTCAAAAGGTGCCGGACACGATCACCTTCTGGCATGGTGTCGACACGGTGGCAAAGTGCAAGCACATCCCCAATATAGGAAGTGTAGGACTCACCGCATTGTTGAACACGTTCTGCCGATTTCTTCCGAGCAACTTCTGAACGGACGGTCGGTGTGCCGAAAATGCGTCGGAGCAGGTCTTTGAAGGAAGACCAATCGCGGAAGTTGCTCTCATGATTTAGGAACCACGTCTTGGCGACGTGAGAGACGTAAAACTGGATGCGTGCTAATTTCGATGCCTCATTCCAGTTGTTTTAGACACCTACGCGGTCATAGTTGTCGAACCAGTCTTCGACATCTTTGCCAGGCAGACCGGAGAAGATTGGACGCTCCCGAGGAGGGTTGTTGACCGGGCTAGGGTTGGCGGTGGGTGGTTGAGCCGGTGGGTGGTTCGGTTGGGCTTGCTCTTGCGCCATGGTGCTCTGCTGGCGTAAGCGACGTCCCGAACGGAGCTCCAGGAGCAGGCTTTGGATGGAGAGAGGTCGAAGAGATCGGGAAGCACCTTCCACCACTTGAAACACCACGGGTTGAGCTGACGCTTTATTGAAGCAACAGCAAAATGGCGCCGATGCTGAAGAAGCCCGGACGAAGACTGATGATGGTTATTGACAGATGAGGATGACGTCCAATGAATTCTTACAATATATATATATATATATGTCTATATATATATATATATATATATATATATATATATATATATATATATATATATATATATATATATATATATTGTAATAACAAGAAGACAGAAACAACGCCCGATCATTGGGCAGGCTGTTCTATTGTGCCCTGTGCTGGTGGCAAGCCGCTGCCCCACAACCGAGTTCTTCACTTCACTTTCGGTCACCACACTCGGTCACACTGCTTCAGTGCATATCATAAAAAATCGGCCCCGTATCTGCATGTTTTATTGTAAATGTCGTCAAATGATGACGGTATTTTGTCTGGAGAGAGCGAATAAAACGTTCTTTTGACGTTATGTGCGAGAAAATTGGTGGAGTGTATTCTAGAGGCGCTGGGTTAAACTACCTCGATCTGTGCAGCGAAGGCGCACAAGCGCGTCAGGGCACGTGAGACACGAGCATTATCTGGCAGTTATCTTCGAAAATGAATGAAGGCGTGCGCAACAGTTTTGCAGGCGATAAGGTGTAGAACTCAAAGCAACGGGCAGGTGCCACCACCCTATCGTCTTAGCAAAGCGTTGGAAACTCTCGCCTTTTTAAGCACAGCATTTGCAATGTCAGCGCAGTGTGGTTCTTAGAATTACTTATTTATGCCTTGTCTAGTGTGTAAAGAGGTTTATTTGTCGAACCAAACGGGCAGGTGGGAGATTGGAAATAGCGACAGGACGAGGAAGAGGGAGGAGCTCGAGCGCCGATCTCGTGGTGCCTTACTCTGCGATGATGCTTGCTGTTCCCTTTTGTTGTAATCATTCCTTCATTATAATTGCCCCCGTCGAGAAAGATCAAGCCATCCTGGCGATCTAACAGTAGGAACGAGCGGGTCGAAGTACGGCTTCAAGCGGTCCACGTGAACAATGTCGTGTCCACGCCGACGATGGTCACCGGGTGGCGTAAGCGGTTCAATGGCGTAATTGACGGGCGATGTGCGCTCTACCACGCGGTATAGGCCATGGTAATTTGAAAGTAGCTTGGTAGACAAACCAGGTGCACAGGGTGGTATATACAGCCATACAAGGATTCTAGGGGCGAACTTGGCGGCAGAAGGGTGGTCGTCATCGCGGGCCTTTTTTTGGCGTTGCTGGTCAGCCGTAGTAAACTGCTTCACTAGTTGGCGGCATTCTTCGGCGTGACGGGCGGCTTCAGACACGGTCGTGCACTCAGATACATCTGGTGCGTATGGCAGCAAAGTGTCAATTGTGTGCGATGGTAGACGTCCGTATAGAAGGTAGAATGGAGAAAAGCCGGTGGTGACTTGGGTAGCGGTGTTGTACGCGTAGGTCGCAAACGGAAGAACCAGGTCCCAGTTCGTTTGGTCAGATGCCACATGCGTCGCGGGCATGTGACCCATGGTCCGATTAAACCGCTCAGTCAGGCCATTCGTCTGAGGGTGGTAAGCAGTACTCATCCGGTGTACAATATGGCACTGACGGAGAAGTGCTTGGATTACGTCGGATAGAAATACACGGTCCCGGTTACTTAGGAGCTCGCGAGGAGGGCCGTGACGCAACACAAACCGATGGAGGATGAAAGATGCGACGTCCTGAGCGGTCGCCGTAGGAAGAGCAGCGGTTTCGGCGTACCGTGTCAGGTGATCTACAGCAACGATAGCCCACCGGTTACCTGCTGTGGTCAATGGCAGTGGTCCATAAAGGTCGATTCCGACGCGATCGAATGGGCGGTCAGGGCACGCAAGCGGCTGTAGTGGAGCTGCCCCTGTATTCGGTGGCTGTTCTCGTCGCTGACACTCGTGGCAGCTGCCAATAAACTGTCGAACAAAAGTAAACATCCCACGCCAGTAGTAACGCTTCCTTAAACGCTCGTAGGTCTTGAAGACACCGGCGTGAGCGCATTGCGGGTCGGAATGAAATGATGCACAGATTGTAGAGCGCAGCTTTCGGGGAATAACGAGCAGCCACTTCCTGCCGTCTAGTGAGTAATTGCGCCGGTACAAGAGGCCACCTCGAATGGTGAAGTGCGAAGCCTGGCGTCGCATTGCTCGAGTGATGGGAAGTGTCGGTACCCCAGATAAGACGTCCAGAAGCGAAGTTATCCATGGATCGTCGCGCTGTGCAGAGGTCATTGTGTCGATGTCAAGAGCGGACAGCGCGTGTTCCATAGAAGATATAGAGGCAGCCTCAGTCGACAGTGGTGATTGCGAGAGCGCATCAGCATCGGCATGTTGGCGGCCGGAACGGTACACGACGCGGATGTCATACTCTTGAAGTCGCAGAGCCCAACGAGCAAGGCGACCTGATGGATCCTTCAGCGACGACAACCAACATAAGGCATGATGGTCTGTAACTACAGCAAAGGTGCGGCCATATAAGTATGGGCGAAATTTCACAATTGCCCAAAGTATGGCTAAGCACTCTTTTTCGGTAACACTGTAGTTTACCTCAGCCTTGTTGAGCGTTCTGCTGGCGCAGGCGACGACATACTCAGGGGATCCAGGCTTGCGTTGAGCAAGAACTGCACCGAGACCGACACCGCTGGCGTCTGTATGGATTTCAGTTGCAGCCGTGAGATCATAGTGGCGCAATATAGGCGGTGATGTCAGGAGACGGCGAAGAGTGGTAAATGCGTGATCACATTCGGAAGACCATGATGAGATGTCGTTGGCACGGCTTAAAAGTTGGGTCAAAGGGGCAATTATGGAGGCAAAGTTGCGCACAAACCGACGAAAGTAGGAGCACAATCCTACGAAGCTGCGTAACTGTTTTACAGTCGTTGGTTTGGGGAATTCAGCAACAGCCCGTAGTTTAGCCGGATCGGGAAGAACACCATCCTTTGATACGACGTGACCGAGAATGGTGAGCGTCCGAGCAGCGAAGTGGCATTACTTGAGATTCAGTTGGAGCTGCGCATTCTTCAGACACGTGAGGACATGTTTCAGGCGTACAAGGTGTGTTGCGAAATCGGGTGCAAAGACGACGATATCGTCGAGGTAGCAGAGGCATATGTTCCATTTCAAACCCCGCAGAACCGAGTCCATCATGCGCTCGAATGTGGCCGGCGCATTGCAGAGGCCGAAGGGCATGACATTGAACTCATATAGCCCGTCCGGTGTCACGAATGCTGTTTTTGGACGATCACCATCTGCTAAGGGCACCTGCCAATAACCCGAACGCAAATCTAACGACGAAAAAAACTCGGCACCTTGTAAGCAATCAAGGGCGTCATCAATCCTGGGCAAAGGGTATACGTCTTTGCGAGTGATCTTATTTAAGCGCCTGTAATCAACGCAGAAGCGAATTGTACCATCCTTCTTCTTAACAAGAACGACAGGTGATGCCCATGGACTTTGGGAAGGTCGGATAACGTCGCGCTTGAGCATATCGTCAACGTGTTCGGTGATAACCTGACGTTCCGTGGCGGAAACACGGTATAGTCGCTGTCGTACTGGCGCGTTGGAACCTGTGTCGATGCGGTGGAAAAAACTGGGAGTTCGGCCAAGGGTAGGTTGAGCAACGTCAAAGGATTCACGAAACTGGTAGAGCAGCTGAAGGAGCTCAGAGCGTTCAGATGGCGATAGTCCGTCGGCAATCGATGAATCAAAAAGCTCGCAAGGTGGTATATTGGAAGAGTTGAGGACACTGATGGCGTCGTAGTCACCGGAACAATCTGGCGGCATGGTAAAAATTTGTTCTTTATCAATGGCATGCACGTGTCCAAGAGATTCACCTTGAAACAGTTCAACGGGATACGGAAGGGTATTGATGAGGCAAAGAGCACTGTTTCCTTCAGAAATAGAGAGGATTGAATAAGGCAGGAGAAGTGAGCTTCGACTAAGGAAGAGGCTTGATGGCTCAAAGAATGCAGCTTCGTTCCTAATGCCGCCACAGAACACGGGGAGCAACACAGCTGCTGTCGGAGGAATTTCAGTGCCTTCTTTGACGACGAGTTTGTGTACGGCGGGCTGAATGCGGCTGGTTGGTTGATCGTAAAACGGGAAAAGTTCAAGCTCTAATCTTGCACAATCAATAACGGCATGGTTACGCGATAAAATATCCCATCCAAGTATGATGTCGTGTGAGCACGACGACAGGACAATAAACTCAACAGTGTAGTGGTCCTTCGCGATCATCAGTCGGACAGTACAGGCGGCTACAGGCTGAACCGGATCCCCATTCGCTGTTTGCAAGGACATCATATTAAGAGGTGTCGTCACTTTTCGGAGCTTGCGGCAAAGTTTAGCGTCTATCACGGAAACGGCAGCACCAGTATCCACTAGAGCATATGCTCGAGTACCTTCTACAAAAACTTCGACAATATTCGACGGCAATGTCCGAGGACTTGAGCATTTCGACAGCGCAGTTCTTGCCTCCTGAACTGTGGCGGTTAGTTTCCCTCGTGTTCAGGAGCTGGCCGACGACGCATGGGTGACAGGGAGCGACGACAGGGCGAAGGTGAGCGACCAGACATAATACGCGACATTCCCGTGAAGACGAGCTTGACTGAGGGTCAGAATTTTCCAGACGGGATGGAGAAAGGTCCATGAAGCTGTTCTGTGTCCGGGCGTCTGTGTATCCCGGCACGCGACGACGGCAGTAACGGGCGATATGGCCAGGGCCGCCGCACGCAAAACAGATGGGCCGGTTATCGCGCGTTCTCCAAGTATTGGTGACGAGGGGACCAGTCCATGCGGCAGACGGGTGAGTCGAGGCTGTGGTGGCAATGGGAGGAACCCAGGCGGTGGACGGCTGAGTCGGGGCTGAGGTATACGGCAGTCCCTGGAACGACGGGGGGTGGTGTCGCTGCTGCCGCTTTAGTGCCTCAGCGTAAGTAAGAGGCGCGGTGACGGGGGGCTGCTGCAAGGGCACCGGCATAGCCTCAGAAATCTGCTCCTGGACCACATGTCGGAGCATGGGAGCCAATGGTGGTGGGTGTCGCAGTGGCTGTTGGTGCGAGAGCTCCTGGCGTTGAGCAAAAGGCAGCAGAGAAAGCTGCCGAGCCACTTCCTCTCGCACGAAGTCTTTCATTTGTGCGAGAAGGATTGTCGGGTCAGTCATAGCGTCCAGTGCGGTCACTGGTTGGATTGTCTGGAATGAGCGTCACGTCTGAGCTCGTTGCCTCCGCAATTCATCATAGCTTTGGCACAAAGTCCCTACTTCTGCCACGGTGCTTGGAGACTTCGCGAGAAGCATCTGGAAAACGTCATCGTCGACGCCCTTCATAATGTGCTGTATCTTCGCACTCTCGCTCATGGAAGCATCGACGCGCCGGCAGAGATCAATCACATCTTCTATATATGATGTGAAAGTTTCACCTGGCTCCTGTGCCCGTGTGCGCAGACGTTGTTCGGCGCGTAGCTTCCGTAAGGCAGGACGACCAAAAACGGCACGTATTGCCTCCTTGAAGGCGGACCAATTCGCGAACTCGGTTTCGTGGTTCGTATACCACAGCTTGGCCACGTCGGTGAAATAAAAATTGACAGTGCCTAACTTAGCAGCGTCATCCCGCCTGTTGGGTCCACTGACTTTCTCGTATGACGACAGCCAGTCCTCGACGTCATGGTCTTCGGTGCCGGCAAAGATCGGGGGGTCTCGCTGATGAACCGGGCTGGGGCAAGTAGCGGCCGCGAGAGGTATTATTTGTTGGGCAGCGTCAACTTGCATGGTCGACGGCAGGGTGCGAGACCGGAGTTCCAGGTTGTAGGCGATGTGGTTACCCAGCACGATCCACCAAATGTAAAGAGGTTTATTGGTCGAACCAAACGGGCAGGTGGGAGATTGGAAATAGCGGCAGGACGAGGAAGAGGGAGGAGCTCGAGCGCCGATCTCGTGGTGCCTTACTCTGCGATGATGCTTGCTGTTCCCTTTTTTGTCATCATTCCTTCATTATAAGTGTAAAAACACACATACAGAATAATGACGTGTTATTGTGTCTGAGATATGCGCAATACTTACTTTTTAATTAACAATCACACAAGTAAAAACGCTTCATATTGGGTTGAATTTTGGCCGTTCGGGGTGTCGTTTAGGCGGACGAACAGACAAATGCAGTGACAGACCAACAGGCAGATTAAATTTTTTGCGTCGAAGTACCCCAAGAAAGACCATAGTCTTAAAAAAAACACGCCGAGACGCGGCTTATCAGTCATGCCGAAACTCTCTTTTCTTAAGACGAGACTAGTGCACAAAAAAGTTGTTTGTCTTGCGTTTGTTTACACTGCGTTGCCTAGCCGGATATCCCACCCGCCACTTGTTCTCACTGAGCTTTTCAGTGATAAAGAAAGGTCTTTTGTACTTGGCGCAAAGGTTCTTTCCAGGTGACTGTGTGCTTCGGTGGACCCACACTTCATCTCCTACACTGTATTGTGGTGCTGGTCGGTGGCGGCAGTCGTAGTACCGTTTCTGGGCATTTTGAGCGTTTTCAGTTCTCCAGCGTGCCTTAGCCCGGATGACGTCTCAGGTGGTTTGTCTTGAAGTGGTGGGTTCGACACGTACACTGTATTGGGGTGCTTAAATTGTGGACGGCAGATAATTTCGAAATATGCCCGTACACAACTTCATAGGACAAAGTTCTAACTTAAAAATCCGTGTTAATCGCATATACGGCTGCTGCTAGGTGAGCGTCCAAGTCGGCTTCATTTGTTTTCTTGTTCTTACACTAAAGAATAAGTCGAACCTGTAAAACCTGGTTCTATCTCTCCGTCAAGTCATTCGCTTGTGAATGGTATGCGCTGAAGTGAAATGATGTGCGACACCAGCGTTTCGGAGGTACGTTCGGAGTTCCCGACTGCGGTAAGTAGTCGCTCTGCCCGAGATGATCCTTCTAGGTAGGCCGTGTTTCCATTCGAAGCGGTCCTTCAGAAACCTGATCACAAAATCAGCTGCGAAAGAGGGCATTGCCGCAACTTCTACGAACTTTGAGAAGTGGTCCACTGCGACTATAATATACAGACTGCTTGCTGCTGTACTTAGTAATGAACCGACGTGGTCAATCCCAATGGTGTTAAAATAGCGTCTGGGGGCGGAATAGGTGTGAGTAGTCCAAGTTGGCATACCGAGCGACGCTTTTGCTTTTGGCACATCTTGCAGCTTGCGACGTACGATCAAACGCTTCTCTCCATTCTCGGCCACTATAAACGGTCTTGGGCTTTCTGAAGAGTAGCTCGCTGACCTACGTGTCCACCTTCCGGAGAATCATGGATGACGGGCAGGATTTCAGGACGCATAGTCAATGAAATGACTAAGAAGTGGCGTTCTGCTTGGTTAGTCGTCCAATGACGTCTGTTCAATGTTCTTCCATGAAGGACAAGCTTTGAAGTAATGCGCGTGTCTTCGAGAGGTGTTAGTAATATCCTCTTAGCTACCAGCGTCCACATTTGTGGACGTGGATGTTTAGGTACAGTATTCCAACAAAAACTGTTTCGGAGAATTCAAATTTGGCGCGTTTGAAAGACCGGCATTCAGTTTTCACAATCCCCGACAGAGAGCAGCACCAGTCGTTTAGAAGCGCTGTGGTGAAAAGTTGAAATGGCGGCAAATAGCTCGAGCGGCTTGCGGCGACCCAGGGGTAAGTTTTCGGCTATTATGCTCTACTTTATCAACATTATGCGAAACTTTTTGCTCACGCGTGGAACTTGCACCCCATTGAAGCGTAATAAGCTGCTACTCAGACGGTATTTACTTCCGTTGACGCGCGAGATGTGTGTTTACAATGGTCCACGTTTGTGGACAAAAGTTGTGTACGTGTGTAGAGCATTCTTTGGTTTGCTCTCAATAGCCAGGTTCCTGACCGATGAAGAGATCGCTGCCATGTTAGAGGAAAGTGATGCGGATCTCTCTGAGTCAGAAGATGAAGATGAACGTGGCTTTTCTCCTCCCGTAAGCGAGGATGAGAAAACAAGTGATTCTGGAGATGAGTCTGAACCTGAAATTTGCAGCCCACCAACAAAAAAGAAGAAGAAATGCGTCTGGAACTCGCGAGCGTAAGTGTTTTTAGTTTGCGGCTGTTGGTTAAAGGTAAACATACTTTCTCATTACTTACAGATTTCCAAAGAGGGATGGTCTTGAACCTGACAATCAAGAACTCCTCAATTTTCGGGAGTTTCTCACCCCGCATGAGTACTTCGCAAAGTATTTTCCGTTGGAGTTTTGGAGGGAACTTGCTGAACAAACGAATCTGTATTCGGTTCAGAAGCGAAGTCACCGATCAGTTCAAACCAACACTCTTGAAGTAAGGAAGCTTGCTGGAATACACCTGCTAATGGGTATCATGCACCTTCCCCAAGTGCAGCTGTACTGGTCCCGAGCAACCCGGACACCATCTGTTGCTGACCACATGACAAGAAACAGATTCTGCGAGCTGCGCAATCACTTGCACTTTATCGATGCTTCCACCATTACAGCGCATCAAAAGGAAGATAAGCTGCACCTTGTGCGGCCAATAGTTGATTGCTTCCAAACTGCGTGCCGAGCACTCCCGCGGACAAAAAACCTTTCGATAGATGAGCAAATGATCCCATTTTCGGGAAGGTGTGCATTCAGGCAATATCTCCCTTCAAAGCCGAATCCACTTGGTCTCAAGAATTTCATTTTAGCCTCCCCTGATGGTCTAGTCCTTGACTTTCTTGTTTACACAGGGAAGGATACTGTACACGCCAATGATTCAAAAGCGTATGGCCTGGGTGGAGCAGTTGTCAAGAAGCTCGCAACAACCATAACGGATAACAAAGCCCATGTGTTCACTGACCGGTATTTTACAGGCCTGCCAATCGTGGACTACCTTCTAAAAAGGAAAGTGTTTTTGACTGGGACTGTCAATTCAAACCGAACAGAAGGTGCAGTCAAACAACTTCCGAATGATAAGTCAATGAAGCGGGGAGACAATGCTTGCCTTGTGCGGGAAGATGGAGAAGTATGCCTCGTGAAGTGGAGGGATAACAAAGGAGTTCTTCTAATGTCAAGTGCCGTTGGATGTGATCCTGTCGGTACATGCAAGCGGTGGTGTAAGGAAGCTAAAAAGAAGGTTGCAGTTCCCCAGCCAGCAGTTGTTGCGGAATACAACAGGTGCATGGGTGGCGTGGACTTGGTCGATAGATACGTGTCGTATTACCGAACCAAAATCAGAACAAGAAAATGGACGGTGAGATTCTTCACTCACTTTCTTGACCTTGCAGTGTGCAATGCATGGGTCGAATACCAACGCGACAGTCAAGCAGCGGGCGTACCAAAAAAGGAAGTGCTTTCCCTCCTTCAATTCAAGCAAGACATCGCGGAAACTCTGATCAAGGGGAATCCAACACGTAACAGCAAGAGAAAGAATGACACGCCCACAACATGCAACTCAAGGCCTATTCAGTTACCGAATATTGACATACGTAATGACCGCTATGACCATTTCCCATTTCCCAGAGTCTTGCAGCCTAAAAAATGCAATGCGGTGCAGAAACGGGAGCTGCAATGGCAAAACAAGAGTGAAGTGCACCAAATGTAATGTTTTCCTGTGTCTTCACGGAAAAAACTGTTTCTTGCAGTTCCACAATGCTGGCAACTAGTGTCCCCATATGTGGACGCGTTTTTTACAACGTTGACAACTTATGTCCACAAGTGTGGACATTCCTGAATTACTTGAAATAACTGAATTTTTTTATTGTTTTTTTTGGTTATGAACTATGGGCAAGGTGTTCAATAAATGTTTAAAAAAAAAAGTTGACTTTTTTCATTCCTTCTAGGGTCAGTAGTCCGCATCCGCATCCTACCGTTGAGAGTTTGAGACATCCTGTCGCGAAAACCAAGTCCAGCCTTCTTTGGCTTGTGGAGAGGCTTCCTCGCACGGGTTTCGCGACAGTGCATCGTCAATCTGGTTTAATGTTCCTGTGATGCTTCACGTCGTAAGTGTAGCCGTGGAGTCGGATGATCCAGCAAGCAAACTTGTATTTGAGGTGTTCCTTGGCAAACATTCATGCAATTGCAGCATTGTCCGTCACTATCTTGAGCTTGCAGCCGAACAAGTAGTGCCGAAACATCTCGCCCACGGTCCAGACCACCGCCAGGTATTCTAACTCGTTGGAGTGTTAATGGCGTTCCGTGCCGGATAGCTTGCGGATAGTATAAACTACGACATGCTCAGCTCCGTCTCGGTCGGACTGAATGAGGACCGCTCCTATATAACAACCTGGCTAGCATCTGTGTGCACTTCAGTGTCGCATTCATTGTGAAAATGTCTCAAAACGGGACACTGTGTGAGCCGTTGCTCTGGTATTTGAAAGGCGGCACCCTGTAAAGGGCCCCACGCAAAAGTCGACGCTTTCTCAAGCATATTTGTGAGTGGGGCTGCCGTCGATGCAAAGTTAAAAACGAATTCGCGAAGGTACGAAGCGAGGCCCAAAAAATGTCTGCCACTGTTTCCGACATGTTGGAGCAGGGAAATATTCTACAGCTGCTAATTATTCAGCCAAAGGTTCAACACCAGCTGCAGAAATGGTGTGTCCCAGGTAAGAGATCTAGGGCGATAGAAATTGGCATTGTTTTTGGTTAAACCGAAACCCGGCATCAAATAGTCGTTGGAGAACTTCATCAAAATTTCGTAATGTTCTTTCAAGGGCGAACCTCCTTAAAGCGGTACCCGTTCGTCCCTCGTCGTAGCCGTAGCACAGAACACCTACCAGTTTAGAGAACGGAAACTGTACCTTTGGGCTGTTGTATCAAAATAACATGCAAATATGTAGCGGCGGCATACAGAACTGCAATACCGCGAGGCGAGATGACGCTGGCAGTACTATCATCATCAATAAAAAGACGAATTTTTTTGCTGAAGGGGGGGGGGAGGGCTCGCGGCTGGTTCGCACTGCTCGCTTTCTCTGGTATTTTTTCGTTGCTAAATCGCGCTTCACGTCTGTAATTATCGCCAGGTGACCTAGCTGGCCTCGACTGGCAAACACAACGTCAATCAAGTTAGGTTTGCATCATTTATTGCGAGGGTCCAAGCCGGTACAGCCAATGTTTATGGTCAGGTCCGAACAAAACAAGTCACTCTTACATATCGAATGCTTTCAACCCATGTGTAAAGACTCTTGAAAGCTTACAACCATATGCATATAACGGAACATCGAGATCGCTGAATGAATGTCACCCTCATTGTGTAGCTTCGTTCGAGTTTAACAGCGTGGCTTCAGGACAAGGGTCCGATTGTGCTGTCCGATGCGGCGCTTGCCCTGTAGTGTTGATCTTCAAGTGACGTGAATGCATGATGTGGACTCGGGAAGAAAGCTTGCACATCGCCGATAGATAGCTCGCGCAGTGAGAGCAATTAGTTTTGCTAAATAAATAAATAAGCAATTGCGAATGCGTGGAGTTCTTAATTTTCTCGCTCTGTAATGCTGCATTGAGTTCTTCACGTGCAATATCGCGTCGTATCGACAGGGTGGGCACTAGTTCTGATTCTCAGCCGTGAGCCCATATCATAGGTAATATTGACGCAAGGTAAGCTGACAACTATAGTAGCCAGCCTCTGAAGAGGACAACGAAGTAGTTCTGTGTGCGCGTGCTCTGGTGTTCGATACTGCGACGATTCGAGATGAAACTCTCTATTTCCTGTGGTCGCTCGCCAGGTCGTGGACGAGGGGCATTAGGCGAAAATCCACGGAGACCCACACGACGGTATGGACATGTTCGGTAGACGTGTCCGGCTTCCCCGCAGTGGAAACAAAGGGGCCTGTGGTCGGGTGTACGCCAGATGTCAACCTTTCTCGGTCTTGCTTCGGCGATCAACGGTGAGCAGCGAGGGCGGAAGCCTACCTCCATTTGCTGAGCGTGTCGCTCATTGTGGTAAAATACGCTGGTTGAACTGCACGATGGAGGACGTCGCACTGCTTCCGCGTAGCTCATCTCGACGCAGTGCCTCTGTTGTGGCGCCTCGGATGGTTGGGGAGCGTGAACGGCTTGCCGTAGCTCGGCGCGTACCATCTCCGCAATGGAGAGCTGCTCTGCAGGTGAAGCAGTCACCTGCATCTTTTGTAGCTCTTCCTTAATGAGAGCTCTGATAAGCTCTCGCAACGCGCTGATGTCATTGCCGAGAGTGACAGAAGTGACCTCACTTGGGTTTACACCACGGTTATACTACCTGGCACGCTGTTGAAGGGCCCTTTCCATGGCAGTGGCTTCCTCATGGAACTCCGCAAGTGTCGCAGGCAGGTTTCGAATCAGGCCGGCAAAAATCTCTTCTTTAACACCGCGCATTAGGTGGCGAACTTTCTTGGATTCGGACATAGAGAGCTCCGCACGCTTGAAAAGCCGATCCATGTCCTCTACGTATGTCGTCACCCTTTCGTTAGGGCCTTGAACCCTTGCCTCTATAGCACGCTCCACTGTCTCTTTCCTGTCCTCTCGGGCAAATGCCTTGAACAACTGCCGTTGAAACTCATCTCATGACGTAAGCGCTGCTTCATGGTTCTCAAACCACGTTTTCGCGGAGTCCTCCAGGAAGCAGTACACATAGCGTAGCTTACGCTCTGGGGTCCAGTCGTTGATGACGGCGACCCGGTTGAAATGCTCGAACCAGTCGTTGGCATCTTCAAAAGCAGCTCCGTGAAATGTCTTCGGCGTCTTGGCCTTGTTGATAACCAGGTGCGCTGGTGCTGGCACGGTGACGTTAGGTGGTGTTTGATTCATAGTCCTCTGACGTTCAGGCAGCAAACCGTGCTGTGGCTCGAGTCCCTGGAGACGACGGCTGGAACGTACGTGCACAGAGGTAAGCTCGGTTGATATACTCGATGGACTTGCGTCAGGGGTGCTCTCAGGGGACCGTATCATCTACCGTACCCAGCACTTTCACCAGAAAATGTCACAAAGACACAAGCACGCAGGTACAAAATAGGGCGTTTACTTTCGCAACCCAAGGGCCAGAAACGCGAACACCAGAGCACGCGCACACAGAACTACTTCGTTGTCCTCTTCAGAGGCTGACTACTATAGTTGCTAGCCTACCTTGCGTCAATATGTATTTAGGTGATGGGCCTAAAATATTTCAGGCTTGCTACATTTATTGTTAGATTAAAGTTACACAGTTACTACAGCTAGAATTTTTCGTCGCAGGTAATGACTGGTCTGCCGAGTAGGCAGCGAATATGTTGTATGCTAAGGGACAGTTATGAAGTGCTTGCTTACAGATCGAAAAGATCCAATTCTAGGAAAATAAGCTTTAGGCATGCGTTGTACAATTTTTTTGTTTGTACATCTTTGTTGGTGCTCTTACAGTACACTATCTGCTGTTGCGAAAGACGGCGACCCCAACACGGTCCCGAAGGCGCCACTGCTTCGAACTCCGCCGGGAAGGTCACCAGCCGTTTGGTAGCGTAGGTTTCTTAGCTCGCGACTGCTTCTGCGCAGAGCTGATAGACGAGCGGACGAGACTACAGTGAGTTAAACAAGGTTTATGTACAGCATATATACAGAGGCGTTACAAATTCGGCACTGGGGCCGACAGAGACTCGAAGAGCCAAGCTCTCCTCTCTAACACATAGGTCTGCTCTCAAATAGGACTGCTCGCGACGCGCCGCAGGGCTTCTTTTATATGCACCGGGTCCAACCCAAATGTCCATCCAGAAGCGCCGCTGATCGTGAGGTCAAACTCCTCCAATGGGGGTCGCCGCTCGGCCACGTCATTCTTTCTCATCGAATTTGGAGAGGCTGCGCTGCAGGTGGCTGCCCCCAAGGACGAGTGACGTCGCTAGGCATTGCGTCAGCCGCCAGACAGGAAGACGCCGGTTGTTTACTCGACGGGCTCACGGGCTGAGGTGACTCACTGCACGTGCACGCCAGAAAGGCGCCGTCGAGTGTTGACGCCATTCAGTTGTTCGCGTCAGGCGGGCGCGCGGGCTCGCCTTGACACAAATTGCCTTTTTCAGAGGCACGGACGTTTGCTGCGGACTCGCAGGCATAACAGCACCCCCGCCGCCAGACAATGCGCGGGAAAGACGAGCTGCTTCCACGGGCTCGGATGTCAGGTGCACTCGTTCGCCAGGTCCCTCCAGGTTCGCCTCCAGGGCCATGGGGAGAATACAGCTCCAGACTCTGTTCCGGGAACACATCCCATTCTTGAGGATGGATCCCAGCTCCACTGGCTTGTCGACACAACTTGCTGGTCAGCTTCGCTCGTCTCTGACGATCCTTGGTTTCAGCACTTGTCGATGGTTCTGCAACTTGTCAAGAACGGATCGACAACACACAACACACGACACAAGCAAGTGCCCTCGGTCACCCGACAGAACACCAGACAAAGTATAGTACAACATATACCTAGCTACGCGTCCATCGGAATTTCTTTCCCTCTACATCAAGAGGCACATGTGGGACACAAGACTCTTAAAATGAGAACTCATTTTTTTTACACGTACAACAACGTAACGAAATAGAAAAGAACATAAAGTTGGCTCCTTGAGCTCATTCTGTACGAGAGCGCTCAGCTAAGGCCGTGATGAGGGCAAAATTTTGCCCCGAATCGCCAGCGAGAAACCGAAAGGTGGAGAAGGTACTAACTAAACGCGCGGCTCAATGCGCCTGCATTAGCGTTCTTTCTTTTTTGTAGCGAACGTCAAAGTTGTGCTGTTGGAGTATCATGCTCCACCTCAGTAACCGGCCACTTTTAGGCGACATGTTATTTAACCAGGTTAGAGGACAGTGGTCCGTTTCAACCACAAACCTCGAACCAGAGACATAACAAGCTAGCTTTTGAACGGCCCACACGAGGCATTCCTTTTCAGAGGTACTGTACGCCTCTTCCCTGCCGCTGAGTTTTCGACTTAAATACGAAACCGGCCTTTCGTTACCAGCACTGTCTTCCTCGCACAATACAGCTCCCATGCCGCGATCACTCGCGTCGCATTGAATAACAAATCTCTTAGAGAAATCGGGTGCCATGAGAACAGGCTTTTCGCTTAGGGCCTGTTTTAGCTGGCAAAACGCATTCTCCTTTTCTGAGTCCCATACTACTTTAACCGGCTCGGATTTTCGAAGCGCGTGAGTTAGAGGGCTGGCAATGCTACAGTAATTTTACACGTAATGCTGATAGTATCCAGCCAGGCCCAAGAATGCCCTTATCTCTGATTTTGTGGTTGGTCGTGGATAGTTCACGACAGCGGCTACCTTAATTTCTGATGGTCTACGCCGGCCATGCCCTACAACGTGCCCCAGGTAAGACACCTCGCCACCCCCTAGGTGACATTTAGTAGGTTTCACGGTAAGGCCAGCCTTTCTCAACCTGTTCAGCACGACGCGTAAATGCTCGACATGTTCTTCCCAGTTGTTCGAGAAGATGGCGACATCGTCAAGATACGGCAGAGCGAACTCGGAGAGGCCTTTAAGAACGCGGTCCATTAAGCCTGAAAAACAAAAGGGTGCATTTTTCAATCCAAAGCTCAGCTTAAGTGGACGATACGTTCCAAATTACTGTCTGATCGTACCGGCTTAAAGCCGGTACGCACCGATGATCTCACGAGAGAAGGATTGGCCACCCTGGTGCAGTATCTGGCCACCCCCTCCCGTAGGCATTCGTCAATTAACTCACGGCCCTCAGTCCCCACCAGCTGCGGAGCAACTGACCACGGCGGCGGTCAGATCTGCAAAGCAGCAGAGGGTGCTAGGAATCTCTGGATACGGACAGGCCATCATTGGAACTTGAACTTAGCAACGTTTAACGTTAGAACGTTATCTAGTGAGGGAAGTCTAGCTGTATTATTCGAGGAGCTAGAAGGCATTAATTGGGATATAATAGGGCTGAGTGAGGTTAGGAGGACAGATGAGGCCTATACTGTGCTACAGAATGGGCACGTCATTTGCTATCGGGGCTTGGCAGACAGAAGAGAACTGGGAGTAGGGTTCCTAATTCACAGAAACATAGCTGGCAACATAGAGGATTACTATAGCATTAATGAAAGGGTGGTAGGCATTGTAATTAAACTGAATAAAAGATACAAAATGAAGGTAGTACAGGCTTACGCGCCTACATCCAGCCATGATGACGCTTCAGTTGAAAGCTTCTATGAAGACGTGGAATCGGCAATGAGTAAGGTGAAAACACAGTATACTATAGTAATGGGCGACTTTAATGCAAAGGTAGGGAAGAAGCAGGCTGGAGACCAGGCAGTAGGAGATTATGGCATTGGCACTAGAAACGCCAGAGGAGAGCTACTAGTAGAATTCGCAGAACGCAATAATCTGCGTATTTTGAATACCTTCTACCGAAAACGAGAAAACCGCAAGTGGACATGGAGGAGCCCTAATGGCGTAAATAAGAACGAAATAGACTTTATAATGACTGCACACCCAGGAGTCGTGCAGGATGTGGAAGTGGTTGGCAAGGTAAGATGCAGTGACCATAGAATGGTACGGGCTCGAATCCGCCTAGACTTGAAGAAGGAACGACAGAAACTGATACGCAAGAAGCAAATCAATGAGCTAGCACTGAGAGGGAAAGTACAGGAATTCAGAGTGTCACTGCAGAACAGGTACTCTGCTCTTAGCGAGGAAACCAACCTTAGCGTAGATACAATGAATGATAATCTGACGAGTATCATCACGGAGTGTGCAGTGGAAGTTGGAGGCAGGGTAGCTAGACAGGACACCGGCAAGCTTTCCCAGGAAACGAAGAACCTAATTAAGAAGCGTCAAATCATGAAAGTGTCAAGTACAACAGACAAAATTGAACTGGCAGAGCTTTCGAAGCTGATTAATAGACGTAAAGTATGCGATGTAAGAAGGTATAACATGGAGAGAATTGAGCACGCTCTGAAAAACGGAGGAAGCGTCAAAGCAGTGAAGAGGAAACTTGGGATAGGCAAAAGGCGGATGTATGCACTAAGGGACAAAGAAGGCAAATTAACTACCAATATGGATAGGATAGTTAAAATAGCGGAGGAGTTTTACAGAGATCTGTACAGTAGCCGAGACAACCACGACCTTAATACTACAAGAACTAGCAGTAACCCAGACGACACCCCACCGGTAATGATAGAAGAAGTCAGAAAAGCTTTGGAGAGCATACACAGAGGCAAAGCTGCTGGTGAGAATCAAGTAACATCAGATCTGCTGAAAGATGGAGGACAGATTGTGTTAGAAAAACTAGCCACTCTATTTACGAGGTGTCTCCTGACGGGAAAAGTACCAGAGTCTTGGAAGAACGCTAACATCATCTTAATACATAAGAAAGGAGATGACAAGGACTTGAAGAATTACAGGCCGATCAGCTTGCTCTCTGTAGTATACAAGCTATTTACAAAGGTAATTGCTAGCAGAGTAAAGAAAACATTAGAATTCAATCAACCAAAGGAACAAGCAGGATTTAGAACAGGCTACTCAACAATTGACCACATTCATACTATCAATCAGGTAATAGAGAAATGCTCAGAGTATAACCAACCACTATACATAGCCTTCATAGATTACGAGAAGGCGTTTGATTCAGTAGAAATATCAGCCGTCATGCAGACACTGCGGAATCAGGGCGTACATGAAATATATATAAACATTCTGGAAGAAATCTACAGGGGATCAACTGCTACCATAGTGCTTCATAAAAAAAGCAACACAATACCAATAAAGAAGGGTGTAAGGCAGGGGGACACAATCTCCCCAATGCTATTCACTGCATGCTTACAGGACGTTTTCAGAAGTCTAGAATGGGAACAGTTAGGGATAAGAGTTAATGGAGAGTACCTCAGTAACCTGCGCTTCGCCGATGACATTGCATTGCTGAGTAACTCAGGGGACGAATTGCAACTCATGATTACGGAGTTAGACAGGGAGAGCAGAAAGGTGGGTCTTAAAATTAATCTGCAGAAAACGAAAGTAATGTACAACAACCTCGGAAAGGAGCAGCGCTTTGCGATAGGTAATAGTGCACTTGAAGTTGTAAAAGACTATGTCTACTTAGGGCAGGCAATAACCGCAGAGCCTAACCACGAGATTGAAGTAACTAGAAGAATAAGAATGGGGTGGAGCACATTCGGCAGGCACTCTCAAATTATGACAAGTATATTGCCACTGTCCCTCAAGAGGAAGGTATATAACAGCTGTATCTTGCCGGTACTTAGCTACGGAGCAGAAACCTGGAGACTCACAAAGAGGGTTCAACTTAAATTGAGGACGACGCAGCGAGCAATGGAAAGAAAAATGGTAGGTGTAACCTTAAGAGACAAGAAGAGAGCAGAGTGGATTAGGGGACAAACGGGAGTTAAGGATATCATAGCTGCAATAAAGAAGAGGAAATGGACATGGGCCGGGCATGTAGCACGTAGACAGGATAACCGCTGGTCATTAAGGGTCACCAACTGGATTCCCAGAGAAGGGAAGCGGGGTAGGGGGAGACAGAAGGTTAGGTGGGCCGATGAGATTAAGAAGTTTGCGGGTATAAATTGGCAACAGCAAGCACAGGACCGGGTTAACTGGCGGAACATGGGAGAGGCCTTTGTCCTGCAGTGGACGTAGACAGGCTGATGATGATGATGATGACGTTCCAAATGGAGAAACAAATGTGGCATAGCGGCTAGCACGCTCCGTAAGGAGGACTTGCCAATACCCTCGCACGAGGTCTAACGTGGAAGTATAACTGGACTGTGACACAGTTTCCACCCTCTCTTCTAGGTTTGGTATTGGGTAAATTTGGTCTCGAGTTATTGCGTTAAGACGCCGGTAATCGATGCATGGCCTCGGATCTTTTCCTGGCACCTGAACCAATATTAGAGGTGATGTATAGTCACTTTCGCCCCGTACTATGACTCCCAACTCCAGCATTTTATCGATCTCCTCTTTCATGATCTGCTTTTGCACGGGGAACAACGATACGGCTTGCTACGGATTGGCTCCTCACAAGTAAGCTCGATATCATGTTCAATCACCGCCGTGTTTCCGGGACGGTCCGAAAACACGTCTTGAAACTCTGAAACAATCCTTCTCAGGTCATCCTTCTGGACTTCACTTGGGTCTAGGTTCAACTGCTCCAAGATTACCTCCGATCCCCTTTCGATTACATCACTAGAACTCAATATTTCATCTCCCTCTTCTTCTGAAGCATTCAACTGCAGATTTACGACCGCTTGACGTTGAACGTATGGTTTCATCAAATTACTGTGGTAAATTTTGTTCGGCCGCCTTCCTCATTTCACTTCATAATTGGTATCAGAAAGCTTCGATATTACTTTGGCGGGCCCTTCCCAATGAACCGCAAGCTTGTTCATTTTGGACGGCCGCAGCAGCATTACTTGACTACCAACTTCAAATGTGCGCTTCTTCGCCGATTTCTCGTAGTACTCCTTCGACAACACTTGTGCAGCCTGCATGTGGCTTTCCACAAGATCTTTCGTTTTTCCAAGCCTCTGAAGGAGGTCTAAAACATACGCAACTACATTAGGGTCCTCATCGCATCCCTCCCAGGACTCGCGTAGCATTCGCAATGGTGTTCTCAAACTCCTGCCATACACAAGCTCTGCAAGGCTAAAACCAGTGCTCTCGTGAGGAGCTGATCTCAAAGCGAACATAGCGGGAGCAACACACGCTTCCCAATCGCATTTGTGCTCGTAGCAGAGAGCTCTTAGTATCCGTTTCAGAACGGAATGCATACGCTCTACCGGATTAGATTGCGGGTGATGGATCGAGCTGTGCACTACTTTTATTCCACATTTATCCATAAAGGTAGAGGTAAGGCAGTTGGTGAAGACACTACCGTTGTCGCATTGGATTTCAGAAGGAAATCCGACGCGTGCAGATATAGATAGCAGTGCATCCACGACATGAAGAGAATTGAGCTCCTTAAGGGGCATCGCTTCCGGAAATTTTGTGGCTACACAGAGAGCCGTCAGGATGTACCGACAACCTTGCCTTGACTCTGGCAATGGCCCGACTATATCAATTACTAGGCACCGAAAAGGTTCTGTGATAATTGGCACAAGCTTCATGGGTGCCTTCCACTTGTCCGTGGATTTCCCCGCTCTCTGACAATTGTCGCATGAGCGCACAAAATCTTCGATATCCTTCCAGCATTTCGGCCAATAAAACTCAAGGGAAACTCTAGCCTTGGTTTTTCATGCCTAGATGCCCTGCCCATGCGTTTTCATGCGCCAGTTCCAATAGTTGGCGACGATACTTTTGTGGCACCAAGAGCTGCTCATACTTGCGACCTTGCGCATTTGTGTAGCTCCGATACAAAAGCCCTGCTTTCTCAAAAAAAGAAACATTCTTTTTCTTTTTCTCAAGTTTACGCTTTCCATTAGCGCTTTAATCGAGAGGTCCTCACGCTGCTCTCGAATGAGCATTTCTCGATCAACCCTCGACAGCTCACTCCAACTTTCCGCTACAAGGGGGAGCGTTGCAGCCCTCTCGCTCTGATTCAATGGCGCCATGTCGTCTCCCCTTTCTACGGAAACCGCGCCGGTAGCTTCGGCCACGGGCCACTCGCGTGACTGCTCACATGACTCACGCGGAAAATTTTCTCTCTGAAGTTCCGTCGACCCCCCGACTAGGTCACTTGAGAGTTCACCGCATTGAACAAGATCAAGCTCCTGCGAAAGCTTCCGCGCTTGCGATCGCGTGAGGGCCATGTACGCTAAGTTGGGGAAGAACGATTTACCCTGCTCTTTGAGAAGCTGCTCTGAGTTGTTGGAGAAAAGATAAGGAAAACGATCGGGAAGCGCGGCAGACACAGCCACTTCGGTGCGAAGCTTACCGAACGGGCCTTCAATGACAACCGTGGCGATTGGTAAGCAAGCACTCTGCTTTTTGGCGACTTGCCTGATCCACGCGCATTCTCCTGTAAAGCCATCCGGTGACACCAATGAAGGATGGACAACATCCATGGTTGCCGCTGAGTCACGAAGTGCTCGACACGTTTGCCCATTCACACTAATTTCTTGGATATACGGCTCCAACAACCGCATGTTCTTTTCCGATTCTCGGATTGTTGCAAAAGCAAACTTTTGCTTACAGTTTATCGCGATGTGCCCTTCCTTTTTGCAGTTGTAGCAGATTAGTGGCTTCCGTGATTCAAACGCCCGTGTGGTATCAGTGCGTTGTTTAGGAACCTTACTCGATTTCTCCGCTTCTGTTTGCCCTTCCCCTACACTGTCCTTCGTAAGAGACGAGTCCTTCTTGAAATTACGGTGCGGAGCGGGTTTCCGTTAATCAGGTTTCTTTGAAAAGCCCCCTTTTCTTTCATCTTTTTCAACGCGCACTGCCCTGCTGTGCAACTTTCGGCGAGTATAATATTCCTCAGCTAACTCTGCTGTCTTGTTTAGCTGTACTTCACCAAGTTTGTCCTGCAGCCAAAGTTTGACATCCTCCTCGATGCAGCGGTAGAATTGCTTCAATGCAACGCATTCCACCACTTTATCGCGGTCGTCATAAACACCGTCGCCCTTGAGCCATTCAATTAAATCGGCTTTAGGACGAAACGCGAAGTCAACGTGTGACTCATTCCCCTTTTTAGCATACCGGAACCTTTGCCTGAAAGCCTCGGGTGACAACTTATAACGTCTCAAGAGAACTTCCTTAACCTCGTCATAGCTATCAAACGCTTCCCTCGACAAGCAAGTTATCGCGTCGGACACTTCGCCGGGAAGAAGAGCTAACAGGTTCTGCGCCCAAAGAGACCGCTCCAAAGCGTTTCGCTCACAGACGTGTTCAAACTGTTCTGTTATAGCGTCTTATTTTGGTTGCCTTTTTCCCAATAATTGTTTGTTTGTAAACATCCAAGTGTGCAACTACTCTGTACTTCATAAACAACCACTAGAATGTTATTTTTTTTCTTTTTTCTTTCAATCATACGTGAGCACCGTATGGAGTTTGGTGTGCCATTGTTTCTGTTGCCTTGTACAAATGGGAGGTGGGGCTAGTCAAGCTGCTATAGCGCAGCTTTTTTCCTACTTTCCATGCCACAATTGTTTCTTGTTTGTGTAAATCACGGTGTATCGTTGTGGTGAAATAAATTTCAACTTTCAACTTTCAAGTTTCAACTTGATTAGATACTTCGCCATGTCCTCGCCTACTACGAACGGTGTCAGTTGGTCCCGAATTCTAAAACCGCTGACCTGAATCGTCGGAGAAGCTACGCTAGGCGCCTGCGAACACTGTAGGATTGCCAATTCTATTCGTTTCAACTCGGGGTGCTCCTGTCTCTCGGCCTCCTCGCGGCGTTCTCGGCTTTCAGCTTCTTCACGTTCGCGAACTTCTCGCCTTCAGCTTCTTCACGTTCGCGAACTTCTCACCTTTCAGCTTCTTCACGTATGCGAACTTCTCGCCTTTCAGCCTCCTCACGGCGTGCTTTGATATCCACCCAGGCCTCATCGACTTCCTCAGCCGACACTCCCTCATCCTTCATGATCTAAGGATCGCTTGCTTTCGTTTCGCACGACCCAATGTAATGCCGAGTTCCTCATAAATTTCGATGAGTTCCTTCACTTTAATGTTCTCCATCGTTCACACTAGCCTCTTGCTGTTTGCCCCTGTTAACAATTTACTTGCCGTACCCACTATAAGTCAACTAGCAAGACGCGCAAGCACTTTTTCACACTCCCGTGTTTACCCCCTCCGCATTAACTTTGGTGCCCCGCCACGGTGGTCTAGTGGCTAAGGTACTCGGCTGCTGACCCGCAAGGCGCGGGTTCGAATCCCGGCTGTGGCGGCTGCGTTTCCGATGGAGGCGGAAATGTTGTAGGCCCGTGTGCTCAGATTTGGGTGCACGTAAAAGAACCCCAGGTGGTCTAAATTTCCGGAGCCCTCCACTACGGCGTCTCTCAAAATCATATAGTGGTTTTGGGACGTTAAACCCCACAACAATCAAATTAACTTTGGTTTCAAAGCGCTTCGACTTGGCTTGAAACGATCAAAGCTCACTTCAATGCTTGACACAGCCCTTCTCTAAACTACTACAATTTGAGCTAGAGTAGTTTGGTGAACTGAGGGGAAAACATCAGGCACTCACCGCATCGATGTCGCTGACGCCGGCCGATCCCGCAGCTGCCAACCACTGTTGCGAAAGACGGCGACGCCAACACGGTCCCGAAGGCGCCACTGCTTCGAACTCCGCAGGGAAGGTCACCAGCCGTTTGGTAGCGTAGGTTTCTCAGCTCGCGACTGCTTCTGCGCAGAGCTGATAGACGAGCGGACGAGACGACAGTGAGTTAAACAAGGTTTATGTACAGCATATATACAGAGGCGTTACAAATTCAGCACTGGGGCCGACAGAGACTCGAAGAGCCAAGCTCTCCTCTCTAACACATAGGTCTGCTCTCAAATAGGACTGCTCGCGACGCGCCGCAGGGCTTCTTTTATATGCACCGGGTCCAACCCAAATGCCCATCCAGAAGCGCCACTGGTCGTGAGGTCAGACTCCTCCAATGGGGGTCGCCGCTGGGCCGCGTCATTCTTTTTCATCGAATCTGGAGAGGCTGCGCTGCAGGTGGCTGCCCCCAAGGACGAGTCACGTCGCTAGGCATTGCGTCAGCCGCCAGACAGGAAGACGCCGGTTGTTTACTCGACGGGCTCACGGGCTGAGGTGACTCGCTGCACGTGCACGCCAGAAAGGCGCCATCGAGTGTTGACGTCGTTGAGTTGTTCGCCTCAGGCGGGCGCGCGGGCTGCCCTTGGCACAGATTGCCTTTTTCAGAGGCACGGACGTTTGCTGCGGACTCGCAGGCATAACACTGCTCAGCTCTGGGCACAATTTTTTTTTGCATAGACATATCTATAGAACTTGAGCGCTCTCTTGCTAGCAAGCACTCCTGAAATGAATTCGTGGTACATGATGTGTATCAAATACTGGATCAATAAAGTTCACATTTATTACATACTTGGTATTGTGTTTACTTTTTCAGTATACTTGTGCTTGAAAGCTCAAGTTGTTTTCTTCCTGCTACTTTTAGAGGTTAGAACTTGAAATACGTACTATCTTTCAGTGCGGCTGTGGATAAGTTAAGATCATGTATGTTTCAACTACCTGTGCGATATCCTAGATTTTTTTTAAGGTAGTGCACAGAATTTCGCTTCATAGTGGTAGACACTATAGTTATGACAACTTAACTTAAACAGAATCAGACGGGCTCAAAAAATCTGGGACATTTCTCTGCTATATGAAAAAGAAGCAGTACCACACCCAATGAACACAATCTTGCTCTTCACGACAGCATTCACGTCTTTGAGGAAGCTGTGCTGCAAGTGCTTATCACCTTTATGATTTATTATTTTAAAAGCACATTGAATATATGTGCATAGCTAAAGCGATTGAGTGCAGCCCTATGAGCTTTGGCACATCTTTTTGTAAACTTGTATAAGCTAAACATTAATTAAAACAAAACAGTTCTGGGTGTTGTTCATAAACTGTCACAAGGCACAACTAAATGTCGCAAAGCCTATTAATGCCCCGCACTGCGGGGGTGTTCATTTAGTAATGCAATTTCTGGCAATTCACATGCCAAATATTAATTGATTGCGAGTTGTACAGTATAAGGGCAAATTTAGATTGATTCTGGCTTCCAGTAGTCAAAACTTATGACATCGTAGCCTCGCAGGAGACAAGACTGCTTGTCGAAACATTTGCTCTGACACCTCATGTTCATAGATTTTTCATATTTTTAAGCTTCCATCTTTTAAGGGTCAGTTTAGTTCACCTGCACCATTGGGAACTGGTTCACAGCTGTGCACGAGAGGTTCAGAACTTGTGCAGCACGAGTTCAGCAGTGCCGCATCACAAGTGGATGACAAGGTGCCGACAAGGTGGAATCCTTATTTTTGTTTGTTTAATTTAATGAGGTGCATACGTCTTGGCAAAACACGCCGCGTTCTCAGAAGTGGGTACGGTACCTACATCTAATGCTATGTTGTTTGTTAAGCTGTGCGTGCGGCTGCACCACACCGGGGCCGTCAGAGTAGGAGGTAGAAAAAAACAACTATGAACTAGTTGTGGTGCTGTACCTCTTCTGTGCTTTTTGAAATGAATGGCATGGTTTAGAAGATGCCATTGCTGCACCACTGAAACGAATGGCGAGGTGCAGCACTTCGTAAAATATATCATGTGGTGCAGGCGAATCGAACAAACCCTTAAGCACACAAGCGTCTTAGCATTTCACCCGCATCAAAATATGGCCACTGTGGTTGGGATCAAACCTGTGTTGTTGAGCTCAGCAATGCCGCACAATCTAACTAATAGTGTTACAGTTTCAGCGTTATTGAAGTGTAGATTCCATGCCACGGTAGGCAGCCAATGTTTGTGGCCTATCTAAAGCTCCCTTCCACGATATTCACGGTAAAACATTCACAAAAACAGCATTGCATGTGTGAGGTTCGACATGACCTGCTGTAGTGGACATTCAGATGTTTCAAGGTGCTTGCAGAGTGGACATTCGGAAGTAGTCATCCTGTCGTTGCATGGCAGTCTGAAAAAAAACAAGTAACATCACCAGATATCAGTGCATGAAATTTTCTAAAGTAAACAAATAAACTCAGTTGACTAGTAAACAACAGTATGTTATACATATATGTATTGGTAGCTCATAACACGTGTATCACCCAGGGCTGCTTCTTCACAAGGCATGTCATGTAGCAGGTTCCTTGCCCATTGTACACAGCTGCTTCCATGTCAGGAGGGCCAGGAGGCTGTGGCAGAAAAAGAAGTATTTCTCATTTATGTGACACTTTCTTAGTCACACTATAGCAAAAACAGACCTATAATTATGTGATGTTTCTCAAACGCGACTGCAGTAAATCTCTAACTAGTAGGTTTTTTGCAATAATATATCGGCTGGCTACGAAGGCACATGCGAGGCGACAGTGATTTAATTTATTTGCCTTCTTTCACTACAACGGCCTCGTTGGTGTTACCTGGTTATAGAATGAATTTCAGAATTAATTATTGAGTCAGCGGCTCGTTCCCATGTGAAGCCACCGCACAAGTAAAGCACGTTTTTCCGGTGACAGATTGAGACGTTAAAAAATGTTCAAATTTAATATTGCACTGTGCTGCACCATGTGACACCTAGGCAGTCATTGGCAAAAAAACTGCATATGTTTATATGAATCAACTAGCCCAGCAGGCAAACCGTCCTTAAAGAACTGAAGTGGTTTCTACTCACCGGCCCGGGCTTGCAACGGGTGTTCATCCGATGAAAGCTTCAGCGGTCGCTTCGTTCCCCGGACGTCACTTGAATTCCCTTCGCGAAGTCATTTGAACGAGTCAAAATAAACGGAACAAGAAAGAGTGTGTTGGTCAGCAGAGGCTCGAAATATTTACAGCTAAACGAAACAGTCCGAAACACACCAGAACGTAGCACGAGCTGTTACCTGCCCTCGCAACCGTTGGCCACCGTATATTTTGAAAAGAGAATACTGAGGTCGATAGGCTGCTGCTGATCGAGTCAGCTGGAGCAAAAGCTATTACAAAAAATTGATAACGCGGCACTTGTTAAAAAAACTACTTGCTATAGGAACAAGTTGTTTTTTATGCGTAACGAAACGCAAAGATGTAGTATTTGATCATTTTAGAATTGAAACTTGGCCCTGACGAGGGCGCCCCTACAAGAAAGTGCAATAACGCGAGTGGCAAGAGAGGTTAGTAAATTTCATTCTAGGTGTCTCAAACAAAAACGTGCCGTGATTTATTTTTCCGCCCCCTAGAGGTGATAACTTGAACTTGAGAGTTTCCGGGGCCTGTGGTGCGATTATATACAAATTCCAAATCCGGACAAAGGTGGTCTGTTCTGGTGTTAAGCCTATAAAGGCGGTCTGTTCCATTGAGTCGCACGCGGTTGGCCTATACGAGCCGTGACGAATGCTGTGACGTTTTGAGTGACGTGGGCTGGGGTGTCACGTGACTGTTTTTGTCCGGTTTTCGGAGGAACGCGAAGGAACGGTCGGTGAGACCGTTCGAAAGGAACCGGATGGATTGAAATGGCTGCAAAGTGGCCTGGATTGGATTGAAATGTAAGTCTTCGCGACTTTTCAGCATCCGGGCACTTGGACAACATGGCGTTTCCCACTGCCACGGTTTTTCGTCTCGCCTGTGCGGCAGCTGGAGCCAAGCAGAGACGACAAAGCGAGGTTAAAGATGCATTTGAAAAGTTAAAAGTTCACCGAAGAAGAGTTCCCGCAATGTTCTCGTCTGTCCGAACGAACAGTCCGTAGCTTGTGCGACAAACTTGTCCCTGTCATCGAATGCCAGCGAGCCAGTGGCCTTTCCACAGAGAGAAAAGTGTTGTGTGCGCTGCGATTTTTCGCCACCGGTTGCTTCTAGAGGAGCGTTGGTCGCGAGGAGCACATCGGCAAGACTCAGCCGGCCGTGAGCAACAGTATCCACGAGGTGACACAGGCAATCATCACGGTGGCTGCTAGGAAAAAGCTGGCGGACTTCCCACTGACAACAGCTGCTAAGGATGAGGCAAAGGCGGAGTTTGTGCTACGCGGTTGCATCCCAGAGGTTCTGGCGTGTGCCGATGGCACGTTGGTCACAATTCGCAAGCCAGATGGATTAAGACTTGCCGACACGGCGAGCTTCATGTCCAGAAAGGGCTATTATGTCCTGAACGTCATGATCGTAAGTACCGTTAGGATCCTTTCTTACTCGCCCTTCGGAGCAATTGTTGAGTTGTGACGCCAAAGCTGGAAAAAGTAATAATGCAACAAATGAAAAAGAACCTGCAGGGAATTGGGTGCGAACTAGTTGGTGGCTCGCAAGGCCTCGGTAATAATATTTGGCAAGTGTTTTGTGCGTGAGCCATATGCCGTTTTTGCACTGGCATGCATGCGCAATTGAGTTGTGCATTTTAGAGGTAATCGGTAATATGGGCAGCAGACGTAGCAGAAATATATACACGACAGGGAAGTATTTCCAACACGAAAGTGCTTACAATCGCAAGAGCTGGCTTTGGCATTTACGAGTGTTCTTTCCCAAAAGTAACACGTAGGTTTTCACTTATTGATCATTCAGTGGAAGTCATAGCCTTGTGTTCAGCAGAGGAGGGGTCGTTGCCCCTCTCCCCCCTCCTCAGTGTGCTACACCCTGTGTTTCCTTCCAAGTGAAGCTTCTTGTACCAATGACTGTACTAGTACGCATTGTTTCTTGTGTATGCGTAGAAAAAAAGGATTTTCTCTGAGTATAAATGCAGTACTATTTTATATCGCTCCTCATCGCAGGTCAGCAACGCACGGCTGCGCATCTTTGTTATGGACCCATGATTCCCAGATTCGTGCCACGACTCCTGGCTGTGGAAACACAACTCACTGCGTGCACGCCTAGCTGCACATCTGCAGCCTGGCGAATATCTGCGCTGCGCGGCGCAGGAGACGCTGCCAAATTTAAATCGGGAGCGTCTCCTGTGCTGCGTGGTGCAGCAGCCAGCCCCACCAAAGAGGATACATAAAACTTGCTGGAGTAGAAGGGGCGCTGTGCGAATGACGCCAGCCGCCACCATCTTGCCAGTGGCAAAAAGCGTGCTCAGCGCCATAGCGAGGTGCTGATTTCGTCTGTTCTTGTTTCACCTTGTCGGCATGTAGCGACAAATGGTTTACAATGGTTGCCTCTTGCGTCGTTTACGGATGTGCCAACTGGTTGAAAAAATGTGGCCTCACATTCCACCTGTACGTACACGAAAACGTCTTCGACATGGCCATTCCGCGCTCGTTACTAAAGGAGCTATAGCTGACGCGATCTAAGCGTGCAAAACATAATAGTCCAGATCTGTTTTCCACGTTTCCTAAAGATCCTTTAACGCGGAGCTTCTGAGAGTGAGCCGTTCGCCGTGAGAAGTAGAATGCGAAAGACTGAGATTACTTCGCTCTGTGCACTTTGCGCCAGAGTGCTTTGACCACCTCTTTGACATTGAAGGGAAGCATGTGAAATGGTGTTAAGAAGTTGATTGATTGATTTGTGGGGTTTAACGTCCCAAAAGCACCATTTGATTATGAGAGACGCCGTAGTGGAGGGCTCCGGAAATTTTGACCACCTGGGGTTCTTTAACGTGCACCCAAATCTGAGTACACGGGCCTACAACATTTCCGCCTTCATCGGAAATGCAGCCGCCGCAGCCGGGAATCGAACCCGCGACCTGCGGGTCAGCTGCCGAGTACCTTAGCCGCTAGACCACCGCGGCGGGGCTGGGGTTATGAAGTGGCATTGAAGGCACTTCAACGTGAAGAAGGGTTGTGGCTCGGAAACAAACTTACGAAAGTTCACATCCAATGGGAAAAGCAAGGAAATGAAGGAATGATATGCTGTACAACTGATAGAGTGCCTTAGTTGCCGACGCTTTGGACTTCTGCGAAGAAAAGCTAAAGCTGCCACAATTCAAAGGTGCCAGCACAAGATCTACGTTTATTAGAACATTTGAGCTCTTGTTTGACATCTTAAACTCCAGGAACCCGTTGGCAAGGTCATACAAAGCGCCCCTTCAGCAGGAGAACGAAGCATTCTGGAAGTCGTTTTTTGTGGAGACTCGAGCGTACATAAACGGGCTGGGAGATCCGGCAGTGACAGAAGGACTGAAAAAAAAACGGATTCACTTGTTTTTGAATACGCATGGCAAGCACGGAAAGAATGTTTGCCAGACTTGTCAGCCAGGGTCAGCTGAAATACTTACTGACACACAAACTCTGTCAAGACTATGCCAAAAACTTTTTTGAAACGATACTTGGATGAGGCGGCTATAACAACAACCCAACAGATTCGCAGTTTATGGCTGCATACAAGCGTGTATTGGTTCATACGGAAGTCACGTCTTCAAGTTTTGGACACTGCTCCCAGCATGTTCTCTCCGTATTGAATGCAACCACTCCTCAGCCATGGTAGATCCAAGAAGCAATCTCACTGACATGCGCAAGGCCCCATTTTTGCAGCCCGATGACCACGACAATACGCATCGCATTGACTAGCCCGAAAGCTTTTCTGTTTTTGTCGGTTCCGTGGTGCCATACATAGCAGGCTTTATTGTTCGAAAGGTCGAACTGCAACTACCTGTGAAGGGTGCATAGTAGTCATGCACTCAGATGAGCTGACACCTCTAATTAAATGTAGGAGGCGAGGTGGTCTTTTTTTCACCATCGCGAGATGTCTTTAGCCTCTGTAAAGAAGTCGAGGACTGAGGCGGCTACAGGCTGAATGTGATTCCATCACAACGGTGAAGTCAAAAGGAAAACACCTCATCCTGAAAGTTCTATGAGCTTCCTCCGAGAAAAACGGGTTCCATAAACTAGAGCAGAACGTCCTAGACATTGATACGCTTGATAATCAGGTTTACAGTTTGTGCAGGCAAATCGCCGAACAATACGGAAAAGTAAGGATACAACACATGACGAAGGGAAAAAAACCGAGTATCGGTCAAAAGTAAGGTGGGACCACTTTTGACAAGGGCAATCATTTTCAACCACCAGTAGGGCACCTATGTTTTCGCTGATGTGTTTGCTTAACGCATCGCTATTTGATGCATATTGTCACGCACCAAGAGCCGTGAAGACAAAACAGGAACAGCGGGGCAGAAAGACACGAGCGTGTATCTTTAAACGAAGCACTAACACACACGTCTTCTTTGTCCTCATTTCCCTTTTCGGCTCGCTAGGGCTGGCCGGCACACAACTCTAGGTGACATTATTCTCCCTCCCATTAGAGCATCGACTCGATGCTCATACACAAGGTGACAGCAGGGCCCATAAGGGAATAAAAAAAAGGGAGAAACAATACTTATAGTGCACAGGGCATATGCAGGTGCAAAAAAAAGAAAAATGTCTGTGGTTGGTCATAAAAAACATTAATACAGTTAAAAGTTCGTTCGAGACCGTATGGACAACGAAAAAAAATTTGATGGCACAATAAGGCGAGTATTACTGCGTAAAATAAGGTTTTTAAGCGGACGACATGCACAATCTCTGTTCGTGGTGAGTGGCGCTGGGTCGTTGCCGAGCCTCCGTCTGGAATGACTTCGTAGTTGACCTCGTTTAACCGCCGTAATACTTTGTAGGGTCCGAAGTACTTGCTCAGGAGTTTCTCGCTGAGACCTCGCCGTCTAACAGGAGTCCAAACCCACACTTGGTCGCCAGGTTGATAGGTAACTGGTCGATGGTGGATGTTGTACCTTCGGGAGTCTTTACATTGCTGCGATCTTATGTGCACGCGGGCTAGTTGACGTGCTTCCTCTGCTCGCTGAATGTAATCCTCGACATCAGGAGTTAGCAGCTCGTTCTGGTCGATGTCATAAGAAATCGTGGCGTCTAGCATGGTTTGCACGTCTCGACCGTAAACGAGGCGGAAGGGTGCGAACCTTGTCGTTTCCTGGGTTGCGGTGTTATACGCAAACGTTGCGTACGGCAGGATATCGTCCCACGTTTTATGCTGCACATCCACGTACATAGAAATCATGTCAGCCAGTGTTTTGTTTAGCCTTTCTGTCAAGCCGTTACTCTGGGGGCAGTATGCCGTTGTCTTACGGTGGTTCGTGTAACTGAGTTTGAAGATGTCGTTCAACAGTTTTGCCGTAAACGCTGTCCCTCGGTCAGTGATGATGACTGACGGGGCGCCGTGACGAAGCACTATGTGGTGCATGAAAAACTGGGCGACTTCAGATGCTGTACCGCGTGGCAGTGGCTTCGTTTTAGCGTAACGCGTCAAATAATCAGTTGCGACGATGATCCACTTGTTTCCAGAGTGAGACAAAGGAAACGGTCCAAGAAGGTCCATTCCAACTTGGTCAAGCGGTGTACGCGGTGGGTCGATGGGTTGTAGGAGGCCTGCAGGCTTTACAGGTGGTGACTTGCGACGCTGACATTCGCGGCATCCTTTCACGTAGCGTTTCACGCAAGCTGCAAGTTTTGGCCAGAAATATAGCTGTCGTACCCGGTCGAGCGTCCGTGAGTATCCCAGACGGCCGGATGTCGGCTCATCGTGGCAGGCTAATAGGATATCATCACAAAGGTCTTGAGGAACGACTAGAAGATAAGATGTGCTGCCGGTACCGGTGTTTTTCTTGTATAATATGCCGTGTCGTAAGCAAAATGACGGCCACGTATGGGAAAGTTGTCGTAGAACCGACACGGTGCTGCCTTCTAAATGGACGATGATGGGCCTTAACTTGGGGTCCGCTCGATGCTTACTGAGGAGGTCCGCCCCACTGAGAGTCCCCAGGAAGGCACTGTCGTCTTCTACAGCTGTATGGTTGGATTCCAGAGGTGCTCGTGATAGCGTGTCGGCGTCTTCATGCTTTCTACCCGACTTGTATACGATGGTGACATCAAACTCCTGAAGTCGCAGACTCCATCGTGCTAATCGCCCAGAGGGGTCTCGGAGATTAGCCAACCAACATAAAGCGTGGTGATCAGTCACAACTTTAAATGGGCGCCCATAGAGATAAGGCCTGAACTTTGTAATCACCCATATTACCGCGAGACATTCCTTCTCTGACGTTGAATAATTGATTTCGGCACGTGATAAAGTGCGGCTCGCATAGGCGATCACACGTTCGGTCCCATCTTGTGTTTGCACCAAGATAGCTCCGAGACCAATGTTGCTTGCGTCAGTGCGCACCTCTGTGTCAGCGTTCTCATCGAAATGACCAAGCACAGGAGGGGAAGACAATCGATGTTGCAGTTCCGCAAAGGCAGTCGCTTGTTCGTCAGTCCACAGAAATGGGGTGTCGTCACGCGTAAGTCTGATGAGTGGCTCCGCAATCTTAGAGAAGTTTTCGATAAAGCGGCGATAGTATGCGCAGAGCCCCAGAAATCGTCGAAGACTTTTCTTGTCTGTCGGAGCTGGAAAAGCGGCCACAGCGGCAGTCTTCTCGGGATCGGGTTGAACGCCTGCAGCGCTCACAACATGACCCAGGAACTTCAGTTCTTTGTAGCCGAAATGGCACATCTCAGGCTTGAGGGTAAGGTCAGCGGATCGTATAGCTTCAAGAACACTCCGAATGCGATGAAAGTGCTCGTCAAACGTTTTTGAAAAGACAACGACATCATCTAGATAGACGAGGCAACTTTTCCACTTGAGGTCAGCGAGAACGGTATCCATCATTCGTTGGAATGTGGCCGGGGCAGAACAGAGACCGAATGGGAGCACTCGGAATTCATACAGACCGTCAGGAGTTACAAAAGCAGTTTTTTCGCGGTCACGTTCATCAACTTCAATTTGCCAGTAACCACTTTTGAGGTCGATTGAGGAAAAGTACTTTGCTCGCCTCAGCCTGTCAAGAGAATCATACACTCGAGGCAACGGGTACACGTCTTTCTTTGTGACGTTATTCAGCTTCCTATAATCGACACAAAAGCGAAGTGTACCATCCTTCTTCTTTACAAGGACCACTGGCGATGACCAAGGGCTGCTTAATGGCTGTATTACACCGTCTTGAAGCATTTCCTTCACTTGCTTTTGAATCGCGCGTCGCTCGGTTGGTGAAACGCGGTAAGGCTGCTGCCGTATAGGGCGCGCGTCGCCGTAGGTGATAATACGGTGTTTGATAATCGATGTCTGACGGATTCTTGATGAACGAGCAAAACAGGCGTGGAATTCTATCAACAGGTCGTTAAGCCTTCGTTTGTTTTCTTCAGACAGCGTTGGATTTACGTCGACACACTGGAGAGGTGCTTCGTCATTATCGTTCGCCTCGGAAGCAAAACACTCAGTCACATTGGTTACTGGGCAGGCATAGGCGATGACAGTACCAGTGAAAAGGTGTCGGCGCTCGTAGCTGAAGTTTGTAACAAGGACCTCACAGTGGCCAGCCTGGAGGTCTACTAGGCTTCGTGCTACGCAGACACCCTGGGAAAAGAGTAGGGATCGATTGCTCTCGCCACCATTTCAGCGTGTGCTGATTAGTTACACGCCACTCGAACCATAACACTTGAGCGCGGTGGTATCATCACATCATCGTGAATTACACGCAGACATAATCGATCGTGGCTGGGATTATGCTCTGGTGTGGCGCTTTTTGTTGAAAATGTGACAAGGCGTTGTCGAATGTCGATGATAGCACCATGCTCCCTCAGGAAGTCCATGCCAATGATCAGGTCTCGAGAACACTGACGAAGAATGCTCAAGCTGACAACAAAGGTAGCACCACGAATCTGTATCCGTGCTGTGCAAACGCCGAGTGGCGTGACGATGTGCCCACCAGCAGTACGAATTGGCCTGAGGTTCCAAGGCATCGTCACTTTCTTTAGGAGAGCAGCCTGTTTTTCACTTATTATAGAAACATCCGCACCCGTGTCAACTAAAGCACTAACTTTGCGACCGTCGAGCAGCACTGGAATGTCTAATGAAATCTTTGCGGAACCAGCTGGTGTCGTCGTCGTCGGAGAATCGTCAGTTTGCGGAAGTGTCGGTAGGAGGCCTTGAGCTTGTCCAGTATGAGCGACCTCGCCCCCGAAGGTCGCTGTGGTTAGTTTTCCCGGCGTGGACTGGGTGACCGACCGTGCGCCACGCTCGAATAGGTACGGCGATTAGGAGAAAATCGCCGTGGTGACGGGAAGCGTGACTGGTGCAAGGACGACGAAGTTCCGCGCTGCTGAGCCACATACTCTTCAATTTCAGGGGGCCGCTGACCGAACCTGGGTGGCGGTGAGTTCGTCGAAAATCCGCGTAGTCCAAGTTGCCGGTAAGAACAGTGTCGGTAAAGATGCCTAGCTTCGCCACAGTGGAAGCAGAAAGGACGTCTATCTGACGCACGCCAGACGTCTGATTTCCGCGAAATCAGGCGAGGTGCGCTGTAATATGGCGCCGCTTGGACCATCTGCAGCATGGCTGGGGCCACGGTGGGATGCGGGATTGCGGGTGTAACAGGTTGCCGCAAAGCTTGAGCATACAACATGCGGGGGAAGTCACTGGGTGGTTGATAATCCCGCATGAAAGGAGGTTCTCTTAAGGCATGCTGGACTTCATCTCGGACTACGCTGGACAACGAAGAGATAGTGGGCTGCGAGGGCACAGACAGCTTCTGGAGTTCTTCGCGGATGACTGAACGTATGATCTCTCGGAAGAAATCCATTTGACCACCGAAAGCTCCCAAGTAGTCCGTAGTTGAAGCGTTGCCGTGCCGTTCGTATGACGGGGCCCGGTGCCTAAGAGTGCTTTCGATGGTGATGGCTTCTCTGAGAAATTCGGACACAGTCTTGGGAGGGCTGCGCACAAGCCCACCGAAAAGCTGTTCTTTCACCCCGCGCATGAGGTACCGTACCTTATTTTCTTCTGGCATGCCGGGGTCAGCTCGGCGGAAAAGACGCGTCATGTCCTCGACATACATCGCAACCCCTTCATTCGGCAGTTGTATGCGGGACTGCAGATCACGCTCAGCTCTCTCCCGTCGGTCAGGGCTGGCATATGTCCCAAGAAGTCGGCGTTTGAAGTCTTCCCACGATGTAAGAATACCTGTCCGGTTCTCATACCATACACGTGCGCCGTCCAAAAGACTGAAATAGACGTGCCGCAATTTGTCTGCGTCGTCCTACTCGTTGTGCATGGCAACAAACTTGTAATGAACGAGCCAATCTTCGACATCCTCAAGTGCAGTACCATGAAAGGGATATTGCGTTCGCGGCGTGAGTAAGGTGCAATGAACCGGCGTTGTGCCGTTCGTACCGTTTGGGATGGTGTCAGTAGGGCTGGTCAGAGCTGCCATGTTGTTTACGAGCAGTCCAAACTCAGGGGATTGCCCTCGAATTCTTCTGCTGGCGCGGTGCACAGGAGTAACCACCGGTACGGCGCTTGAGTTCTTGCTATGTGGAGGGGTACGGTGCATAGATTACCCAGCACTTCCACCAGTTTGTCACGCACCAAGAGCCGTGAAGACAAAACAGAAACAGCGGGGCAGAAAGACACGAGCGTGTATCTTTAAACGAAGCGCTAACACACACTTCTTCTTTGTCCTCTTTTCCTTCTTCGGCTCACTAGGGCTTGCCGGCACTATAGGTGGCAATATGCACTTTAATTGAGTTCTCTACATGCCGCTTGGCTGCTTACAAGTCGCAATAAACATTTACAACCAGAATTACTTGTTTTCGTTGCTTTATAAACACACGAGTCACTTCACCAGCAGCAAGATGAAGCATAAATTCGCAGCGCTCGGCTCTTTTCTGCCACTGGCAACATGGCCGCCGCACGCTCGGCGCGGCTTCACTCTCTCCCGTGGCGGCGCATAGGCAGCTTCCACCTTAGCAAGTTTTATCAGCCTCTGGCTTCCGCCGCGAACCTCGGCAACCCCTGGTAGGTGTTCTGTGGTACAGTTTCCGTTCTCTAAACTGGTAGGTGTTCTGTGGTGGTAGTGTTTAGGTGTTCTGTGGCGAGCAGTGAGCGACCGCTTTGCAATGACTATGGTGCAAGGTTTGTCAGCTTTCTCTTTTGTCTTAGTTCATTGCTTTTTCACCAATTGATTGATTGATTGGTATGTGGGGTTTAACTTCCCAAAACCACCATATAATTATAAGAGACGCCGTAATGGAGGGCTCCGGAAATTTTGTCACCTGGGCTTCTTCGACGGGCCCCCAAATCTGAGGGCAAGTTTCTGTTTGGCGTTGCCGACGCGTCGTCCGCCGGGCGTTTCGCGAGTGTGTGTGCGACGTAATTAACGCAATGAACCACACGTTACAGAAGTCGGGGCCCGTTTTCTTGCTATGTGCGCAGCTGTGCAATTAAGAGATTGCGGCTCAGTGTTAAGGACGACGCCCCCCCCCCCCCCGCCCCCCTTTTTTTCACAGCTGATCGTGCCGCGTTGACTGCGGACCACGACGGGGACGCTACGCTTCCCCTAGCTGTGTCAGCACAAGAGATATCGTTCGGTACATGTCCGAAGGCTGGCTAATCGGGTACATCGGAAATGCTACAGCTTATAAATGCCTGGGAGGCTGCTATATTGACGCAGTTGGAGCGACTTAAGCGTGACTCGCACGTACCTGTAAATGGGACCCCGCATAAGCCATAATTACTGGAAAGCGTAGCGTCTTCGACGTGGCACGCGGTCGACTTGCTTGCACTTTCCCTGCAGTCTGAGAAGTTTAATACATTAAATTTGTTTGTGTCGTTATTGGTGCTAAATTTATAATTGGCCATTGTAAATACTCTGCACAGTGTTGAAAAAAGGCTTCAAGGACGTTAGAGCTTCCTATTCACGAGTAGAACAAGAGAGCATAATGAGTCTCTCTTTGCATAGTCTTATCATTTGCCTAGGCCTTGCTTCTCATTTTACGCCACAGTTGTTGCTACAAGAAAAGCACCATATGTGTCCTTAATATTGACTGTAAATCATTAAATCACAAACACATCTAAGAAATTTCTGTGGGCTATTGTAGGTACAAGCTTGACTGCCGATGCGAACGTTGCGGGATCGTAGTCTGACCGCGGTCGCTGCATTTCTGATGGAGGCAAAAATGTTTGAGGCTTGTGTACTTAGATTTAGGTGCACGTTAAAGAAACACAGGTGGTCAAAATTTCCGGAGCCTTCCACTATGACGCTCCTCATAATCGTATACATGTAGATTAATACTATATGCACAGGTGCATTTCTAGCTGATTTCAGCGCATGTCATCAAGGACTGCTATGAGGTGTCCCCGTCCTTTGCCCTACGGTTTCCTTCGGGAAACTAACTCGTGCAGCTCGTAGAGGTGACGCTGCTGCTACGACTTGCCCTACAATTTCTCTGTTGACCCTGCCGACTAAACAGATCTTTATTGATGTAAAAGTAGATGGTTTATCTGTTAAAGCTTTATTCGACACTGGCGCCCCAATTTCTGTTATGAGCTCGCACTTTCGCGACCGCCTAAAGAAAGTTTTGACTCCAGCCCCTTCAGGCTGTGTTCATGTTGCTGACGGCAGTGCAGCTGGTGTCATTGGTGTCTGCACAGCACACCTTACTCTAGCCGGTCATCAAACCTCCGTCCTCTTCACTGTTCTCATCAACTGCACCAATGATGTTATCTTTGGTCTAGACTTTTGTCCACCCATTCAGCCCTCATTGACTGTTCAGCTAGCACGTTGCAACTTGACCGGCCCTGTACGAATGGTATGCCCAATTCGCCCCAAGTTCGTCTCTGCTCTGCTGAACATGTTCATTTGTCGCCGCAAACAGTTACCTGCAATGCCGTAACAGCGCCGCCACCTGTACCTGATGGAGACTACGTGCTCACACCCATTACATCCGTCCTCCTGACTCACAGTGTTACTTTTCCGCACATTATTATTCTATTACGGAAAAACCGTGCTTGCATCCCATCGCTGAACTTTGCTCTGTGTCCGCAAGTGCTTCCGTGTGGTATAGCTCTCGCCATGCTGACACCCTCTGAGGATTGCATCATCTCAGCTTTGTACCCCAATGATGTGCGTCGCCCCAATTGCACGCAAGTCTGTTCTTCGATAGAGAGTCCATTTTCTAATGTGGAAAAAATGATTGCGGTGGACCTTTTGCCACATCACTCTTCATCACGTCCTGGAATCGTACTTGGATGCATTCGACTTCTATGACCGTACGCTAGGTCAAACCAACATTGTGAAGCATGGCATTAACACCGGCGATGCATCTCCGGTACATCGACGACCGTACCGCATTTCTCCTGCGGAGTGTCGGGTCATTCAAATGGAAGTCGACAAGATGCTCGCCAAAGACATAGTTCAGTCATCTTCTAGTCAATGCGCTTCCCCTGTTGTTCTTGTAAAGAAAAAGGACAACAGTTGGCGATTCTGTGTCGACTACCGACATCTGGACCAGATCACTAAAAAGATGTCTACCCGCTACCGCGCATTGACGACGCCCTGGATTGCCTTCATGGCGCCAAGTATTTTTCCTCCATCGACCTTCGCTCCGAGTACTGGCAAATTGCTGCCGACGACATGGCCCGCGAGAAGACTGCTTTTGTTACCTCTGATGGTCTTTACCAAGGCACGTTGCCGGGCTAGTTGGTTGGGATCCATCATTTTTACTGGTATAGCGCACCACGACAAGGACACACACAAAGAAGAGATGCACACACACACAGCGCTAACTTGCAACTAATGTTTTATTTGTGATAACACATGCTGTTTATACAACAGTAGACCGATAAAACCTGGATAATGTCACGTCAAAAATACAGCACAGCCCATGCACGTGTCATCACCGATAGCGACAATCTACACTAGCCCGTTAAAGTGAAGATTCTAGATACTTCTTTTCTTCAAATGATAAAGCTATGGAAGCCACACTCACACATTTTTCTTTCGTTTTCTCTATTTCAAAAGCTTCAATAATTTCACGTGTGGTTCTGTCACGGGCCTTAAAAAGTATACGGGTGTTTTGGAACATAGGGACGCAACCGCACCTCTGACAGTGAAGGGCCAAATCACCACACACGGCTCTTTCTACATTGTACTTGTGTTCCCTTAGTCTTTCATTCACACACCTTCCAGATTGGCCTATGTATTCGCAACCGCAAGTCAAAGGAGTGCTATAGACAACACCACAACAACACTTCACAAATTTCTCCCGGTGTTTAATCTTACAATCCTGTTTCCCGCTACTTTCTGCATTGACCTTTTTGCACATTCCTTGCAACTTTTCGGGAGCAGAAAACACTACATCCGCACCCGCCTTTTTTGCTATCCTTCGCAAGTTATGCGAAACGGCATGCATGTAAGGCACTACAGCAACCTTCCTGCCTTTGTGGCGGTTGCCTGGTCTTTGACGTTTGCCCTTCCTTTCCTGCTTATACATTCGGTGACAGCGGTCAACAAGTGTAAGGGGTAGCCAGAGTTCAATAAACGTTTTGCTTGAGCTCACAAGCTCTCATCAAGCCTGTGGGCTGTTTTCAGAATTCACTGATGAAGTCGTGCCACCATCTCAGCTTAGGCTTTGCTTCGTGCAAATATATTTCAACTGTCACCTCGTTTCGCTGTGTGCCCTCCCGTAACAATAGAAAGAAAATTAAGCAGATATGTCATGACCTAACTTGTCGCCGCAATATGTATATATATATATGTATATATATATATATATATATATATATATATATATATATATTTATATATATATATACATATATAAGGGAAAGAAGTGTATACCTAAGGGCTCGTTTTTCCGTGTTTTAACACGATATTAATGAGATATAACAGACAGTAATGCCAAGGAATGTACAGGGGAAGTTATTAAAACCAATGGAATGTAAATAAGAAGAAAGAAAAGTGGATGAAAAAATTACCAACTGTGAGCAGAAATCGAACCTACGACCTTTGAATTACGCGTTCGATGCTCTAACCACTGAGCTATCACAGCGGCCCTCCCTCCATCCACTTTTTTGGGTTTATCTGTGAATTTAGAAGTAGGAGTGACAGTCAGCGCCATCTATAAGCCAAACAACGAGTGTGAAAACACTCTTATGCGCATGTTTGGCGTCACGTAAAACGTGAACTTATTATGAGCGGGCAGCTGATTAATTGTCCCTCTTTATACAACCTAAACACACTAAGTCTGCCAGTACGAGACCCTCGTTCAATGAAATAAGGGAAAGATATATATATATATGTATGCATGTATGTATATATATATATATATATATATATATATATATATATATATATTAAGGAAACAAGTGTGTACTTAAGAACTCGCTTTTCGTGTTTTACACAGTAATAATGAGATCTAACAGACAATATACTCAAGAAATGTATAGGGGAAGTTATTAGGCCAATTGTAATGTAAATGAGAAGAAAGAAAGATAACTTGCCGTGGGCAGGATCCGAACCTGCGACCTTCGAATAACGCGTTCGATGCTCTATCACTGAGCTACCACGACAACTATCCCCCCAGCCACAATATTGGGTATCTATGTCAATTTGAAAGTGGGAGTGTCAGTCAGCGCCACTAGTAACCATGGCGGCGAGTGTGGTACACACTTTATGAGCCTGTTTGGCGTCGCATAGCACGTGAACTTATTACTAACTGGTAGCTGGCCAATAGTCCCCCGTATACAACCTAGAGGCATCAAGTCCGCCAGTACGAGACCCTCATTAATGAATAAGGGAAACAAGTGTATACTTAAGGACTCGTTTTTCGTGTTTTACACAGTAATCATGAGATCTAACAGACAATATACCCAAGAAATGTATAGGGGAAGTTATTAGGCCAATTGTAATGTAAATGAGAAGAAAGAAAAGTGGGTGAAAAGATATATATATATATATATATATATATATATATATATTTAAATTTAAGTAAGGCCTGTGTGCAATTGTCATATTTTTGGTTCAAAGGAAGTAGAAACAGTTTTGAATAGTAGTCGGTGATTTCTGTTAGAATGCAACTGACAGCCTGTAAAATATGTTGCGTTCTAAAATTTATTCTGCTTTGAGCATATTAGCCTACATAACAAGCTTTTAATCTGAAAAATAAAGTATATGTGAGGGTAATATTGCCACATTGAATATGCAACGCGAAGAGGACAACGAAGAACACGCGCAGCGAGTGAAGAAGACGAGGTTCTCTCCCGATCAATTTGCCAGTATTCTAATACAATTAAAGTGAGATCCCTGGACTCGACTGCTGCTGTTTCTGCATTGTGACACTGGTGGAGGTGCTGGGTACATGTTCGGGACGCCTGACAACAGCCCCGCATCTGGTCAAGAAAGACTTCCGCGCATCGACACCCCCGTTCACCGCAGCAGCCGGCGCCTGTTAGGCCTCAGCCCGGAGTTTGGTCCATTGCCGGAAAGCGTGACTGTATCAGAAAGCATGACGGCGCCTGGAAGCACTGGTCCCAACATGTCCAGCCCAAGCACAACACAGGTGACTGTTTTGAACCCTAGACTTCCGGTTGACTTCCACGGAAACGCATATGAGGATGCACATGACTGGCTCGAGGAATTCGAGCACACAGCGAATGTTAACGGGTGGAATACCACACAGAAATTGGGCTACGTTTATTTTCCGCTTCAAGACGGAGCCCGAACGTGGTTCACGAATCGCGTGTGGTCGTCTTGGGACGAGTTCCGGCAGAAGTTTCTCGACACGTTCGCGAGCACTGAAAGACGAGAAATCGCACAGCGTCTCCTCGAGTCACGGATTCAGAAACCAAATGAATCCGTTACGATGTTTGTTGAGGACATGGCGCGGCTATTTCGTCGAGCAGATCCCAATATGTCCGAAGCCAAAAAGGTTAGCCACCTCATGCGGGGCGTTAAGGAGCAGCTGTTCGCTGGTCTCGTACGAAACCCGCCTACAAGTGTGGATGAATTCTCCAAGGAGGCGACATCTATCGAACGCGCACTGCATCTACGTTATCGCCAGTATGACCGCCCAACCCACAGTGCACCGATCAGCGTGGCAGCCTCTACCACAGCAACAACACCCGACGAGGGCTCTTTGCGCCAACTAATACGAGAAATCGTACAAGAAGAGGTCAAGAAACTCGTCACCAAACCGAATGACTGCGCGATCGCCTCAGTAACGGAAGTTGTACGCCAGGAGATCAGGCAAGCGCTCTCGCTTCCTGAGCCGAACACGAGCAGTCCCAGGGCAAGCTATGCAGACGTAGTCCGCCGACAGCCAGCGAACGTGCCGACACCACATCAGTACCACCAGCAACATCCGCCGACAGCGCCTTGGTACTACAGAGAAACTTCGATGCCGAGGCGGCCACCACTTCGCAAAACTGACATCTGGCGTACCCCTGATCATAGGCCCCTGTGCTTTCACTGTGGGGAAGCAGGCCACATCGTTCGGTATTGCCCGTATCGCGCCGCAGGATACCAAGGGTTTCCTTCTACGGTTCCTCGGCGCCATTTCAACGGAACATCTGACGTCGACACGAGTGTCATGACCCCGCGGGATGTTCCTCCTGGGTTTCGGTCACGCTCACCCTCTCCTGGGCGTTATTCTCCATCCTCTAGACGGAGCACCACTGACATGCCAAGAGGGAGGTCTCCTAGTCCACGCCGGGGAAACTAAAAGCAGCGACCTTAGGGGGGAAGGTTGCGAATCGTCGAAGTGCTGAAAATCCCCCATTACTGCCGAGCGAAGAGAGACACATTTTCAATGAATCGACGAAAGATGGGGTTGTTACTGCCGAAGTTGCAATTACGATTGACGGACATGACGTCATGGCATTGGTCGACACTGGCGCGGACTTCTCAATAATGAGTGAGAGTCTGGCAGACACGCTCAGGAAGGTTAGAATGGAATGGACAGGACCGCAGATTAGAGGAGCTGGAGGGCAGCTACTCACACCTACCGGAAAGTGCACCGCAAGAATGAAGATAGGGGATGCATCCTTCGTCGCTACTTTTGTTATCCTTTCTGAGTGTGCAAACAGGCAATCTTGGGGATGGATTTCTTGCGTGAATATGGTGCCATCATCAATATTCCGGACGGTGTACTGACCTTTTCAGCGGATCAAAGCGCAGCGCTACACCGAAAATCCCTACGAGTCAATGACGATGTGACCATACCTCCGTTATCGTGCCGCCTTGTTCCAGTCACGTGCAGCGAGTAGAATAGTGGAGAAGGAATCGCTGAACAAGTGTTGACGCTCCTACTCTCTCGCGGTGTTGCAATTGCCAGAAGTATCGTCAACGTTGTGTGCGGTGAAGCAGAGGTTCTGTTGACGAATTTTACCAACGAGCGACGACACATTACACAAGGCACTACAGTTGCCTACTTCGACGAGATCACCGAAATCCGCGAGTGCTGTGTAGTACAACAGGACGAGCCGCAAGCCACGTCAGCCCCACCACCTATTGACGTAAGCTCGGATTTGTCACCAGCGCAGAGACAGCGTCTAGTAGATCTCCTTCACCAGTTCAAAGACTGTTTTTCATCGACCTCGAGGGTCAGTCAAACGCCACTGACGAAGCATCGGATAAAAACGGAGGAGACGGCAAGGCCAATACGACAGAACCCATACCGCGTAGCACCGAAAGAGCGTGAAGCAATCCAGGAACAAGTGAAGAAAATGCTCGATGATGACGTCATCCAGCCGTCAAGAAGTCCTTGGGCATCGCCGGTAGTGCTGGTTAAAAAGAAAGACGGAAGCTTGCGATTTTGTGTCGACTACCGCAAGCTGAACCGTGTGACAAAGAAAGACGTGTACCCATTACCGCGCATCGATGATTCACTCGACAGGCTGAGGTATGCACGCTACTTTTCGTCAATGGACCTCAAAAGTGGGTATTGGCAAATAGAGGTCGACGAGCGAGATAGAGAAAAACGGCTTTTGTAACGCCTGACGGGCTTTATGAATTTAAAGTCTTGCCATTCAGATTGTGCTCAGCCCCCGCAACGTTTCAAAGACTTATGGATACCGTTCTGTCAGGCCTTAAGTGGCAGACATGTCTGGTCTATCTGGACGACGTCATTGTTTTTTCAAAAACATTTGAGGAACACCTGAGCAGGCTTCTATCGGTATTTAGGGCAATAAGGTCTGCCGGCCTGACACTGAAACCCGAGAAGTGTCATTTCGGTTTCAAGGAGCTTAAATTTTTAGGCCATGTGGTGAGCCATGAAGGTGTTCGACCTGATCCCGATAAGATTGCGGCCGTCAGAAAATTTCCGGTACCAAAAGACAAGAAAGCAGTCAGGCGTTTCCTTGGCCTATGCGCATACTACCGAAGGTTTATTGCCAATTTCTCCAACGTAGCCTCGCCGTTAACAACGACTCACAAGAGAAGACATTTCGTTCACATGGGGCGACGATCAACAGGTGGCATTTGACGATCTCCGACAGCGCCTGCAGACTCCGCCTGTACTTGCTCACTTTGATGAGGATGCTCCTACCATGGTCCATACAGATGCCAGCAACGTGGGTTTAGGCGCTGTACTCGTCCAGTGGCAAGACTCAGCCGAGCGTGTGATCGCATATGCTAGTAGGACGCTTTCCCCGCGCCGAGTCCAACTACTCCACAACGGAAAAAGAGTGTCTTGCTGTCGTATGGGCGGTTATGAAGTTTCGTCCGTACCTCTATGGTCGTTCCTTCCACGTAGTCAGCGACCATCATTCCCTCTGCTGGCTGACCAACTTGAAAGACCCGTCTGGTCGGCTCGCACGGTGGAGCTTACGGCTCCAAGAGTTTGATATACGGTCCGTGTATAAGTCCGGACGGCAGCACGCCGACGCCGATTGCTTATCAAGGTCACCGATAAAGCGCGACGATGACACAGAAGATGACAGCACGGCGTTTGTAGGAGTCGTTGACACCACTACGATTTCGTGCAAGCAGAAAGAAGACAGTGAGTTGCTTCCTCTTATTGAATTTTTGAATGGCCGGACAACAACCGTCCCCCAGAAGATTTGCAAGGAGCCTGCCGTCATTCTGCTTACGTAGTGGTGTTCTCTATAAGAAGAACTTTTCTCCCAGAGGAAGCACCCACCTACTTGTCGTTCCGACGTCACTTCGTGAGGAGATACTTTGTGCTTGCCACGATGAGCCAACGTCTGGTCATCTCGGATACACACGCACATTGGCCAGATCCAACAGAAATACTACTGGCCAAGACTTCCAGCTATTGTGAAGCATTACGCGCGCACGTGCATCGATTGCCAACGAACGACGAAAATCGCCCACCGTTAAAACCAGCTGGGCTATACAACCATTCAAGTGCCCACGGTACCTTTTGCCCAAATTGGAATGGATCTCCTGGACCATATCCGACTTCCCATGCTGGCAACAAGTGGGTAATAGTCGCCACTGATTATCTACGCGCTATGCCGAAACAAAGGCTTTTGTCCAAGTGGCACCCGCCGTTGAAACCGCACGATTCTTCGTAGAAAATATTGTCCTGAGGCATGGTTGCTCCAACAATCATAATAACGGATCGAGGTGCGCTTTCACGGCCGCGCTCCTGAAGACAGTGCTTGAGCTCAGTGGAACCGCCCATCGGAAAACCACTTCCTATCATCCACAAACCAACGGCCTAACAGAACGCCTCAACAGATTATTGCCGACATGTTGAGTATGTACGTTGACGTGGATCACAAGAACTGGGACGACATTCTACCGTACATCACGTTCGCCTATAATACAGCGCAGCAAGAACTACAACACGAAGAACGCCGTTCAGTCTCCTTCATGGCCGTGAAGTGACGACGATGCTTGACGCCATGTTACTGCACGACTGCAATGACATCGATTTGGACGCTGCATCTTTTATCCAACGAGCAGAAGAAGCGAGGCAGCTTGCGCGCGTCCGAATCACCCAGCAGCAAAATTATGACGCCCAACGTTATAATTTGCGACACACGACATGTCGTCTATCGGGCCGGCGACAAAGTCTGGGTATGGAGTCCTATCCCCGCCGCCGGGGACTGTCTGAAAAATTGCTGAAGAAGTATTTTGGCCCCTACACAGTTTTACAACGCCTGAGTGACGTTAATTACATGATCGTTCCTGACACCCCCTCGACAACTCGCCAGCAAAAACCAGAAATCGTGCATGTTGTGCGAATGAAGCCCTACTTTTCGGACTGATTTACACCATACACCTACTACACCTACACCGTCTTTTGTAGAAGAGCATCGGGACGCTGCTCTCTGGAGGGGGGCAAATGCCACATTGAATATGCAACGCGAAGAGGACAACGAAGAACCCGCGCAGCGAGTGAAGAAGACGAGGTTCTCTCCCGATCAATTTGCCAGTATTCTAATACAATTAAAGTGAGATCCCTGGACTCGACTGCTGCCTGTTTCTGCATTGTGACAATATGTCCATTGAACCTTGA